>CM023945.1:26673293-26822875 GCA_013407115.1 Glycine latifolia
ATATATATATATATATATATATATATATATATATATATATATATATATATCCGTAAAATATATAAAACCCTTGCCAATTTGACTTCAAAGTTTATTTTGTCATCAATTATTTGTATTTTTTTTTTCCAGAAATGTTAAAGCAAACAGTTTGTTGTGAACGTTATCTTAATCATTTTGGAAGAAACATTCACAAGGAGAATCGATCAGCCAACAACATACTATTATTCACTATAATTAAATAAGCAATCTTCCAAAACTTTACGACAAATTACACCTGTACTTGTGAACCCATGAACATTTAGCATATATGAATATGTACGAGAAAGAGAGAAAACTTAAGACTCTTATGCCTTAAAAGGAGTATCACATTCGAAGAACATTAAATATGGTTGTGGCACAGCTTAATAGCCACTACCCTCTGGACCATGTTCATTGTTCAGAGATCATATCTGAGCTAAGCGTTGGATATCAACAGGGTAAGCATCTGATGCAGATTGAACACTGTAAGCTCTCTGAGCCACAACAACATTGCCAGCTTCAGTAGGATGAAAAGCATCCCAAAACAAGTACTCTCTCCTGTTTTGGCATGGTGTTTGCATTGGAAGACATGTAATTTGACCATTGTTCCTTCCTACCCCACAGCACCCAGCATTTGTAACACTGAAACCTGAAGTTTGATTCATGTCAACAGAACTTTGTGAGTTAATATTATTTGATGCTAAAAAAATGCGACAAAAATCATGACTACAAAATAAAATGCATTGGTTTGAAAATAATTACCATAGGCTGAAGGGTTGCTTATAATATCTTGAAAGATGCCATAAGAGTTAATGTAGATGACTCTTGCATCAGGCAGCTGGTTGTTGAATTGGTCAGTGAGACCTTTCAGTTTGTTGTTGAATATTTGGTTTGCAGAATTGATCTTTTCCACACATGTTTTACCATCTGGGCTATTTTGGGCCAATTCATTTGGGCTACAACCTATTTGGCCTATTCCAAACAACACCATTTTCCTTGCTCCATAATTGTACAAAGACTGAATGACAAACACAAACAGTCAATATTTCAATTTGTGGAGCTAGCTAGCTTTTCAATTTTCAATTTCATTCCTGACTTTATTATAATTGAAAATTAAATGGCTATTTTGAACACTGCATGTTACTACTATATTATAATAGAAAAATTGGAAGATGGTGAATATCAAATGGTAAATGACAGAGAGAGCTAAAGACTAACTTTTAGTTGTTCAGTATATGCTTGAATAAGAACATCAGCATACTCATCTGGTGAGTACTGCCTGCTGCTGGAATAGAATTGAGGCATGAAATAGTTGTTGAGGTAATCATTGCTACCCAACCCAATTGAGTATATGCACTTGCTCAAGTAATTTGCAGCTGAGTCCTCACTTCCCAGTAAATTTACCACTTGAGACACTGTGTTTTGGTAATTTTGCACCTGCCCACTAAAACTAATACGCCCTCCCTACAAAACATATGAACAACTTTAGAACATAAATACCTTAACAAATGAAGATTAAAAACAGTGATGTTGCATGAAGCAAAAGGAAACTATAAAGGGGTACCAGTTGCTGCCCAGTTTCCTCTCTAATTCCAGCAGCAGCAGATGCATAATTGACTCCTTTGAGTATAGCATCGCCACTAGCATCAGCATATGGAGGTATGTAATCATCGAATCCCAAAAGTTCAGCTGTTAAATTTAAACAGAAAGTTAAAACACGAGTGAAACCTTTCTATGGATATGTACTTACAAGAATCAATTTTATGTGCCAGATCTACTTTTCTCTTACTCTTGTTTGTTTTTACCAAATAAGTTCTTCTGGTAAGTAACCATCTGGCAGTAATGTTCCTGTTTCTTTCTTTATCTGTAATTCTAAAATTCTATCTCTTTGTCAATGAAATGAACTACACAAAACTCTAATCTTAAATTGCATATTGAATGCGGGCAAACAGATCCATGTGAATGGAATTTAAGGATCAGTCACAAACCTTTATGAGGGGTATCTAACTCAGAGTAGTGCCAACTCTAGTGTCAAAAGTTTTACATTTTTTCACTGACATCTGCACGTTACTCCTTTTTTAATTTTTTTATTTCACAGGTAAAAATATTAATGCATGTTAATTATACCCTTTCCTTCTAGGTGGTGGACATTTTGTTGTCTGATTTTAGCATAATACAGCTTGTCATCCAATAGAAAATTATGCATGCATATATTAAGATGCATTTAGTTGCAGTTAATTGATAGGTTCCAAAATAGGGAAGAAGAACAACAGATCTTAGAACCATCTTGATGCGATTGACTCACTATAACTATGACTTTTACAATGATGAATTGATGATTATTATAAGTGCATGCATGTGAATCTAGTTTTAAGACCATGCAAAGATGCAAACGAGTATATATTTCAACTAAAATGCCGACATGCAAAGTTTATAAGCCAATTAAGAAAGTGCAAGCTCACCAATTGCATCAACAGTGGTTTTCCCATTGGAAAACCTTCCAGAAGGTCCATCAGGGAAGTCAATCCCATAAGGCAAGTAATCAGCCCTAGCCAAAGATTGGAGCTGGTTGTTGTTCCCATTATCAACCAAAGAATCACCAAAAATGAAGTAGCATGGCACTTGTGGTGCAGCTTGAACACCACTCCACAAACCAAGAGAAACAACAACAATGAGTGCCAACATGCTTATTGTGAGATCCAAAGCTGCCATTGGAGCAAGAAACGGTGTTGCTTGTGAGGTATTGAAGTGAATAATCTAGGAAGCTAAGGAAGATAGGGGCATGTGTGAGTGATTGAATGTGGAAGGTGTGACACGAGTATAAGTATATATAGTAGTAGAGAGATAAGGCTCTATACTAGTAGTAGTCTATAGTGTAGCTTTTACGGTTGGGAGTGTTAGTTAGGTGCATTAAATGGACGCGGATATAATGTGAGATTGAATGAAATGGCTCCATTACCAATTCCACTGTACCACCCCCACCTCATTGATGAAATCTGATCACTGATGTGATCCAACTTTAATGTAGAGTTGCATCTTGCAGGGATGGAAATTTGGACATTACAATTTACGACGACTCGTTAAAACACTTAGGTATGATACGACACTTTTTATGCTTTTGTTTGAGTTTTTCTGGAATATTAGATTAGGAATGTAAAGTTTCGTTTAGTATGGGAATTTTAAAAATTATTTTCAGGAATTTAACAAGTCTGGAAATTGGTTTTCAACTAAGTTTCTTACTGGTTTCAAAAATTAAGTTTCTTACTGAAATTTTTCTGAGAAAGGGTGGAAATTCAAGATTTCTGTAAAACAGAAAAAGTCTTTTTTTCTTCATAATTATGTCTTTCATTTCTGAAAATATTTTAGACATACTAAATATATACTTATAAGTTATGCTTCTATTTCTTTTGTTTTCCTGAGATCAAGGATTATATACTTCATTAAAGGCAACCAATGCTATGAAGTAGTCATAATTTTAATCAACGAGTAAACTTTGGTCCCCTCTTTGCTTGTTTTGGAAATAGGAATGATTTATTATAGAAGTTGAAGATGTTATTAACCTTGTAATTGGACTTTAGATATTGACGCTATTTGTGTGAATGTAGTGTCAATCTCAGTTACAAACTCTTTATGCCGAAGGCATTGAGGGTTCCAATATGGATTTTGCAGCTTACAACTTGCTTTGTGTCATAATGCATTCAAATAATAATAAAGATCTTTTATCATCAATGGCAAGGTTAGCCCCATAGTTACATGCTTACTTGATTCTTTTTCTCAAAAAAACTATTCGAACTGAATTATGTCATGTGATTCATCTATCTAAATTTTGTGATATTATTGTTAAAATCATTGTTGAAAGTTACTAGATTGAGTCATTTTGGAGTTACATTTCCAGAAACATGCTTTGATAATTATATTATGTTTCACCTATCAGAATATTGTGCTAATATAATTATAATCTGCACTGTTGGAATTTTCTAGTTTGGGTCCTTTGGGAGTTCTCTTCCCTGAAAAATACGTTGATAATTTGGAACATATATGTTATTGAGAATTTAGAAAATGGTTTGTGAGGGAAAGGCTCAAATTGGTGGCTGTTTGGGACCTTTGGGTCCTTGGGTGGAAATCAGTGATTCTCAGGTCCTGATAAGTAAAATAGAGAATTGGATCAATATATATATCAAGTCTTTAATGGCTATACGTAAATATATTTCCTTGAATTATTGTGATAATAGTATAATGATGTAGTCTCAATTATTTTGTCATGTTATCATAGAATGTCACGAATTTGAATGTCTAGTGTTTGTCAATACCAGGTTATCTCACGAAGCAAAGAAGGATGAAGCTGTAAAACATGCCCTTGCCGTTCATGCTGCTGTAACTTCAGCAAATTATATTGCATTCTTTAGACTGTACAAAAACAGCTCTTAACTTAAACACCTAATTTTTGGGTGAGTATTTTTAACTAACTGGTTTTTGTAGCTTGTTGGTAACACGTAACATATATGTTAAGGGGAATAAAATGAAATGAATTTTTTAATATCCACAGATCTCTGAGTTGAAAAGATGCGTTATAAGGCTGTGAACTGCATGTGCCGGTCATATCGCCCAACTCTACATGTTTCATACATTTCTCAGGTACTAGGGTTTTCAACTGGCGTGGCCACAAATGGAGCAAGTGATGAGAGAGAGACAAATGCATTGGAAGAGTAGTGTTCAGAATGGTTGAAAGCACATGGGGCCAACATAATTACTGATAACAACGGAGATATGTTGCTAGATACAAAAGTATGTTTGATCTCTATCCTTTGTATTCACTATCCTGTAGGTGCTAATCTAGTCAAGAATTTTTGTTCTCAAGCATTTTGATTTGTTGAATCATCACTCATCTTGAGGAGCATTTACGATTGTGCTGCCTTGAATCACTGCATTTCCTTCTGCCATATTTTGAGAGTTGGTTTGGATTTGCTCTATGAATTAGTTAACCCATACAAATCTAGAATTCCCTAGTTACTAGTCAACTTTAACAAGTGTTCTCTTAACCTGGTTAATGGGTTGTGGGCTTGTGGCATGGTGATTTAATGAGAAATGTTTAATTTTGCAGGTTTCATCATCTACTCTGTTTGTGCCAGAGCCAGAGGATGTTGTTGCTGTTGCTATCCGTCAGAATATATCACTTATAAGACATGTATGCAACCATGGATGATACAAATATTGAATTGTTACAGCTTAATACACCATCTTGACATTCGAATTGTGAACTATGTCTGCAGGTTAGAGATTTTGTTTCAGAACAAAAAATGTCTGTAATAGGTATTGAATTCCATACCGAGGAGTCTCCCCAAGCTATCACAAAGCCAGCGGGTGCCTCAAGGCAAGGATTGAGTTTTGTTTCTTAAAAGAGTTGGGCACATGCTGCATTTAATTTTTTAATGGTGACTAAAGACTTTGTTTGAGAAGAAATGCTATTTTCATCTCTAGTTCGCCAATTGTTATTATGACCTCATAGTCGTTGTTAATGGCAGTGCATTGTGTATAGTAAACTTGGAAACCACTTTTGTTTTGAGAACTCCATGCTATTCAAATCTTCCCACATTAATTGTTTCCTATATATTTATATATGTATATTGGAGTCCAAGTAATGTAAAAGATGTAAAGAAAAGTGAAAGTGCGTGATATATGGAATATACAAAGCATATCATTATGCTAATTCTTCAGTATCTTAAATATTTTTAGACTCTTTGGTAAAAAAAAAAAAGTATTAAGATTGCCTGCATAATATAGAAAATTATAAATTCATACTAACAATATAATATATTATATTATCAATATAATTAATGATAACATATATTAATATTTTACATCAACTTATATGTTAATCTGATATATCTTATATTATTATTATTATTATTTGCAATATTTACACTAAGACTATATATAATTTCTGTTAGCATAAAAAATATAGCAAAAAAAAATTTAATGTCAAATGTTAATATATGATTTCACAACAACAACAAAATCATTAAATATATGATACCTTTATAAAATCGTGATATTAATTTTTCAATAAATGTAATATACATTTTACATAAATGCACAACTAAAAAAAACTCTTTCATCTAAAATTTTAAAATTTAACATAAAATATTTTAATTATTAAAAAAATATTAATTCATTTTAGCTTATATAATTAATTAGTTGACTCATAATTAATAATTTACCTTAACAAATTTCAATTATTATTTTACTTTCACTTTTTCATAATTTTACATTTATGTGATTAATTATTATTTTTTATATTTCTTAAAGATTTGGTCATGTAACACCATTAGACATGAAGACCGTAAAAAAATTTGTAAGAAATGGACAACATACTTTTTAGAAGTTAAAAACAAACAATTTAAAAAGATTTAGATGATATAGGAGAAATTTATATATTGTATAAATGTTTATTGTAAATATTAAATCACTTAATAATTTATTGGCAATTATTTGAGCATAAAAATATATTTATTTATTATAATTTGTCTAGATAAAGTTTTTTGAAATTGCATGTTGGATTTGAAATAAAATAAACACAAAAAAATATTAGTTTCTAGAAAATTGTTTTATAATGTTTATTTTTTAATATGATTTTTTAAAAATCATCTTTACATTATCATGTTTTTTAACATTTAAAAAAAACACATTATGATGATTTCTAAAAAAAATTGATGTAGAAATTGAAATTCTAGTACGATTTAAAAACTTGCATGAAAAGTGTTAACTTTTCACACGAATTTAATATTAAATATTCGTCTTTGAAATACTTTTTTTTATAAAAAAGAATAAGGGTGAACCAATATTTTAAGTAATAATATTTTTGTTTATTTTTTATTTTTTTAACCTTATCATTTTATTATCCCTCTATTTCTATCATATTTTTCTTCAACCAAATCATCTCTTTTGTATTCAATTTCTCTTCTTTTCTCTTCTCATCTATTCTCTCCTTTTAATTTCATCCTCACAACCAAATGAATTATAGGCTGGACCAAATAATGAATTAATAAAGTGAGATGTTGGTATTTGATTTTGACAGAATAGATGTATTTTTTTTAGTGACTGAAAATAGATGTATGTGTTAATAATATCTACTTGGCTGCCTTGCATATCATCGTAGTCATCTCCTATTAATTAAATTATTGGTCATGCGAATGGCAAGTGAATTACAAATGAAAATTACTGTCGAGTTAACGAGAGAGTAATTAAAACGTAGAAAAATGCTAGAAATACTTGTTTTTCTTAATCTTTATGGGGAAAAAAGTTTAAACATCAATCATTTGAGATGGAGGACATAATTATAACTTGCAAATTAAAAGAGAATTGATCCCGAAGAAAGAAGAAGTTAAATTTTCTAGCAGCATTTAATATTTGATCTGAGTTTATGCATGCAAATATATGGATACGAATGCGTTGTAAAATGATCAGATCATCTCAAAACCACAAATATAAAATTTTTAACTTATAAATTATAATTTTAAATTCATAAAAAAAAAAAACTTATATCCCATATATCAATCATTAGATGGATCATGCAGTTCTTTTATGGAATCCTGAGGATACATTTCCTACATTACGTTGGAGATATCTACATGAAAGTAAATGTCAATTAATTATTGTGAACAAAAGAAAAATCGACCGCCTATTATTACCTCAAACATGCACTAGAGGATATTGAAGGACGTATTTCACCCCAGCTTTAACTAGCAATAACTAAAATTAAATAAATTTTAGGCCAAAATATAAGAATTGCTTTGAAGAAATATTTTTTATAACATAATTTATTTCTATATTATAAATTTTATTTTTTAATTTCAAAGAAAAGCGTTACTGTTTTGTACAGCTTAGCACATAGATCAATAAATATATAATTATTTCAATTTATCCAATGATTTTAAATTTAATTTTGAATACATAAGTTAAATGTTTATAAAATCAGAGTTATCTAAAAAATTATAAGATTGATCAAGTGGCGGAGGAATGAGAGGAGAAAGAAATTATGGGTTTGAATATTTTCTATTAATAAAAATTAACAGAATTTAATGTTTATATACTAATAATATATAAAATTGTTTTATATTATTATCTAATTGTAAATCATTATTTAAATAATTCTTTTTATTATTAAATGACTATGTAAATTATTTTTATTGTATCGGTGTATAGTTATTTTTCTAAAATTAACAAACTAACAAACATCCGCAGATAAAAAGAATCAGAACTACCCATCAGATTAACTGACATGAACTATAGCAGGCATTGCAGCAGCTAGGGTAGGAACAGCATCTACAAATTAACGACTATGAATCCGGTCTTTCCAATCGATGAATTGGTTATTAGTGATTATGGCCCAGCGGCACATGTTCAGAATAAGATGTCTTTTTCTCCGGACCTACTACCCCTTTTGGGTTTCATGCATGGGATGGTAATTTGGAAAGCTGGAATGATCAAATTATAAATATGCCCCTTTTATTTGTCTCCTTGATTGTCCCTCAACACATAACTTAATGACACGGAATGAAAAAGACAACGATTTGATATATAAGCATATATGTCTTAATAAATTATACAATCACTTAATTTTTTTTATTTAAGACTCTCAATATTAAAAAATTGTATATATTATGACTCAACTAATTTAAACAGTCATTAAGGTTAATCATATTTTTAAATAGAATAAAACCTTTTTTTGGTGAATTAAATATATATAATAAACATATGACACTGATCAAATTAATTGTGACTACCTTTTCAGTGCTAATGTGATCATCTAATAAAAAGACAAGCTAAATATTAGCGACAACTTGTTATTAATTAGCATTCGATAACACTTATTTAAAGTTTTTTTATTCTAACAGTTTGATCCATTCTATGAAATCATATCACCCATGAAAGTTGTTAATTAAGATTCTTCTATCTAGCAACACCTTAAATAATATGGCATAACCTTAAAAGTTTGTTAAGGATTAGATTCAAAGGGAAAAATGATTTATGATGAATACCTTGACCAATCAAAGACAGGAAACAGAATAATATATAACGGACACGTTTTTTATTAGCTAAAAGAGATTTATTTATAAGGTACTGGTAAACGCCAAAAAAATGATGATGATTTACAAAGACATACCCCCTGCACATACATTCACCAGCTTAGCAATCCACCTCGAGACATCAACATATCGCATATCACATGTTGATATTCATTCAACACCAGTTTAGACCGGATTAAAGCCATCTGATCTCATTTTCCTTCCCATTACAATAATTCCCATCCATCATATATAAATATTGTATACAAGATAAAGGATTTGAATACCACTCAAAATAAGAGAAATTAAAAGCTTTAAGTTTATCCTCCAATTAACCATGACCAAGACTCATATTTTATTACCTCCATGACAGAAATCCAAGTCAAGTAATTGATAGCGGAAGATGATGTTGTTTCTATGGCACCATAATAACGGACATAATATATTTTATTGCATTAATGCAAGGGGGAATTGAAAACAAGTTTAAAAACTTCTTTAAAAAAATCATAATTTTTTGTGGCAAATAAACAAATTATTCCATGAAATTGTAAGATTGTGACAAATTTATTCCTAAAAATATGAAAAATTTAAATTTAGTATCTCAATGTGTAAAAAATATAATAAATTAGTCCTGCAAATAATTTAATAATAAATTAGTCCCTAAACTTTATAATTTAATATCAAATTAATCATCAAAAAATATAATTTATTGTTGAATTAGTCTTTAAATATTATAACTTTCATAAATTTAACAAAATGACTAATAATTTGATGCACTTTTTACCTATTTAGAAAATAAATTTACATTTTTCATCTGTTAGATATTAATTTATTATCTTATTACATTTTTAAAGATGAATTTGATTATTTTTTTATTTTTCTTATGATGGTGAAAGTGAATTTTGAACTACTAGTAGGTTCACACTAGCTTATTAAATGGACACTTTCACCCCCTAACTTTAGGATGACAAGTGCTCTCAAGAGTCAAGATATAAATATGGTCTTCGGAAGCCATGCAATACCGTGTAGCTAACTATTTCTATATACAGCATCATAAATGCTAGTGGGTCGAAGAATTTAATGAGTTTGTCTAAGTCATACTTAGTAACATGCTTTGTTTTGAGTACTTCATTATTATGCATTTATAGCAAAAAGTCCAAACTCCACTCTCTTCAATTCATGGATGTTTATCCAACATTGCAAGTTGTCGTTGACGTTTGCCTAGGGCTAGAGGTTAGCTTTTTTGGATGGCTCTTGGCATTCAAACCAAATCTGCAACCCGTGATCCTTAGTAATGATCAATAATCGCTCCTACAATTTTAACAACTAGTACTAGTACTAGTAGTAATATTTTTTTTTAAGCCAAACCTCTTACTATTATAAGAAAGAAAAAAAGTTAGCTAACTAACTCAAAATGTAATTATTTTTAAGAACTAATTTATAGTATAAGAATTTGTTTCGGCAGGAACTTTTTTAAACATTTGGATAATTATTAATATCTTATAAAAAAAATGGATCTAATATGTACATATAGATGTTCGTTTCCTGGAAATTCTCGAGCGCATATTAGTTTTAAGGTAAAATTGCTATGCTAAAAAATTATTTAAAAGTAGTATTTTTCTTCTAATCTAACTTTTTTCATATTTTTTCTTCTCCATTTTTAGTTTCCATTTCCCCTTCGTTTTGCTAGATCTAAAGGTATGTAATTATAGGGATTGTTGACTTATTTAATTAATGGTCGGTACCAAAAATTTTCAAGTTTTAATTTTTGAAATAAAATAAAAAAAAATTTAAAAGAAGTTTGTACACCATACAATTAGTTAAGAATAAATTATAAAGTACTACCTAGTAATATAATTTCATATGAATAGGGATCGTTGATTTATTTAGTTAACAATCGGTACAAAAACTTTTCAAATTTAAAAATAAATTAAATTAGAATTTATTTAAGATAAGTTTGTACCAAACAGAGTTTAATATACACTAAGTTTTAGATAGATATCTAATCACAGCCTAAAGTGTATATTAATTTTGTTAATTTTTAAAATAATTATTTTAAAGTAATTCAAACAATTATTTATGATTAGATAATAGTGAAAAAGTATTTTATACTATTAGTGCATTGACATTAAACTTTAATAATAAATCATAAAGTATAAACTAATATAATTTTATTTGAATATTTTATCTAATTAATACTTTTAATTTCATTTTAAAAGATGTGAAACTGCTTTGCCTAACGAACTGGCAATAGTACTATTTCTTACCTAATGTCTAATATTCTGCACGGGGATAGAAGAATTAGAGTTTGATATTTTCCTATATTTATTGACTGTATCATTCCCCCCAAAAAATACTACAATAGTGCTATAATATTGCAAGAAAACTTAAGGTGCAAGTAAGATGCTTGGAGGTTGTCATTGAATTGAAAGCATCATGCATGTTGAATTACGTTTGTTATTTCATGAAGATCCACGGAAAAACCCACATGGCGGTGACAAGCAGAAATTTTCTTTATATAGTACTGGATATTTTTTATCAGAATTAAAATTTCCCCTCTTTGAGAATTGTTCCACATTAATTTGATCACATTCACTTTAAAGTTTTTAAATATTTTTTCTGAAAGAAGTGTCCCAGCTATGAATCTTGATGTTGATCGAATCATGAGTCATGACAACGAAATGCACTCATTAGCATGTGATTACAGGCTGACTCGGTTGTTTCATAAATAATCCATCTGCCTTTATGTGTGTTTCCCTTTGTTGCAAATCACTGAGACTATTCGAATATGACATGCATGGTCTCCCCATTTTTTGAGATGTAAACCAGACATGTACAAATATGGAACAGTAAAGTAAAAAATGATAGTTTCTTTTTTAACAAGTGGGTATGTCAAAAAATTTATAATAATTTACGTATTATATTTAATCAATTGAATTAAATCCTTATTTATGAGAATCAAATAGTGTCACAAAAAATTTATAATAATTCACACTGTTCAATATTAGATCTCCTTTAAAAAAAATAATTTAATGACTAAGGAGGCATGCATTACCTATTTTATAAGTTTACATTCAAAATTTGAGTTAATATTTACGTTATACATTACTTTACTGATATTTAACACATAACACAGTTTGACTTATAAACCCCATAGGATTAATAGAGCGGAGTAAGACAAAATCTTCTTGTATTTGAATATGATAATTAAGAAGTTTCTTGCTAATAGCTATGTTGTATATGAATGTTTTTTTGCATATATTTCATGGGTATGAACCACCACATGGGCGTAATAATGAGCCATTGCCCAGGGGAAATGTGCTATAACGTTTTCTTCAGCAATGCTAGGCTGTTATACATACGCGCGTGGTCCAACACAAACTGTTAGAGCCTAATGGGCAATGGCTTACGTTACAAGCTGAGGTCCTAAATTTAATCCTAATCGTCTCTAGTCTTTAATGTTCGGAATAATGTCTCTTGACTTTTGTATCCCTTGGAAGATTTGAACTACGCGTTCAATCATGGAAAGTCGCATCCTGGTGGCAATAGACTTATTTTATTCATAGCCTTTTAATATTCTTTATGAATAGTAATGGCAAAAGTTACAATAACACTATCATAACTTTAACCTAGAATTCTTCTATAAAAAAAAACTGACCAAGAACTCCGCCGTAATATTGAGCCAATAAGGTTCTTTGTTTTTACACAGCCGATGAGTTTCAAGATTAATAAATTATGTTATTAGTTGACTTTAGAAAAATAACAAAAAAATATTCCTTCCATTCTGTTTTATAAGAAAAAAATTGATTTCACACCTATTAAAAAAATTAATTAATTTCATTAAATTATATTATTTTTAATTAAAAACAAATATTTTTCTAAACTACTCCCATTGGAACTTGATATTAAGCCCAAACTCTATTAAATAAAAAGTATTTTAAACCATCTCATTAAACGAAGGAAAAGTGGTAAAAGAGAACAAAAAAATTGTGTTTTTTTGTTTATAAAAGAGAATGGAGAAGGCATGTAATACTTCTTATAAATAAAATTTCACCTAAATTTTACAAATGTATATTAAAATTTCAGTTGAAATCAAATTTATATTTCTTTAGGTTAAAAAAAACGGGCTTTGCGGTGTCTAATCACAATTCTTTTTGGTGGGACTCTGATCCCTCTTTTTGCTCCCATTAATTACTAGACCGCAATTTCAATGGGATTCTTAAATACAGATTTTGCTGACCTTCCATGAGTTTTGGCCCGTTTCTTCTATGTTTTGTTATTGTTCTTTCTCTTTTTTCTATAAATTTGGGTTGGGTTTTGACAGAGTATCTTTAAACTAAGAGTGCTTCTTCATACACCAGCAAAAAGTTCTTCTACACCATTTTATTTTTAAAAACCCAAAAATGCCCCTGGTGCTTTGGACACAAATATGCAAGGTTGGACAACTTAGCTTCATTTGAAAAGCTTCATTTGAAAAGCACAAAACATCCGTATAGCTTTGGGAACATCCGTATAGCTTCATTGCAACAGCATTGGTGTTTTTGGGTGGCATTTGATTCCTTTCGGGTGGTTGTTGGTGGTTGCCGGAGTTGCAGAGCCGTCGGCGAAGTGTGCAAAGGTGAGTGGTGCTCGTTGATTTCGTATGGATTCGGTAATCCGTATGAGTTATACGGATTACCTAATCCGTATAGATCAGATGGATTAGCTAATCCGTGATGATAGGCTCACCGTTTCTAAAAACTAAAACTCCAACTACAAAAGCTCTTAATTAAACAACAACACAAATAATCCAACAATATAACATTGAATAAAAAGGAAAATAAAAGAGAGAATGTGTGTGCTTGTTTTAAGAATCTTTTGAAATATGCTCCCTTTTTATTTTCAAAACTAAAACAAAAGAAAATTTTATTTGTTAATTTCTTTTTCAAAAAACAGATTTTAAAAATAATTGTATAAGATAACAATATATGTCAATTACATATTCACTATTAGCAACATTTTGTCTAATATTTATTAAAAATGTTGCTAAATTTTTTTGGTTACTAGTTACTAGTCAACTTACATATATGTCAATTACATATATGTCAACGACATTTTTCGAATGTTGTCAAAGGTTTTTAACAAAAAATTTGTTAAGTGTTAGACAAAAAAATGTTGCTAAATATCACATGTAGTAGTGATTATACATGATCAAAAGGGTTCTTTATTTACTACAGTAAAGCATCAAACTTAAAACTAAAACTACAAAATTCAATTATAAATCCAATTGGCATGCATGCAATTGATCTTTATCAAAGAGTTCAAGTTCTTTTAAGGCCTTATGTTCAAAGTAGAGAATGAAGTCTTTGTTTAAGTGAGTAATGACGCCAATGTGTTTTAATGCTCAAACAATGGCATAAAACTCATTGTCATGCATAAAATACTTAAATTTGTCATCATTATATAAGCTTCTCATAAAAAAGAAAAATATAAAGTTGGCATAATAGTTGAAAAAGATATGAAAGAAGAAAGAAGAAAGGAAAGATCACGGATTTGAATCTCTTAACTAATATTTCTAAAACTATTAAACTAACATTTATCAGGAAAAAAAAAGTTTCTCATAAAAAAGATGCCATGACATAAAACTCATTGCCATACTAAAAAGGAAAAAACACTTATAGCTTCATTTCCCTCTTATCTTGGTCAACTTTACCAAGTAGCAAAGTGCTAACTTGATTTTCAACTCATCTTTTATAAAGAAGTAATTGTTTGCATAGTTGTCATACAAGGCTCGATAGCTAGTCTTATTGCTCAAGTCTCCTAAGAAGATGACATGCATCAAAGGAAATAACATCACATCCTATATGATGTTATAATATTTCCTAGCGGTTGAAAAAGATACAATATAAATTTAGAAATTGTTTACCTTACTTTCTTTGTTATGTCATTGCAACTTGTATGGAAGTGGATGTTTTTGTGTTGATAGCTTATTCACCATGTAGTTTTATACTACATTTTCACACCCTTTGTTCATTATAATACTAGTATGTACCTATTCATGCACCAATGACGCCGACGATTATGAATGTTGTAAATGAGTTAAACAATGGATTATATATACCGAATTTAATCTATAGTAGAATATTTGCAAAAAGGTAAAATTTGAATTTCAAATTGCATCCACCAATGATATAAATACTACCGTTGCAATAACTTTGCTTACATCAATTGCATATTTCTATGTGAGTCTTTCAAAAAAAAGGATTAACTTATTTTAATAAATACATCCAACCAATCCAACCCTTTTACCGATTAACATCTCATAAAAATTCACAAAACTCTTATCTCTTAGTTTTTTTACTTTTTAGAAATATATTTGCTAATGAATTAGTAGTTATTGTTCTTGTTTCTTTATTACCTTTAGTAGTTCCTATACATGTCATGATCCTTAGATTATTCACAAGCGGTATTCAAACTCTCATTTTGCTACTTTAGTTACGACTTATATAGATGAATCCATGGAAGTAGAAGGTGCTTTAATAGGATCCTCACGTACAGAAAAAATGTTGTCATCAGTTTGATAAGGATCAAGTGACATTGCTTATTTTATTCGAACCAAGGAATCCCTTAAATATGATTCAAAATGAATCTTATTTTATCGTTGATCAAAGATTTCTCTATGAAAAATATGAATCGGAGTTTGAAGAAGGGGATGAGTCATCAACCTACAACAAATAGAGTAGGATTTTTCAATCACATAGTTTGGGCTCTTAGAATATGGTGCCCTTAGGACGTACTTCATATTTGATTGTATTGAAAAGGTCAAATGAATTGGGATTTCCCCATTGGACTAAGTCATTTCGGGAAAGAGGATGAGCTTCAAGAGAATGATTCAAAGTTCTTGCAGGGTGGAACCATGCAATACCATACACGAGATAGATCTTCTAAAGAACAAGATTTTTTCTTCTAATAAGCCAATTCATTTGAGACCCCACGGATCCACTCTTTTTTCTATTAAAATATCAACCTTTGGTTTCTGTGTAAAGTTAGTGAATACGATAACAGTGTAATCTTTTGGTACCAAAGATGAGTAGTAACATATCCCCTATATAAAGTTGATGTGAAGCAAAAACACTTCAAAACCAAACATATCCTGTTGATCAAGCTAGTACATGTCTAGATGGTAAAGAAATTACAAGATAAATTGTTTTGTATATAATAATATAATGTTATATGACAAATTGATCTAATAAAGACATATGAATTGATTAAAATATTTTTCTTTTAAAATTTAGAAAAATTAAAATAAAAACTAAAAACTATATTTATGTTTTAATCTTATCCAAATATATAATTATTTAAAACCAAAAATATATAAGTTATTATTGTAAATAAGCATGACAAATGGGTAGGAGGACAAGTACATTTCAAGTTAGTTTACTAAGAAGTTAATTACACATGCTTATCAAATCAATGATCATTCAATCAATTTATACAATGTTCTTATATGATACTCCTCTATAGACCTGTCAATACAGGCCAACCCGGTCCACCCGAGTTGGCTAAAAAGTGAGTAGGGTTGGGCTGACGCACTTTAGTGGTGGGTCAGTTTTTTGCCAACCCGGGTGGATTGATGAGTTATCTGAGTTAGCCCGTGAACTGGCTTGCAGGTTGGTTCACTTTAAATTTAAAAAAAAACCTTAAAAAATCACAAAATAAGTGTAGAAAAATGCAAATTAAACCAATCTAAGTAAGTTTAAATATTACAAACTACATTAAACTCAAAGTCAAATTAAATGTGCATGAAACTAAAACAAACATAAATATGTTCAACAATATTAAAATAGTAAAACATTAATCTAACTTCTCCAATATCAAATTCTCATATCTCAATCATCAATATTAACTTGTCTAAGAAGAAGTATTGAAATCATGGTTTGACAAATCAATTTCATCTTCGTCATTTTCATTTTTTCCATTATCTTCTTCTTCTTTTTTTGTTCAACCCGTGAATCAATCCGGCTCATGTGGGTTAACTGCAGGTTAAGTGAGTCGGGTCAAAATAACCCAGGGTCCTGATGAGCCAGCATTTTAACAACTCAACCTACCATTTTAGGCTAGTCAAAACGGGTTGACCCGCAAACTCAACCCGTTTTGATAGCTCTACTTCTCTAGCTACTATATTTCAAACTTTATGGGTATGATGACATTATGTTTGTGCTAGTTGTATTTTTTTTTTTCAAACCATTTCATCTCAAATTTCTAATACTAATCAATATTGGTTAACGCTTCAAAACCACCACTACACCCCGGAGGAGTATTTTGTAAGCTACATCACCATCACCAGTTATATACCAAAAAAATGTGTGGGTACCCGGAAAAAAAAAAACTAAAAGTATTAACGGTTCATTGTTTACGACAATTCAACTCTTTTTTTTACTATCATTTTTTAGATATTTCAGTTTAAAAAAGAAGTAGGGATATGTCACAAAAATATATTCAAGAAACCCGACCCCGTGCAGATCGTCTTTAATTTTATCCATTTTCTGAAGTAGAGGTGTTGATATATAACACAAAAAAGGTGTTGATAAAATTTAAATTAAAGGATCAAATGCATTAATTTAATTTTGGAGATGGACATCACAAGGGGGAAAGAAGTCAGTTAAGGACGTACGTCTTAAAAACTTAAAAAGAAAAAAAATTTGTATTCCATATTACATATAAGATAATATTGGTGTACCCAAAAAAAAGATGATATTATTAAAAAGCTTCTTATTATAATTATAATTTTAATTAATTAGAAGTTACAAGAGACTATAAACCAAATTAATTAAAATATTCCATGAATTCCTAATTATAATAAATACATAGTAATTTTTTTATTCATGAGAAAACAAATTCTAGTCAATAATCAACCATTTATTTATGACAAATAATATCCTATTAAATATTTTTATGTTGACAGTGGTTATCTTCCGTCATAGAAAATTTTAAATTGAAATTATAATTCTTAATTCAAAATAGGGTTTGGGTTAATAATTGATTGCAAGAATCAGTGTCATAAATACAATATTGATTTAAATGGTCAAATAATCATTAATTATATTTTCAATCAAATCATTATGTTCAAAATTAAGATGGTAGTATTGGCTTTACGAAATAATCATTGCTTTAGAAATTCTCATGTGCGGAGTTTTCTTCTCTTTTTTTTAAACATTTTACTTTTTTTAATGCAATAAACATTTTACTTTGTATATAGTAACATTTTCTTTAACAGTGTATATAGTAACATAGATAGAATTCACAAAAAAAAAAAAGTAACAGATAGATTTCTTATCTTTTACACGTATCTTAAAACACACACCCTTTCTAAAAAAAACCTAAATCATAATGGACAATAATTATAAAAATAAAATATAAATCATTAGGGACAATTTTTTAATATCCTACGTTGATGTTCACTAATTAAATCATTCTCCAATTTCAATACATTGTATTCGCATGCATGGCTAGTCTTTGATTGGACGAGAATGAGTAGATTAATCTAACGCATTATACTCTTTAATGCGTGCTCTTTCAGATACATGATCTCCTTTTTCCCCTTCAAGCCAATTACCTCGTCTATGCCTTTTATCTCTTCATTGTATGGATAATCTTCCTTGTTCTATCATGGCCACCACCCTTTTGATCACTTTTACAAAACCACGGTGTGTGAAACAATGTGGAGTTGTGGTCAGTAATGTGAATTGAAATCATCTCACGAAATATTCTACATTCTTATAATTATCAGGTTACACCCTACCTGTAATCGGCATATTTTGGCTTTCAAATTTTTCAACAAAACAATGTCTCAAGTAGGTATATTTTGCTGTCTGCGTTATAACTTGCTTGTGTTGCCTGGTGTCATTTTATCCATTATTGTAAATGATTTATTTATTTAACACATGAAATTTTGCAAAATTTGCTCTAGGCATGTTAAGGGTATTGTTTAAAGATATGATTAGATTTGCTGGTTATAGGGATTTATTTCCCTCTTTCCCTTATTATTTTTATCCCTTCAGAACACACAATTCCAGCAATACTTTTTTTTTTTTTGGTGCTGACCGGCAATACTTGTTTAGGTATTTTATTCCTTGAAACAGTATTTTGTTTTGTGGTCATTCAATTGTTATGAATTTTAAGTACATTTCAATATTTTGTTCACGATTCAATTTCAGGAATTTTCTGATCCTTGTCTTGTTATTTGTCTAATGTGATGAGAAGCATTGCAATTAATTTTATGCCTGATGGTTAGTTTAAGCAAATATCATCAGTATGATTTTTACTTCATTGTCAATAGAGAAGTTGTTTTAGCCTATGGAGACATTCAACATTGACTAATGACAATACAATAGGTTGATCAAAGCATGCATGTGTTAGTTCTCTAGAGTGCATTTTCCCATTTGGTAAGTAATAGGAATATGAATGAAACTGGAAAAAATATGTAACAAATGATTGGAGTGTGCAACTATTCCCGTGTTTATTTGAGAATGTGATTGAGCATTATCCATTGTTGAATATTTGAAAGTAGGAAAAATAATTTTACCTTTTGAGTAAGAATGCTGTCTTTGTAGGAATCAAATAAGTGAAAAGACTTAACATGGAAAATTTCAGGCCAAGCATATGCCAGGGAACAATTATAACTGCGTCCCTTTAACACCAAGGTCTAGATTGGAAAGGCTTCTGAGGGAAAGAGAGCTAAGGAAATCCTTCAAGCTTATTCAACCAACCGAGGAAGCAAGAGATGGCAGCAAAGAGGGAGAACAATTTTATGGTGATTCATGCATAAGTGAGAATGAAATTTCGGGTATGCATAAAGAGGAAGAGGTCACGGAAACGAATTTTACAGATAGAAGCCAAAGGCAAGATGAGAGGCCAAGCAAACAACGTTTGTTGGTGGTAGCTAACAGGTTGCCTGTGTCTGCTGTTAGGGAGGGTGTGGAGTCATATCGCCTTGAGATCAGTGTCGGCGGGCTAGTCAGTGCACTTCTAGGCAAGAAAATTTTGTCACCTTGCATTAATTGTTTCTTTGGTGTGTTTTGTTAATTTATTTATTGTGAAGTTTGTAATTGTAACTCAGCTATGCTAATTAGTCACCTTTCTTGATGATCTCATAGAGGTCTCAACAATGATAGTTATCTTCACAACATTCTAATAATAATCTATTACTTATAGAAATAGATTGATTTTTTCTATTTTTAAAGTGAAGGTTGTATGAAGCTTGTTTTTGTTGTAGGTGTAAAGGAATTTGATACCAGATGGATTGGGTGGGCTGGTGTGAATGTGCCTGATGATGTTGGGCAGAGAGCATTGACAAAAGCTTTAGCTGAAATGGTATTGACTCAAATTTATAATTCACAAGCATGTGGCCACTGATCAATGTAGTGAATAATGATAATCTAGCTACTCTTCTCTTGGCAATACCAAAGACACAAACCATCAGTAATTATGCATTGTTAACTGCAGCGATGCATACCAGTATTTCTTGATGAGGAGATAGTTAATCAGTACTATAATGGCTACTGCAACAACATCTTATGGCCTCTATTTCATTACCTTGGGCTTCCACAAGAAGATCGACTTGCTACAACTCGTACTTTCCAATCCCAATTTGACGCATATAAGAAGGCAAACCAAATGTTTGCTGATGTAGTAAATAAGCATTATGAGAAAGGAGATGTTGTTTGGTGCCATGATTACCACCTAATGTTCCTTCCAAAATGTTTAAAAGAATACAATGAAAAAATGAAAGTTGGTTGGTTTCTCCATACACCCTTTCCTTCCTCAGAAATACATAGGACTCTACCGTCCAGATCAGAGCTGTTGAGATCTGTACTTGCAGCTGACCTCGTGGGGTAAGTTATTCTCATGCATCTCCAACTTGATGTTGATTATAGTAGTAACTAGTACATTCACAAGCTAAATTCCTTTGGTATATAGGCATCAAGGGCATGCATTTAGAACAAGCTAGTCAATCTTTAGTCAAAAAATTATCTTCCACCTTGAGATTTACTATTCTTGCTTGTTGATTGCACTATTTAGTCAATATTATCAAGTGCTATGTTGCTGCTTGCTAGGATATTTTAGAACTCTAGACATTTTGCTTAATGTTGTGATTTTAATATTTTCATTGGTCTGCATCCCAGATTCCATACCTATGATTATGCAAGGCATTTTGTTAGTGCTTGTACTCGTATTCTTGGGCTTGAGGGCACACCTGAAGGAGTAGAAGATCATGGGAAACTGACCCGTGTGGCTGCGGTATATCTGCATATATTATTTTCCCTTTCTAATTCTATACATCTAACTGAGAAACTGGAATTTCATCTTGTGTTGTATGTTTATCAGCATTGAATAGCTTTACGAATCAGTATGCAGTATCTGATTTCATTCTCATGATGACAATGTTTTATTTTTTGTGTGTGTGAAACTGCAGTTTCCTATTGGGATTGACTCTGATAGATTCATTCAAGCCCTTGAACTCCCTGAAGTCCAGGAACACATGAAAGAACTGAAAGAAAGATTTGCAGGCCGAAAGGTAGGAGCAATATACGCCAAAGTTTCATGTTCAACAATTTGAGAAGTTGAGATTATTCCTCAGTTTCTTGTTCTACATCTGCCTTTCTCTGAAAATGTGAATCATTAGAATCACTTTATGTTTCTTATCAAATGGACAGGTAATGTTGGGTGTCGATCGTCTTGATATGATAAAAGGAATTCCCCAAAAAATCTTGGCATTTGAAAAGTTCCTTGAGGAGAATGCACACTGGCGTGATAAAGTTGTCTTGCTGCAAATTGCTGTACCTACTAGGAAAGATGTTCCGGAATGTATGTTATTTCTCTAGACAAGTTAATTATCACTTGAAGCTTTTTCATCTATTGATTTAGACTCTTGTTTTATTTATTTTGTTTGTCATCTTATTATAGTTATTGGCATTTTTCATGACTGACACTATTGACTTAATGCGTTGACAGATCAAAAGCTTACAAGCCAAGTGCATGAGATTGTAGGACGCATCAATGGAAGATTTGGAACACTTACAGCTGTTCCAATACATCATCTGGTAGGTGTTTTAAACATCTGCAGCATATATGTCTTTTTTGGTATTTGACGATGCAAGGATCATGAGTGTGGATGCTAGTATCTATTATTTGGGATCTCATTGAAAATATTAAAATTCTCATGTCACTACTATATATGAATTGATCCCCGTTACTACAAGATTTGAACTATTCATCATCTATATATTGTCTGTGTTCTATACATTGTCCATTTGATCATTATGTTGCCACCAAAAAGCTGTAGATTCAATATCTGGGTTGATCTACTTAATTCAAATTTGTTATTCTCAATATGTGTTGTTAGCTACATTCTCTGCTAGCTGTTTTACAAAACATATCATTATCACAAACATATTCACGACGTCTCATTTCTTCATCTCTCTTATTTGATCAAGTGATATAAGACAAAAGTGCAAAAGGAATAAAAAAAGGGAATAACCATTCTAGCAGATGAACAAGAAACCTACTAGACAGATTCTCCTGAAAATTACCAGGAAATGAAGAAAGTCCTCTGAATCATAAGTGATAAATAGGAGTTGCATTTTATCACATCTTATTTTTTACATATTGACAAGTAAAGAAAACATACCTATACAAAGTACTCTGATGGGATTTTAATTCTATCAAAATTTCCGTAAAATTACCTCCAATAACCCAATAAAATTAATTATAAAAATTCTTTGCAAAATTACAATAAATCTTCAATAGTTGATCTTCTTTTGTCCTGCATCACCAAGGAACTTTCAACCTATTCTTTCTAGATTATCTTGATATTGTTCAGAATGTGGAGCTTTTCTATTACACAATCACTTATTTTTGTAACGTTGTCAAACGAAAAATTATTTCCCTTCCATCAAAAATTAATTAAAGTTATATTTGTTTTTTAAAAATATTCAAGTAAGATTGAAAGTCTAGTTTGACAGTTTTCGATAGATCTTTTTTTTTCGGGGTCTTCCCTACCCCCTATAAGGTAAGGCAAGTAAACTCGTCCTTGGGAAGTTTAGTTCATTACACATCCTATAAGATTGAAAGTTATATATTTTTTTTTTTTCTTTGCACACACTGACCATGCATTTTGTCTCGTTCATTACACATCCTTCTCTTGAATTGCTAAAAATTTTAGGGCAAAGTAAATAACATTGCTAATCGTCCCGGAAGAGTGACAAATGAAGTGAAGTCATATGTTTATTTATCATACAGAAAATATTTGTTATTGTTATTCTGTTGACCTTGTAATGATTTCTGGAACTTCTCTTTCTATGATTACAGGATCGGTCACTTGACTTTCATGAATTATGTGCACTCTATGCTGTAACTGGTACTCATTTTCTGCTGTAACATACAAGATTTAGTCCATGTTGTCCTTATTTATTCAAAGTAATAATATTTTTTATATAGAAGTAGTATCATATTTCACCATTGGATTGGTGAAATACTCAAGCTGTAGGACATTCTTTTGTGTTATTGGAAAATAAATTTCATTATCTTTGCAGACTCTTTCACTTTTCTTTGATATATGTTCCACGTGATTTAAGTCCTCTGCTTATAACATGTACCTGGCGGTAAGAATAAATTGAACTGATTGATATTTATTTACCAGGAAATGAGGAAAGTCCAAAAGAATCATATTTCTTTATTTTTAGCTCATTGAGAAAAGAATAATTGAAGTACAATGACTTACAGTTGTTTCTTTATATTCACTTTTGTAATATACTTCTGTTTTATGCTTAAGATTTGACAACTATTCCTGGGAATCAGAAAATGGCAACAGGCTGCAGCATATCTTCTTTATATTATATTATAAAATCCATCTTAAGGAGTTTTATTGAACTAAGTATTCAGCACCCATGATATGTATCATACCAGTCTGACTCACATCGTATTTAGATGTAGCACTTGTTACATCTTTAAGGGATGGAATGAATCTTGTCAGCTATGAATTTGTTGCGTGTCAAGCATCCAAGAAAGGGGTTCTCATTTTAAGTGAGGTAATTCAGTTTTTTAATGTTCTCATCATCTATTTTGGCTGCATCTCTTGGATACTCTGAATGTGTTTGAGCTTCATATTTGAGAAAGTGATTTATGTTTTACTAAGATCACCAAAATTTCAAATGATTCTGCCATTAAGCATAGTAATGTTGAGGTATATGTATTTAGCTATTTTCATAAAACAGCAAAACATAAAACGAATTTACTGTCATTTAATGAATAAGACTTTCCTAACCTTAACTAGGTCAAGCTTGCAAGTCCTAAGAATTATAAACAAGTTTATTTTTCCTTTATCACCATATATTAATCTATAGCACCGCACATAGTCTTTTTTTTTATTTTTATTTTTATTTTGAAGTGTTTACATATCAATGGTGTTAAAGTTTTTCTAGTCTCAAGCTCACAGTTTGGCTTGTTGGGAAAAGACAAAAAAAAATAGCCAAGCTAAGCTGAGAAGTTCAGCTTTCTTTTTTGATTTTGTAACCTGAATTGTGTATAGTTTGTTAGGCTCAACTATAGAGAAAAATCATCAGTATGTTGTATCTGTTTCATCAATCATCCGTCATTGTTGAGCTCTGTAATGACAAGGTCTACTTTTGATGGTAACCTGGCTATGTTATAATGTGTTCATAAGTATACTTATGGTTTCTTGAATATCAAGAACCAGAATATTTTTTTTGTCAAAGGTTAACATTTGTTGAAAGACATATGTCAAGAGAATAAGCTAGGGTAACATGAAATGATTGCTTTTGATGCATGGAATTGTGGATGTTGATAGACTGAAATTTAAATAATTATAATCATCTTCCCCTATCATTATCATTCTATAATCCACGATGCAATATTGATGATATTTATTTTTCTTTTAAATTAAGTATGATGTCCGTGTACTTCATCTTATCACCATCATTGTGAATGTTAAACATACGAAATGATCAATCTATTCAAACCAATATATTTTCTGTTCTTAGTTGTTTTCTATGTACAACCCATGAGTGCTTTACAAAACTGGAATATTTGTGATAAAGTGACAAATATAAAAGGATAGGGTTGATACTAGGCTTCTAGTTCAAGACTTCAGTAGGAATATAAGATCATATTGTTTATAAAGTTATTGTTTGTCTGGAAATATCATCTTGTTTAAATAAAAACAAATTCTTATATGTCCAATTATTTTATTATAACATAATTAACTCCTAAAATCACTAGGCTTTCAGTATAATTCAAATAATTTAGAATTCTTTATTTGGTATCAGTTTGCAGGTGCAGCACAGTCTCTTGGTGCTGGGGCTATCTTGGTAAACCCATGGAACATCACAGAGGTTGCTGCTTCTATTGGTTATGCGTTGGAAATGTCAGCTGATGAAAGAGAAAAACGACATCAGTTTAATTTTAAACATGTTGAGACTCACACGTCACAGGAATGGGCAGCAACTTTTGTGAGGTTTTAATCCTATAACACTGCTTGCATTTTGTTTTTCTTGGATCAATTTTGTTCCATATTTTATTTTTCTTGTAAGATGGAACAGTCAGCCTTACATAAGCATATTAGATCGACCACTAAAGCTAGTTTGAAATAGTGTCAATGGGAAAATGGAGAAAAATGGAAATTCTGTCTTTGAAATAGCTATATTGGTCGGTCTATTGCTCTAGATTTTGTCCTGACCTTCTATGGTGGTCTGTGCCACTTATGCTTTTCATGATTATTTATTCTAAAAACAAGGTTTTCTTTTTACAGTGAACTGAATGATACCATTGTTGAAGCTCAGCTTAGGACAAGACAAGTTCCTCCATTACTTCCCAACAAAGTGGCAGTTGATTGTTACTCAAAATCCAATAACCGTCTAATTATACTGGTTAGCTGTTTGTTAGATCATCAGACACTGAATAAAGGGCTGTCCCAAATTATTCACCCTATTTTGTGCAATAAGTATTATGCTTACATTTATAAAGGGAAACCAACTTGACCTTACATATACAAGTGTATCGCACGTGTTTAAGAGAAACGCACATGAGGACTTATTTGTTTCCACTTGTTTTTTGTGAATAAGTGAGAAGGGTTGCCTTCTCACCAACATATGTACGTAGCTCCTTTTCACTAAAACAATACCATTTTGCCTCAACTGCACTGCAGGGTTTCAATGCCACTTTGAATGAACCAGTGGATGCCCTTGGAAGGGCTGGTCAAATTAGAGAATTGGAACTTAAATTACACCCAAATATGAAGGAACCTTTAAAAAAGTTATCCGATGATCCAAAGACAACAATAGTTGTTCTGAGTGGGAGCGATCGAGCAGTCCTGGACAAAGTACTATCAAGAAAACTTCATGTGTTTTTGGATTTTCAGCAACATTTGCTTTTGGACTAACAACTACTTTATGCAGAACTTCAGTGAATTTAACATGTGGTTGGCAGCAGAAAATGGGATGTTTTTGCGACGTACTTCAAGTGAGTGGATGACAACCATGCCTGAAAATTTAAACATGGATTGGGTTGATAGTGTGAAGGTAAATTATCTGCATGAATACAAGTGTTTCCCTTATCAAGTTCCTTTAGTTTCAAGTGTGATTTTTTTTTTTTCATTTTTTTATTATAAAATTTCAGCATGTTTTTGAGTATTTTACTGAAAGAACTCCAAGGTCTCATTTTGAGCTTCGGGAGACGTCAGTAGTATGGAATTACAAGTATGCAGGCATGTGAAAATTTTCTGTTACCATCTTCCCTTTTAATTTTCAACCTACTTATTTTTTTCTAGGAATAAAATATGTTTTTATCCCTAGTAAATATTTAAATTTTGTTTATTTTTTATAAATTTTTTCTTTATATTAAGTTTTTAATAAAACAATAATTTTATTTTTGATCATTGTCATTTTTGTTTAGTCTATGATAAATTAATAAATTTTGGATTTATTTCTTGATAAAAAAATAATTTGTTATTAGTCTTTTTTCAAAGGAACTAATATCAAATGAAAAAGTTTACGGATAACAAATGTAAAATTTGTTAATTTATCATATGACTAAAAAAATGTCAATAACTAAAAATAAAATTCTTATTTTATCTTGGAACAAAAATAAAGAAAAACTTTATTAGTAAATAAATATAAAATTCGGATATTTATTGAAAGATCACAAACATATTTTAACATTTGTGCTGATGCACATCATCTCTTTACTCCCTTCCCCGCAAAGTGGGAGCCTTATATGGTTAATTGCTAACCTATTGTGACTGCAATTAACACTAGATGTTGAGTTTGGAAGGATTCAAGCAAGAGATCTGCTTCAACATCTGTGGACAGGGCCAATATCAAATGCATCTCTTGATGTTGTCCAAGGTGGTCGATCTGTTGAGGTTCGCACAGTTGGCGTGTCAAAGGTATAAGCAATTTCAGCTGGCTAGTAGAGTCTCTCATCTATCCTTTTCTGTTCAGAAGCTTTATTTCCTCTACATGCTAGCACCTGACACTTTTTTTGGTATAGGGAGCAGCTATTGATCGTATCCTTGGAGAGATAGTTCATAACAAAGGCATGAAGACGCCAATTGACTATGTCTTATGCATTGGGCACTTTCTAGCCAAGGTTAGTGCACTTTATTTGATTTTCTATTCTTAGTTCACCTGAGACTTTGTTATGGTTAGAGTGGCATAGCACTAAGAATGACTAGATTGTTGCCTTTTGGCAGTCTGGTAGCAATGATAGAACATCAATTGATAAGGTAATAAAATATAATATTGAACACTGAAATCACACAATACAGCAGTACACTTACTTTCCCAAAGACAAAAGTCTCCTCCAGAGAGTACCCAAACTGCAAATAACTACACCCTCCTTATTTACACAACTTACTACCAAATATATACTCCTAATAGATCACTGTCAGTAGTTAGTTATTTTCTATGCATGCAGATTCTAATATGGAACTACCTCCAATTCATTAAGGGTCCTTTCCTAACCAACTTCGATCTCAGTTCCCATCACCTAAGGACTCAACTGTAAATATTAGAATGAAATTTCTAAAGGAGCATTGATTTTAGATTGATCTACATCAGAAAAAGTTACATGGCTAAGCCTTCTATAATGATTAAGGCAAATAATGGTTGGAAATGAACTGTTTCAGGATGAAGATGTGTATACATTTTTTGAGCCAGAGCTCCCTTCTGAATCACCTCCATTACCAAGAGCTATGCTATCCAAATCTAATTCTTACAGACCATCATCTCTGCCAAAATTACCAGCCACCAAAACCGGGTCGAAGGCAACTCAATACAAGAAACAACGTTCGTTGTCAAACATAGAAAAGAGAGAAATTGATCAATGGAGACCAATGTATAGTGATAAAATAGCACTGCATGAGGGTTCCTCAGTGCTTGATCTAAAAGGTAATAATTACTTCTCTTGTGTTGTTGGACGGAAAAGATCAAGTGCACGTTACCTTCTTAAAACCTCAGATGATGTTGTCAACCTCTTAAGTGACTTGGCAGAACATTCTTCATCACCAACTTAACTGATTGTCTTTTTGTTAGATTGTTTTTTTCTTGGTAAAGTGTCTATTCATATCATTTGATTATGCAATGCCCTGCATGTCTCTTGTGATTTGAATGAATCTCAAACTGGCAACGTACTTTCAGCATGTTTGGAACTCTCAAACCTGTGTTTGAAATTCTAAACTGGATTTTGCTATAAAAAAAAATAGTTATCTGGGTGTTTCTTTTAGATTTGCTTTTACTTTTACTCAAAGCACGTTTAACAGAAAGTAACAAAAAAAAATTGTAGCTTTTGCCTTAGATTGAGATTTTACACTAAAGTTTACTTTTAACTTTTACAGGAATTGAATGAAGGAGTCCCACTCAATCATTTTCAAAGATTAGTTTTAATTTTAAAACCAGATATGATCCAAATTTAAAGCAGTTTAAATTAAATCAGTTTTTATTTTGTTTTACCCCTTACGTATTTATTTTAATGTGAGAAATGAACAAATTTTAAATATATATATATACATATATATATATATATATATTAAAATAATAAAGTATAAGATGGAAAAGACAAATACTATAATTTTATAACATAATACGGCGATATGCTAATTCGATACCAATAAACACTTCTATTCTTCAATTGATATTAATAAATGAGAATACAAAACATGGGGGCATACACTTATTCAGTGACATACAAAATTTAGAAAATGGCCGCCTCACCAAAGCTTTCACTGTTTAACAATGCTCTTGAACTTTTGAACCAAGTTTTACACTATATGTGGTATTAAATGAAGAAAAGATGACTAATCCCTAAATGAATGGGTGGTTACATCAAGAATACAATTTATAGCTACCAAAGAAAAATTAACTCAATGCAGGTCCTGGTTGGGGCAGAATGGTGTTCAAAATATGACACAAACCTCAATCAAGTATAGTTCCCCTTAAACAACTCGAATTAATTCCCATGAGCTATTCTTCTAGTCTTGGTTTGTTTTGGCACATATGCATATTGGCCAAAGTCCACAGTTTTTATTGGCCTGAGTTAAGACAAGCAGGACACAAATCATGGTGTTGATACAAAAGTATAAGGGATAATGAATTCCAGTTTGGCAGAAATACATTACCTATTATCAGAAGTGTTTCGAACATCTTTCAGAGGAGCACGGAGACCACTGACACGAGTGCCAGAAGTGCATCTAAAGGATGATATCACGGAGACAAATCTTTCCATAGACTTCCCAGCTATTTCTGAAAACTGGCCCAGATGGGAAATGTTTGTCCCAAATTTTTCTTCTTCAGCATTATTCTCTGTAAATGGTCCGTCAACATTGTGATCACAGAAGCCTATAATCAAGAAACATTAGAATTCAGAGAAAGTTCAGCGAGATATTTCCTTTCATGATTATTTAAAAAACATGCATATATTCAGTAAAGTTCATGGCAGATATCTCTGTTGAGCCTGAATTAAACAAATGGAATACGAAACTGGGAATTTACTCCATTTTATCCTCATTGAGGAGTACTATGTTATTCATATACTCAAAAGCACAATTTTCCATAAATTGAGATTTCGCTAAACATGATTTTACTTTTACTTTTGCTAAAGTTTATGGATGTTTGAACCTCTTTTTGTGATTTCCTACTTTTCCATAAGGGTTAATAGTTAATACTTAATACTGATAAATCGTCTATCTTACCTCTCCAACTCAGACAACTCCACAAGTCTGTACTCTTTACCTTATAATACTATACCACAAGTAGTCAATATTAAATTATTAGTTATGTTCTTTAAAGTTAAGTTACAATTTAGAATCAATAGGAGCTTTTCATTATCCACAAAAGTCAAATTGCACTGACCATAAAAACAAAAGTCGAATAGCCATGAAAATGAAATTTCTAAATGAAGAACTAGTGAATCAGTATGCATAGAAGCTTCTGTGGGAGTTGTAAAGCCGCATTCTTAAAAGATGATAATGCAATAACAACATCAATGGTAGCCACCACTTTGGACAGCAAGTAAAAAGACAACAAAAGCAAAGAACATAATTGGTGGAATAGTAAGACAATTAATACTAGTGAAGGAGAAAAAGAAATATAGCTAACAAATAATAATTCATACCATTATTATGAGGAGGTGAAGAACAGTGCATATGCCTGGGCTGCAAATTTTCCTGGAGAAAGTCATTTCCATCAGTGCATGAGTAAAAGGAGAAAGTGTTAAAGAAAACATAAGGTCTGAAGTTTAAAAAATCCTACATTTTGAATATTGTCATTAGGGGAGATCTTCCTTTTCAGGTCTTTATTCTTCAAATGGTTGTTATATAAAACACTGTCAGATATGGCCTTTCTTCTCTTGTCAATGACAATGCCAGAGGACAGGTGATCTTCTTTCTCATCACAAACATTATTTTCTACTTGCTTGTGCTGAAAATAAGCACTCCTTACAATTACCTTTCTTGTTGCCTCCCTGCTCTTTCCTTCAACTGAGTCATGGACTATGTGGTATTTATTCTTCAAATCGTTGTTACATAAATCACTGTCAGATAAGGCATTTTTTCTCTCATCAATAGCAATGCCAGATGACAGGCAATCTTGTTTCTCGTCACAAACATTCTTTTCCACTTGCTTGTGCTGAAAATAAGCACTCCTTACAGTTACCTTTCTTGTTGCCTCCTCCCTGGTTTTTCCTTCAACTGTGTCTTGGACATTTGTGTGTCCATGCAACCCCAGACATGGTTTATGAATTGGCTGCCTGGGCTGTCGCAGTACTGTATGTTCAGGGTTTTTCTTCTCTTCACCCACCATAGACAATTCATGCAAACAATGAAATGAGCAACTAACACATGTAAAGGCATAAGGGATTTTCCCATCCAAAGCAAACCAGCAGATTTATATCTTACCATGACATGGAGACTCTGTAAATTCAGAAATGTTTGTGGCAGAACTATATCCAATCTAAAGAAAGAAAGGAAGAATATGTTTAAAAAAATATCTAAGTCTCACTACCAACAATGAGTAGAGTTTTCACTGTTATAGTTCAATATTCAGGCAAGTTACATGGCTATTAGGAGGAGGGGCACTGCCCCAATTCTCAGAGTCAATAACCGATGCAGTAGAGTTCTTCGTTTCATTAGCAGCAGTAGGTGACACCCGAGGAGCTCTGAATTTCCTTTTCGCTTCAAGAGAAGCAAAACCTTTCATGGCTAAGGAAAAGTTACTCTAAAGAAGAATAGGAAAAAAGCTGCTAGCTACAAGTGGTATGTTGTAAAGAAACATTGAGCTTAAATGCCACCGAAATTCATTGCCTCAACTTGATTGTTTTAAATGTTATATAATCTTGAATCTAAATTTTAGAAAATTGGTAACTAAAGCATCAATAGCATCAGGCAGTATCCCAGTGAACCATAGAATTCTGCCCTGCATTCATCCCCTTTAAACATGCTAAACATATTAAAATCAATTCAAGAAGAATGCTTTGTAGGATACAAAAGTACTTAGTTAAGAGATTCTTCTGCACGGGCAAATCAATCTTTTTCTTTGCACTTTCAGAATGAGTTTTGAATTGAATAGTTCCCGCAATTGCAAATCTGGCTGTAAGATTCTCTCCCTGCCATTTAAAAGAAATGGATTTTTAACCAACAGTACCCTTTAAACAAGGGTTTAATTGAAGGAGCATACATCCATGTATACTTCTTAAATGCTTTTAACATTTATTAAAAAGAAAGGGGTGACAATCTATTCATATTTGCTCAAAACATGTGTGAAGGTGATACTAACTCCCAAGAAAACCTTGTACCAGTACTATAACATAAGGAAAACAAAATCTACTTTATATGTAGAATTTACACAAACTCATGCACATCCATGCAAACCAAAGGCAACGGTTATAGAACACTAAGTCTTTTCAGTTGTTGTCAATCCTATTCCTATCATTTTCAAATTATTTTTTTTTTCACAATCATGCAAATTGTCCTTATTCCAAAAATGAACAAATGAAATAAGTCAAGTTATTTTGACCAACACATGCAAGAAAAACAGAGGTATTTCAGTTTACTATAAATTTATTCTCACTTTAACAAACACACACTTTGGTATGGATGAAGATAAAGAAGAAATTGATGATGTACCTCAAATGGCATTTTGGTAATTGGATCAAGATCCCCTTTTGCTATTCTTTGTGCTATATCTTTTGGCATGGGTGTATCCCAGGTTAAGGTATAACTTCAAGTAAGATCTTAGATGATTGAACAAAATGGAGCAGAGTGATATTAATTTAAAATGGCAAGAGAACATTAAAAATGAAGGATATGGGCCTAAAAAGTCTAACTCATCACCAATATCATCAGATATATTAGACAAATGAACAATATTTTCATTAATTGGATCATAAACCCGTTGATATTGGAAAGTAAGTATAGCCTTCTTGAATGACTCTTCATAAAAGGGAGGCACAGAAACTCCACTATATCTCAAGTGCTTAAGAACCTGATACATTGCAATTTGCATTAGAAATACAAAAAATTCATATAGAAAGATTTATATACAAGATTTATAAGATATGTATTGTTATAAAAAAAAAAAACACTTTTAAGCATTTCTGTTATGTGTATAGATGTAGACCTGGCTGCTTAAGTGAGTTTAAACAGGAAAAATGAACATTGATAGTTAAATAAAATGCTTGTTAGTTTTTATGGTGCTGAACAACCATGCTTGTTAAGTGTATCAGCTGCACTCACCTTGTCATAACTTCTAAATTTTTTAATGCTTGCATGGGCCCTTTTGAGACCCATACCTGGCAAGGACTGCAGATAATCACAGCCACTCAAAATACACATTTCAAGAAGCATTTGTCTGTTGAACCCTTCAAAACTAAGCTCCTTATTCTTTTGTAGCATGGAATATTGAAACTGAACACCTTGACCAAACTTGTCCATTTTAAAGATAATCTAAATTTTCAAGGAGGAAGCAGGCCAGTCAAAAACCAGTGAGTACATCAAAGTAGGAATAAATATACACTAGTATAGAAAGATAACAAAAAACATCTATAGCTTAAGCCACGTGGTAAACTTACTCTTGGGCAACCAAATGGTATAAGATCAGAGTCTTCTGTTATAACTGCATCAACTTGTCCACTTATTGCCAAGAATGTCAGCTGGGCATCTGCCTCGTAAGGAGCAACAATATACTGCAAGTTCTCCTGCTTCAATACCTTCCAAGAAAAAACAAGATTAAATATTTAGTTGGGGATGTAATGTAATTATTGTAATGAATATATTCAAATGAAATACATATGTGATACACACACACACACTTCACAACAACCAGACCAACTCTGATATATTGAACTCCTTTATACCTGAATTAGTTCAAGTGCAATTTGAGGTGAAATATCAACTGCTTTCTGGTAGCACTCATAAGCAGCAGATGAATTTCCATCTGACTCATGTTCAACTGCACGTGCAAGATTATCCTTTCTGGCCCTGCACTTGTAGCATAGAAAATATTTGATTCATTTGCAAAAGCGCAAATACAATCAATGAGATTTTAAGGTTCTTAAGCCTGCCCAGAAATCAAAGCACTCCTCTTTGGTGATCTTGTAATAAAGCTCATAACCCTTTATCCCTTAATATCCTTTAGTACTTAATTCTTTTTGTAAAAAGAGAGAAAAACAACAAAACTCAGGCCCCATGACAAGATGTTGTTTTCATGGGTGCTGGAGAAAGATTGGTTTTTCAGTATCTTAGTTTGAAAACTATTAAATTATTAATCAATTCTATCCCTAAATCATTGATTATTCCATCCATCCTCTATATTTCACATTAAACCAAGTTCATTTTACCTCAATTTCAGAAACAGAAAAGCAATCAAACAATGACAAACAGCAAAGAAAACAAGTGTGGCATTTAGAACAGAAGCAGAAAAAATAAGCAAGTCAAGATCATAAACATGGCATTACTGCTATTTTCAACAAATTGTGCTTGTGAATAAGAACCTCATGTAGACATGAAGACATACATGGAGACAGAGCTCAAGAAAGTTATTGTTCAAAATTGTCAGCTTATATCATTTGGAGAATTGCCCTACATGCAGACCCACTGTACACTGAGGAAGCGAAATCCCACAAAGGGAGAAACTAATGCAAATGCAGAAAGCTGGTACAAGCACAGCATCAAATCCTTCTTTGAATTTTGAAATTAGATAACTCACAGAGAATCAAATTAAAAGAAAAACGAAAACTGTTATGACTTTAGCACATTAAGCTTCTTATTCTACCCAATGTAAGACTCATAACATTGCCACCTCCTTTAAGAATTGATGTTTACAGAGGCTTCACACTATCAACTCTAGTTCGTTATGCAAGAGAACTTCATAGCTTAAGTATCACATTACTCAACATAACATACATGAAAGCATCCCATTAACAATTAAGGTGCCACTCAACTCAACAAAAGATAGGTTTTTCTTTTTATGCCAAAAAAAACTTAAAATACCCAATTAAGAAAAAACAAAGTACAATGTCGTGAAGACAAAGAGAGTACCTGGCACGCTTGTTCTCTTGTTCACTCTTCATTGGCAGAAGTCCTCCATCAAACACTAGAATAGGCTTAACCCCAAAATGGCGCAGCAAATTTACTCTGTGCATGCAATACTCAATGTGCCTAAAACACGCCAATGCACAAACCAATCTCAGTTAAGCCATTTTGGGGTGCCATAAATTCAACTAAACCCCCTTTAAAAAAAATCGAACTTTTACGAGCGGGGTTACTCCAAACAAAAATCAAAGAAAAACCCAATAAAATAATAGTAAAGAAAAGTGTGAAAGGGAGGTTACCTGGTAGTGGGCATCCCTTTGCAGAGTTCGGTGCTGCAAGAGAGGGCACCTTTGTGGAGCCAAGAGTAGGTGTCTACCGCTACAGAACAACCCTTCAGATCCTTGATATGGATTGGAACCATAATCGACTTCAATAGCGGCAAAAACCCCTGAATTCCCATTCCTCTTTCTCTTTGGAGTGAAATTACAATGTACTAACACTGCATTTCATTTCATATATGCAATAAAATTGGGCGCCAAAGCTTATATTTTGGCTTGGGTAATGGCGGAGTTTAATTTAATATCTTCATTTAACGTTACTTTTGTTTACATGTTTTAATTTTTATAAACTTTTTTTAGAGAATTTATATGAACTTTTATTGATACTAAAAAAAATAAAAACTTAAATATGTTTTTATTCCTTATATATATTTAAATTTTGTATTTGATCTCTAATAATTTTTTGTTTTATAATGAATCTAATATTTAAAAAAATTTGTGTAAGATTTTTGCTGTTAAAAAGAATATGTTAATTTTTGATAAAACTGTTATAATTAAGTACAGAAAATATTTATAATATCATATATATTTTTTGTCTAAGTTAGAATTTTACGTAGAAAATACAATTCCTATTTTTTTTTAAATAATTGGAAAATATTATTTAGAATAAAAATTTAAATTAAGATTAAGAGAAAGGAAGAAGAAGGTTACAACTTACCGTATGTTTTGATATATATCAATTTTTATTATCTAAAATACTTATATAAGATTAAAATAACACTTTTAATTTTTTTTATCAATTTGATATATATTAGTTTATTCTATTTATTTATTTTTAAACCAATAAGTGTTAATCATGTCTCAAATACTAGAAATTCTAAAACTAATTTGATGATTAAAGAGAGAAAGACTATAAATATGAATTCCTCAAAATAATATTTTTTTTCAACAAAATTAACAATTAATATTTATTAATAAAAAATATATCTCAAATATAATTGCCTGGAAAAGCATGTCTCAAACATTGTTTATACATATAATACTAATGACTTGTTTGAGGGTTATCATATAATAGAATATGGTAACATGAAGAGATAAATGTAAAATATTTTTTTTATTCTATCGTATATGCTTGATGCACACAAAATAATAAATAATATTATTATGTTATGTTGTTTCGCACTCCTTAGATATGAAATAATGATAAAATAAGATATAAATTTTGTTCAAAATATAAATTTCTCTTTCATTAAAATTGTATATAATTTTGTAAAAAGAAAATTTTAATTTATTTTTAATTTTTATTAATATAAAAATTATAATCCTATTATTTTTTAGCTCAATCACACTACACAACAAGATAAGATAAACAATAACATGAGAAAATTACATTACTTACGTAGGCATTAAATATTTTATTATAGAAGGATATGATAAATAATTATCTTTATTTTGACCATCAAACAAATCCTAATAAAATATAAAATTTATATTATAATAAAAATATAATAAATAAATATTTAAACTTATAGATTATATTTTAAATTTATGATAGATATATTATTAACAAATCATTAAAAAATATTTATGATAGATAATTTATATTTTGATTTAAGATTTTTTTAGTTATTGATAATTTTTTAAAATAAAATTTAGTTTAAAAATAAAGATAAAAATAATATATTGAAAGAGATAAGAGGTAAATACCAATTTTTCTAAAAATTATTTTTACTAAAAAAAAAATCCTTCTTTTTAAGTAAGAAATTCATTTCCTAAAAATTCTTAAAGATACTATTAAAAAAATCTCTAAACACACTTAATTAGGTTAATAATTATAATTTGAGTAAATAAATAATTTTATTTGAGGTGTGACATTGATAAATTAATTTTAAACAATAATTTTTTTAATTTAGTTATGATTATATAAAAATATGAAAAATTAGTTTTATAAATAATTTTATAATAAATTGATTCATAAATTTTATAATTTAATGTTACATTAATTTTTAATAAATATAATTTATTATTAAATTGATGCTTAAATTAAATTTAATGCCCTGATTTATTTCATTATATCACATTTTAAGACGAATTTGATTAACAATATCACTGAAACTGAAAAGGGCAAGAAGAAGCTGAGAGAGAGGGGATCATCCATCCACATAGGGAAGCCAATCGATTCCTTGCGCGTTTGCTTGCTTCGATCCACACCATTTCACTCTTCTCAACCCTACTTATTCATTTATTTTCCGTTAAAGTAAGGGTTTCTCAATCGGACTCCTCCATGCTCGTAGCTCGAGAATGCTAGGTTAACGCTGGCTTAGCACGTAGCTCTACATATGAACCTCCGGAACGGTTAACTGTTTGTTCCAAACCCACCGTTCCGTGAAGAACTCGTACGAATTGACGATGTGGGCTTAGTTTCGTTCTCTGTTTCCCAATTCTGTTTCACTTCTTTTTCTAATTGATCTGCTGTATCGTTTCCGTGCTCAGTGCCACCATGCCTCGTAAAGTAAATTACGGACTCGATTACGACGACGATTACTATGATGATGACTATGATGACTATGCTTATGATGATGCCGATGCAGAAGACTATCGTTAGTTACTTTAATTTGCTTTTTTTTTTTTCCAATGTGATGCTTTGTTTCACTTGTATTTCCTCTGGTTTGGTGTCAGTTATACTTTACATAGCTTGTTTCACATTGGTATCTGTTTAGCTCTGCTACATTTTTTCCATGCAGTTTCTCTGATTTGGAGCTGTGGTTGTTATTTGTTAGGTTTCTTGTTATTGCTACTAAGTTTTTTTACTGACTGACTATTTGAATTTTTACATTGTTTATTGTTGATAATAATTTTTTTCTGCCGTAGCAGGAGGACCTGATACAAAGCAAGAGACCATTAAGCCTGGGCTTTGGCAATGCTCCATTTGCACTTACGACAACGATGAGAGTATGACTTTTTGTGATATTTGTGGTGTTGTACGCCGTCCCTTGGTTAACACTGGAACTTCCAACAGTAACAAAACAGGTAATCCAGTTAATGAAGAATAATTTTGTTTGTTGGTTGGGTTTTTTACTTTTGTTTTGTATGACAAGCATATCTCTTTTACACTGTCTAAATTCTAAATTACTCTCTCTGCCTTTTTCCATTTGTGGCTTAGGGTGTGGGGGAGGGAAAACTTCGTTGATGTGGTACATACAATTCTTTTGTCATTCTGTTTTGATATGGGAAGATGGGACTTGGAATGTAAAGTTTCTAAATTCTTCTAGCTTTACTAATATCAACACATTAGTTTAAATCCGTGGGATATTTTATTTCTATCCTCCATCCCTAGAAAGATAAGCTGAGATAAAAACTTGTCTGAAATTCTGGTTTGTTTATTACTTCTAAGGCTATGGCATGGTTGTAGATGAAAAAAATAGACTTGTTATTCTCACAGGGTAGGATTAGATGTGGGGAGGAAGCAAATCAAGAATGAAACAAGGCTTTCCCATCTCTCTGTTTGTTAGAAATGGCAACTGCCTTAAAATGGCCATATGAAAGAGTCTAAAAGAATGAAGCCATGCTTTCCTGTCTCTCTATTTGACTATCATGATGCTGTATATCTTGTTCATAGAGCACCCTTGAGTGGATTTGAGTGCAGTTCAGTTTAGATGGCTATTGTAGGAAGAAACACCAAACTGTGAGGTGTGTTAGGAATATGGACAGAATACTCCTTATAAGACTTTGGCAATCCTCTTCCCTTGACTAGCTTTTGGAAGTGAGTTAGGGCTAATCCATTTCTAATATGGTACAAGAGCCTATTCAGTATTAATGTTGGGTCACCCACAAATGTTTAGTCTTGCAAACCTCACATTCTAGATATCCTGTACTGGGTGTGAGGTGTGTCTGTTAAGATGTCCTACATTGAATAGGAATATGGCTAAAATACTCCTTATAAGACTTGGGCAATCCTATTCTTCTGAGCTAGTTTTTGAGAGTGAACTAGACCCTGTCCATTTTCAATTAATTGTACCCTAGTTTTCTTGACAATAGCAAAATAATGACCTGCAAATTTAAATAATTGAGCTAAATTGATAAACAATACTGACTCTGGTATTAGTTATTGTTTGGTTTTAACAACTTGGAGGGAATTCAACTCTATTCCTAAAAACTGATCATTTTGCATCATCCAGATACAAAAAACGAAAAATATTAAACTGTTTCAAACCTAGACTTAGGAATGGGGAAGAAAAGAAATATTTTATTGAATAGTATGAAAAGAACAAGGAATAGCCAAATAAAAAGAGCAATCTCACCTCCAAGGGTTTCTGCTTCACAAAGAGCTAATGCTCAATTTACAAATGATACCCGATAGAATGAAAGCTTTCCCCTTACATCCTCCTATTTATTTAACTCACTAACCCCTAATTATCTAATCTATAGGGACATGATTTCTCAGTGTTTCTGGTTGTTTGGCAATTTTCCAATTTATCTTTTTATGTAAGGTTAAATAATAATAATTTGCTAATAAAAGGCGTAGTAGGAGGATGAGGAATCATCAATGAAGGAAAAGAATAATTTAATCTTTTTGCAAATCTGATAAAAGGAGAAAATGGGGAGGGAGGAGAGTCAGAGAATATGAGAACATGTATCTGGCTGCAAAGTGTTAGGTTTACAACAATGGCCATGATATTCCTATAATCTATTGAACAATGTCTTTGGTGCAGTTGAAGACATAAGCAAAAGTCCTGGAGCATCCAAGTTGGCCAGATCTCTTTTTCAATCATTACAACAACAGATTCCCAAAGAGATTGTATTATTTCCAAAGCCAGATGATGGTTTTCTGACAGATGACAGTAACTTCTACAAGCTTGAAAATGTCCGAGGAGAATTTCATGAAATTCATAAGGCTTTTAGTACTCAAAGCCATCCACATTTAAACATAGGTCTTCACATGTTTTGATTCAGGATGTGCATGTGACTAGTTTAAACAGTTTCTTCTAAATTTGACATTTGAATGCTATGCAATGCAATTATAATTAGAGCAAAAGGTCTTATTAGTTGAAGATCAAAGTTTGTTTAATGAGTAATGACATATCATGATTAAGTTGTAACTCCTTGCACATGTGAGCAAATTACTTATTTATTCGTTTTTAAATAATAGTTATTAAACCATGCTTTTCTTTGTATACAGATCCTTTCAAGTTTGATGTTCCATCCCCAGATGATGTGGTTTATACTGGCCTACGTTCTTCCAAAACGGGTTTGAAAGGTATCCTTCCCTCAACAAATATAATTTACCTCTAGAGCTTAAGTTGGAGAAAATGTGTTTAACAGTTGAGAGAGCTACTAACCATCATTTAAACTGAAAGCTCAATCATATCTTTGTGTGGTTCACTTCAATATTTTCCAATAACTTTCAATCCCTCCCCCCCCCCCCCCCCCCCCCCCCCCCCCACAAATAAAAATTATTATCAAGGTTGTTAAAATCGAGATTTTACTTAGGATCGGGAGGGGGATGAAAGGTCGTAAGATCGAGGATCGTAAGATCGAATCGTAGATCCTACCTACGTCAATACCTAAAATTCCAATATATAATCTATATTTTATATACATAAAACTCAATAAATAAACAAACCTAGATTCATATATAAATTCATAAGTCATATATCATAACATAATATAAATTCATAAGTCATAATATAATATAAATTTATAAATTATAAATACATAACACAACTCAATAAAAATTCATAAGTCATAACACAAAATTTTGAGAGTAAGAGTAACAAGAATATAGCACACATAATGTCACACACTCACACTTGTAAGCTGTAACTAACAATAGTTATATACTATTGCAACTTTGCAAGCCTCTGTATTTTCCAGAAACAGAGTACCACCCATCATGCTTTCAAGGTCTGGCAGACCAAGCCCTCCTAATATTTATAAGTAAAAGTCTCTCTCTCTCACCTCACCTCACGTTTTTAAAAAATTTTAAATTGAGTACCAGGAATAAAAAAGCAAAAGCACAGCTGTCCCTCTCTCTCTCACCTCACCACTCCGTCCACTCCAGCCTCCAAGCTTCCTGCGTCCAGCAGCGACTCCACTCTTCTCTCTCTCCCTTCGGCCTGTCTTGCCGGCGCCGGTGGTCTCCGTCCACTTTCCTCTCCCTCACGGCCTCACGCCCTCACTCCTCACCTCACGAAGTCACACTCACGCGCACGCCGTCAGCCCTCACGCGCACGCCGTCGACCATCGCGGTCTCCCTCACCTCACGGCATAGGCTAAATATATTTCCTGGCTCCGCCACTGGGGAGGCTGTCGCGCAAGGGAAGCCGTCGCGCTGGGGAGGCCGTGGCGCAGGGGAGGTCGTCGCGCAAGGGAGGTGGCTCACGGCGCTGCAGCGGGATCGCGTGGTTTTCGAAAGCAAGGTAAGTTTAGGTTTTAAAACTCACGCAGAGGCAGGATCGTTCGGGATCGCAGATCACACGATTCTACGATGAAGATTGCGATCCCACTCCGATCTTGCTCGCCGGCGATCCCACCCACGATCCAGATCGCTAGACGCCGCAGGGATCGTGAAATCGTGCGATTTCACGATTAGGATCGCGATTTTAACAACACTGATTATTAGAAAGGAATGCAAGTTCCAAGTTTCTGATTTTTTTTAGTTTTTGGGCTCAAGTCTCTCAAAATCTAGCAGAGAATTATCATGATCAGGGAATAGATTAGGCTTTAGCTGTTCAATTTCAATATGTTTCCTATTAAGTTGTGTCCTTAAATCACCCTTGAAAAGATTTCTAATTCCTGGAGGTTGTTTTAAGTCCAATGGCAGGAAGCTTTCATTGATTCTGATAGTCAAAGTAATTGGAAAAATCTCAAGGCCAAACTGGGATTTCTAACAAAATCTTTATCACAGTAGCTTTCACCCAAAAATGAAAAAATATTTCTAGGAAAAACCGTTTACTTTTTCCATATTTTCTGTCTTCAAATTCTAATTCCTTGTACATAAATATTAATCCATCTTATTTGTGTAATGCTTTCAGACAAAGCTACAAACACTAGAAGTTCTCAGCTTTCATCAAGCATCAGAGAGAAGAATGAACTTTCTGTACAATCAAATGCTGAAAGTTCAGACAACTTATCATCCTTAACGCGAAAGAGCAGACAGGGTAGTTCAGCTGAGAGCAAGCTTTCCAAAAATGTAGCAATTGATCTACAAAAAAGTGGTAAAACTTCAAACAGCTTGCCAGAATCTTTGTCAAAAGACAAAGGTAACAATATTAATAAAATAAATTCTTTGAAAAATGGTACAATTGATATTCAATCTAGCAAAGAAAAGTCAGGTAGTTTGTCTGCACTGTCAAAAGTCAAGGAAAGTGATAACATTAGTTTCTCTTCTATCAAAGATGGAAAATCTGAAAGTATTTCCAGCAGTTTCAACAATATGGCTCTCAATGTAAGATCTGGAAATTCATCTGGAAATTCTGATAATACTAATGCTAAGGGAACTCGCTCACATGTTTCTTATAAGCCAGAAAAATGGATGCTCCCTCAACAAGCTGAAGATACATTGACTCAGCTAAATCTTGCAATTGTATGCAAATGGCCAATTCTTTTGTACATTCCAGGAAATTATTTCTCGGAATCAATGACACTAAATTTTTTGGTTTGTCTGTTGTAGGTTGGCCATGTTGATTCTGGAAAATCAACTCTATCTGGTAGGTTACTGCACCTATTGGGACGGATTTCCCAGAAAGAAATGCACAAATATGAAAAGGAGGCCAAGTTACAGGTAATTTCATTGTGGTCATCTTTTTTGTGATTTTAAAGCTTGATGTTTCTGAACTCATGCCAATTTCTGCTCCTTTTTTTTTTGTTAATCAGGGCAAGGGATCCTTTGCTTATGCTTGGGCACTTGATGAAAGTTCTGAAGAAAGAGAAAGGGGAATAACTATGACAGTGGCTGTTGCTTATTTTGACACCAAGAGATATCATGTTGTTGTGCTTGACTCCCCTGGCCATAAAGATTTTGTCCCAAACATGATATCTGGGGCAACACAAGCTGATGCTGCAATTCTTGTTATAGATGCCTCACTTGGTTCATTTGAAGCTGGTATGGATGGCCGCAAAGGGCAAACAAGGGAGCATGCACAACTTATCAGAAGCTTTGGTGTTGACCGGGTTATAGTTGCTGTAAATAAGATGGATGCTGTTGCATACTCCAAAGATCGATTTGATTTTATAAGGCAGCAGCTGGGAGTTTTTCTCCACTCTTGTGGTTTCAAAGATTCTTCTCTATCTTGGATTCCCATGAGTGCCATGGAAAATCAAAATTTGGTGGCATCCCCTTCTGATGCTCGTTTAAAAAACTGGTATATTTTTTTATTACTCTAGATGTGATTTTGACTTTTCATGATGGGCAATGAAGAGGGATATAGAAGGGGTGGTTTTTTTTAATGTAAATTTCTGTTAGAAACCATACTTTTCACTCTGTAAATTTGATATATCATTCATGGTGTCTGGGACTCAAAAGTACCATTTGAAACAGCACTAGTAGGTGATGCTTCTACCTCCCAACTTCTTTGGTACAGACATTTTCTCAACTTCTTTTCTCTTAAACAAATAAAAAAAAATGTATTTTGAGATGACATGGTGTTCTTACCTGTGCAATGTATGGTGATGGCTTTTATATTAAAAATGGAATCAGCCTAATTCAACCCCTAAAACTAACTGAAGGAGGGGGACTGCTCAACTCTTGTTAGAGGAGTATTCTGATCATAAACCCCCCAATTCCCAGGACTGAGCATTTAGAGCTTAAGGTTTGCAGATACTTTTTGGTAAAAAAGATGGATACTATTTAAATTGGAAACCATGCAATTGGATAGAATCCATACTGTTACAATGTTACTGCCCTAGTTAATATAAAAACACTGATAGTTTGGCAGCATTCATGATATATTATAAATTTATAATACGTGATTTTATACTGGAAAACTATGTTTGCATTTAGTGTGATAACATTTTAGCAACAAGTCACTTTCATTTTGGTTTTGATTGTATGCAATTTGTACTGCTAAAAGAATGATGGTTGTGTTCATTGTGAACAGGTATAGTGGACCTTATCTATTAGATGCAATTGACTCTCTCCAACCTCCTACTAGAGAATTCTCAAAACCTCTACTAATGCCAGTTTGTGATGTCATCAAATCGACTACACTTGGACAGGTGTCTGCCTCTGGTAAACTGGAAGCTGGAGCTCTTCGGAGTGGATCAAAGGTATACCAATAGGGCAATGTTACGGCTGTTATGAAAAATCAAATGGTAGATATAAATTTGGAATTCTCCAAATTAAGTGTTATTTACCTATATGAAACTAACTGTATTTCTGCTAGACATTAATAATTTTTAGTTAAATATTTTATTCTGTGTGTTTTTACTGTATGTACATAGTAGAGAAACTGAAATAAAAATGTTGAAAAAGGACTCACAAAATATAATTAAGGACCAAAAACTTGTGAGTTTAATTTATATACACTGTTAGTATAATTTTTTTATACATACTTTCAATAAGATTTGACTATTTTATTACATCATCCTATTTATTAATATGATGTGGGGATATGGTAGATTTTTATTGAATGTATGTGTAAAAATATTTCATGATGAAAGTGTATATAAATTAAACTCAAAACTTATTAAGCATTATTATTATTTTATAAAACAAATGGTTACTTGATGAACTCATTTGAGGCAGCAAGGGATGTTATCTAGAATTTTTATTCTTGAAAATTGTCTAGCATGAAAACTGAGATGATAATGTCTCTCAAAGGGCACAAATTTTGACTTTCTAGCTTTTCTACACGACATGAAACTATTTGTCCATAACTGTAATTTTGGTTAATAAAAAATTTGTAGGTCTTGGTTATGCCTTCAGCTGTTGTGGGAACAGTACGCTCGATGGAGCGTGACTCTAATGCTTGTACTGTTGCAAGAGCTGGAGATAATGTAGCTGTAACGTTGCAAGGTGTCGATGGAAACCATGTGATGGCAGGAGATGTATTATGCCATCCTGACTTTCCTGTTGCAGTTGCTAAGCATTTGGAGTTGAAAGTGCTAGTGTTGGATGGTGCAAGTCCCATATTGGTGGGCACACAGGTGTGTACTACGGATGCGAATGACGTTCCTTGCACTTTATTTTCCATTTTTTTTTATTGGAGGAAAAATTGTATTTTATTTTTCCATCTCTGCAGTTAGAGTTTCACATACACCATGCGAAGGAACCTGGTAGAGTTTCAAGAATATTATCAGTACTTGATCCCAAGACGGGTAAGGTGACCAAAAAGTCACCTCGCTGTCTCACTGCAAAGCAAAGTGCAGTAATTGAGGTGAATAAACAATGCAAAACTCGTTGTTTCAATGATCTTCACTTTTCTGTTCATCTATGATGCCGAGGATTAACAAAACTTAGGACTTTTATTGTTTTGATTTTTAGGTGATTTTGAATGAGACAGTCTGTGTGGTAGAGTTCTCTAGTTGTAAAGCTCTTGGAAGGGTGTCCCTAAGATCAATGGGAAGAACGATTGCTGTTGGAGTTGTGACAAGAATAATCGAAGAACAAGGTTAATTTATGCTATTCATCAAATAAGATAAAATGATGATAACAAGGAGGGATTCTCAACTACATACCATGCATCTTTGTTTGCCATCCTAGTCTAGATTAAGTTGTGCTCCCAGACGACAGGCAGCTATACAAGTCTCGATGAGGTTTATGGGTTAATATGTGAATTATGAATTATGTAAGCATGGTGAAGTTTTTTTTGTATGTTTTTCACCATATATGTATCATAAGAGAGGGTTTCTTTTCAAAAGATCTAGACTTATGTACCATAGCAACTATTCAGACGAAGAGACGGAAAAGTATGCATCGGATGCAATTGCTTTTATTCTTTAATGCCTAATCTTCAGCATTGATTGATCTACATCTGCATATCTATAATCAAATTTTGTGCTTGGAAATCATGGAAATTTCGTGGTATTTTCCTTGGGAAAGGCATTTCTTTTTCTACTACAGCCTCTTGGTTAAGTATTGTGGTGTGGAACAGTCTAGTTAAGTGAATCCCGGACTAAATAGTTTTTTTTTCTTTTTCTTTGGAAGGCTTGCACATGTAGCCTTAATGGAGTCATTAATAGTTATGTTTGGAAGGAAAGAAAAGGGTTAATTTTTTATTTAAGAGCTATATAATATTTATAAATAAATAAAAGCTTAAGTCTGTAAGTTTATGTGGGGTAAAGAAAAATTAAGGCCACTATAGTGAGGAAAGTGAGCTGTCCATGCACTTGGGGCCGAAATGACACACCTACTTTTCAGTTTGTCTTTTTGAGCAATGGTGATGTTTATTTTCCATTTTTGTTTTTCTTATGTATCATTTTATCAAATTAGTGTTGCTTGTAATATGGTTGGATATTAAATATAGACATATTTCTTAATGGGATTTGAACTATAGTTAGTTATGTGGTTGCACAGTTCATTGATAGTTAGGTTTCCTAGGAGTTTGATTCTCTAACTACATAGGAAGATAAGTTTTTTTTGAAAGAGACAATTTATTTTGATAATATGTGTTTCCGAGGATTAGTCTTGTGACGTTCGGATGTGTGAATACCTTTTTTTAAAATAAAAAAAAGAAAAACCCTATCGTTGGTAGGAAGATGCTGATTTAAAATCATATAGGTTGCTTGACTTGTATCATGTACAAGGAATAAATCACATGCTGGTCTGCACGTGTAACCTTGTTTTTCGAGTTACTTTGCCAGGATCTCAATCCATCCATAGATATTAGTTACCTCCTTTATACCTCGAAGTCTAAATTTGTTGCTCTTGAAGAAATGACAGCCCATATTAGGACCAAAACAAAGCCAGTTAAGCATATATCTATTGTGCAATTGGCACCCTTCATTCCATTGATTATGGTATGAAATGAGATATCCTCAAATCAGGCAAAAATTTTGGATATTCTCTGGTCAGTTCTGTACAATCCAAGATATATACAGTTACTATACAAACATATCACTAATCAATTTGTAACAAATACTCAAAGTTATTGTCCCCTTTAATTAAAATCGCTAAGAGGACATGAATTGAACTGAGTATATGTGCAGATTCCATTCTCTACAATGTTTTGCCTTTTTTCATTCCCTCTCTTACTCGTTTTTATTCTAAGACCTATTATGAGCTTTGTCTTAGAAAGAATAGAAAAGAAAAACTTCTCTATATGAATAAAGATAAAGAAGTAATTTCAGTCATTGATGAAAATATTTTACAATTAATATTATAACAAGTCTGTAATTTTATCATCAACTATTGATATTACATATTTTATCGAATATAATGAGTTGCTGATTTTAAAAATGTCATATCCATTAAAACTAATAAAATAAGCAATGACTTCAACAAGGATAACTCTTTGTAGCATCCCTAGTTCATACCACCATATGTGACCTTCCCGGGAAGCCAGTTAATTATTAGCTCAAATCATATAATTGCCAGCTTATTTCCTTCTATTGCTTTCATCAGTGCTGAAACGTCCTAGTGCACCAAAAGATCATTCATGGTCTCTCCATCACTTATATAACTCCATATAAAGAGACTATCTTCTCACACTTTAAACTATAAAATTTTATAGCAAACATGGGAAAATATGAAACCTATCTGAGCGTCTCAGCTCTATTGCTGGCCTCTCTCTTGATGTGTCTCTTTGGAGTCACTGCTGAGGGGAATTTCTATGAAGATATTGAGATCACTTGGGGTGAACATGGTGGTGTAAATATACTAGGAAGCGACTCTCTCGTGCTTTCTCTTGACCAGTCCTCTGGCTCTGGCTTTCGATCCAAGGCAGAATATCTATATGGAAGAATAGACATGCAGATTAAGCTTGTCTCTGGTAACTCAGCTGGCACAGTCACTGCATATTATGTGAGAAATCCTCTGATTCTGTTCTCATGTTAAATTTAACTGTTTTTGCATTTAATGCCGTTAATACATTTCATGTGAGAAATTATCGTGTGCACTAAATCAACCAACATTAAATAATTATACAAATCTCGCGCCACAAAAATATTCTCTATTTTAAAAAGTGATCATGCATCAATTGTTAATTGGCTTAGACAGAAGAATCCACTGTATTGTATGTAACTTTTTAGTTTAATAGGTATGCCCTGTTAGTTTAGAAATCTTTACATTGTTCATCAGTCTTTTGTATGACTTTTAATGTAATAATTATAAAAGTCAACAAATTTACCATAACACATGACGGTTTAATTATAAGTCGGATAACAATATAAAAAATCTTTAGATTATGTGTATATATTATTATTCATGACTTTTATGATGCTTTTGACTGAGCTTATGTGTCATGGTGCAGTTATCTTCTGAAGGGCCAAATCATGATGAGATAGATTTTGAGTTCTTGGGAAACCTCAGTGGAGAGCCCTACATAGTCCACACCAATATCTACACCCAAGGCATGGGGAACAGAGAGCAACAATTCTATCTTTGGTTTGACCCCACAAAACATTTCCACACTTACACTATTGTATGGAACCCTCAACGCATCCTGTAAGGAACATAAAGCTTTCATTGTCCATCAATCCTATAATTTAATTTCTCTCAAATTTTACTATGGATATCTTTTTTCTCTATGAAATTTAGGTAAAAAAATGAAAATTTTCATGGAACCATCTATGTTCCATATGTAATGTATAACTAGACCATTGATCCTCTATGTTTCAACATTTTGGCTAGTTTCATGGTAGATAATATCCCTATTAGAGTCTTCAACAACTATGAAGCCAGGGGAGTTCCATTTGCTAGCAGCCAGCCCATGAGGCTATACTCCAGTCTATGGTGTGCAGATCAATGGGCAACAAAAGGAGGGCTTGTGAAAACCAATTGGTCTTATGCTCCTTTCAAAGCTTACTATAGGAATTTTGATGCTAAAGCTTGTGTATGGTCCAAAGGATCGTCTTCCTGTCCTTCAAACTCAGCTTCGATGACTCATAATAATACTTGGCAAGCTCAAGATTTGGATGCTTATGGTAGAAGAAGTCTGAGATGGGTGCAAAGATATTACATGATTTATAGCTACTGCAAAGATTACAAGCGATTCCCTCAGGGTCGGCCTCGTGAATGCAGGCTTTCTAGATTCTCTTGAGTGTGGGATAAGTAAATTTAAAATTAATTTGATGTTTTTTTCATTTGTGTGTATTTAAAATTCCACTCAAATACGGTTGAATTTGAGTAAGTTCAATTTGATTTTATTTTTGCTTGCTTGAACTGATAATTCTATCTCTGTTTATTTACTTATTTTTCCTCCTTTCCAAACAATGTAAAATTATTAAAACGAAGTGAACTCTTCATTTTAAAGGTGTTCCAAACATACAATTTGATTACAAAGAAGTTCAATCCCATATTTACAATGAAAAATGCTAATCAATACTCTTATGACACAAGTTAAAGAATAAAAAATAAAAAAGTTTATTATTAGAGTGCACTGTTTTGTAATTTCCAATGTAACCTCAACCTAAATTTCAATAAACTTTTTTATTTATTGATTCCTTAACTAGTTTTTCAAGGACACTAGTTAACAAAATCCTTTTACAGTAAGTTGAGAAAATGATAATTGATTTTTTCATCAAATCAAACCAATTCCATTCAAAACACGAGTTATGATATTTTTTATTTAGTGAAAACGTTTCTAGAGTAATTTAACAGACATCTGATATAAACTCTACATAAAAACAACAAAAAAGTGAAAAAAAATACGTGCACCCCCCCCCCCCCCCCAAGACTAATATAAATAAGGATCCTCCTAACTAGTGTCCTTAAGGCATGATTAAAAAACTAAAAGGAAAACCTATTATTGTGTAAATCATATGAGAACATTAAAAAAATAATGAACAACACAATTTTTCACCTCCTAATAAAAACATTTCTACTTTAAGTTTCTTAATCATTACCCTTAGGACACTCAACACTCATTAGCATTTGTCTATAAATAAACATGACACAAATGAAACTGTTCAAGGCAGTAGAAACCACACATGCTGATCATGATAGATATAATGACTTAGCATTAGAGTCAGGTCCAACAAATTCAAAGTGAATAACACTACTTGTGCTTGAGAAAGCTTTTATCTGCATTGTGTGTTCATGCACAAAAAGAATTTCTTTTGTAGATATTAGAGAGGTCAGAATTGGCTTTTGAGGCAGTATGGAAACAACTCATGGGTCGTTTGCATGATGTTATGAGGAAACAAATTTTTGAGAATGCTAAATAATTGCTAATAAAATTAATTAGAAGGGGGATTAGGTGCTTCTATTTAGCAAACCTACCATAATGCTATCTTTGTAGTTCTGGAAGCATTGAAACTAAAAAGCAAAGTTCAAGCGGTCATCACTATAATATATATAGCAAATTGATGTACAGCAGATGATTTGATCCAGACTACATCAAATAATGTAAAAAAAATTCAATAATATATTACATATAAATTAAACTACTAGGACCAATGGCTTCATTCCCTATTTCAACCTTAAGGTATATTAATCCATAACTCCAATACCTTCAAGCGACAAAAAATCTTTCATGTGTTACAGAAGAGGATCGACTCCTTGTGCCAGGCACCACAAATTTCCCCAAACCTACAATTCATGCAGTTAGGACAAAATTTTAGAGACGCAAGTATGAAACAAAATGGTGAGCACATCAAAAAAGTAATGTCAGAGAAAAGAAAATCAAGGCTACATTGTTGGCCACAATGTTTTTTTTACAGAAAAATAAAATTAATATAAAAAAAAGGATAATACAGACAAAAAAGGATAAGAAATAGTCAAAGGCAAAGCACATTAGGAGGAAAACAAAACAAAAAGTAATAAAATACAGCAGAGCTTCCCAACCTATGTGCTCCAAAATTTTGCCATAAAAGTTTGACCTTTTATCTAGTCCTTCAAACCCACTAGTAGAAACTGCTCGCCAACCAAGGATCCTAAACAAATTTTCCTATAAGATGGTAACTGTTTCACAATGCAATTGCAAGAGCAAGGGTCCAATTGTTTCTGAAAGCAGTCACTACTTACTAGTGCCTGGGTGGAAAGGCGAGAGAAAAGCTCTAAGAAAAAACATTTCACACCCAAACATCCTCCAAAATCTGAAGTGGATAAAACCTCTAAGAAAAAAACATTTCACACCCAAACATCCTCAAAAAATCTGCAGTGAGGATCACCCAACAACAACAACAATAGTAGTCTTATCCCACTCGATGAGGTTTACTACATGGATCACCATCACTAATAGACTTGGTTACAAACCAAATTCTTAGGGATATTATTCAAGTGAGAAACACCCACATGCAGAAAACTATTGCTCTATATACTTTTGATAGATAAACAAAGGAGTTTATCAAATATTCAATACTTTAGGCATAAAATGCATATCTACATATATTGGCCAGAACATATAAATGTTTGAGGGAGGAGGAGGAGCAAGGTAGAGTAGTTATCAATAGCAACCGGAGGCCCAAAAATCAGCAGAGCAGGGGCACTAAATTGGTACAGATGGTTGAATGGGTTGAAAAATCCTAAATTGGCCTCACTAAAATCTTAATCAGCAGCATCAGAAAAGGGATTGTCAATCTCTGCTAGGATTTATGTGGACACCTATTTCATCCCTGTGTAGTCCCCATCATCACCTCATGCTTGAAGTCTACTTAAGGTTTTCAATCCTATTTCACATGACCCATCTCTGTTTTAACCCCACCTAGCCTCACCCAGATCCATCCTCCATTTTTACACTATCCGGCTTTGTTTCACACTCGCACAAGGTTTCATGTTCAATTATATTGTATTACACTATTACCAGTTTGTGAAGTTTTTATGTTGTATCCTCTACCTTTGGTGTGTGTTTGCCACAATCAGAAACCATTCAATTGTGCAAGAAGTCATGCTCTTTGCAGCATTTCCCTTTTCCAAATAACTTCTACCTAAAAAGGACCAGGATGATAAATAATTTTTGTTAATGAATACTAACTTTCAATTTCCCCCCTAAAAAATACTTTCTTGTATCACTTTGGTACATTGAAAGTTTATCAAAAAGTGTATCCAAAATCACATATTCGTTAGACCTTCCATCTCCTAGTATGCTAGATACACTAATCCCCTAGTTAACTTATGATATGTTATTCTGTTATACACTTTCCAATAGTATTATTGACATAACAGGTAATACTTTTTGCACATGCGTGTATTTGCACTTTTGACCAACTGAATTTATTAGCATAGTTTCAAATTCAAGGGTAGATATCAGCGAAGGCTTAGTCAAGTTGTGTATTTACCCATTAGACTATTGATTAACAAACTTGTGGCACTATCTTAAATGAGAAAACAAAATCATTATACATGGGTACAAGCAATCTTCACGGAAACAAACAGGCAAAAAATAACAATTGCAATCCACCTCCAAACTTTCCCCAACCCCAATTACCCACATTCAGATATATCTTGGACTTAGCCATATACAATTGAACAATTGGAGAAAACAAATGGAAAAAATTACATTCGTGAAGAAAGGATTTGTTTTAGTAGGCCCCAGAAGTCCTTGCATCACCCATCCACCATGTATATGCTTGCAACATAAAGTAGCAATTTTACCTCTACTCCAATAAACTATCTCATACTTACAAAGACAAATGTTCCATCAATATCCACAAGCACATGAACTCTCACGACACAGGCAACATAAAGAAATAATCACTACATACATTAACCCACGGACACCGAGGATGGGTGCCGCACACAACACAACCTTAATCAACCACAACATTATACAATCAACATTTTCTTCACCACATTCCATCTATTGAGTAGCAAAGATAAATAATACTCATCAATCTATGCATATCTCTTACATCACTTTACCCATCAAAGAAAGACCCCAGGCATAAACTAGATAAAATCCTCGGACAAAAAACTGTATGCTCTAGCACCAAGAATGACTACATAAAAATACCCCAGAGGAGAACTACTAGCATATTGAAAATGAAATGGAGACCCACATCAGAAATGCTGGTAATAAACCCAAAGTGGAAGTGCTTACTCAGAGACATAACAAGTTTAGAACCAAAGAAGAGGCTTGAAAAGGAAAAAAACAAAAAAAAAAGTACTTTAACCATCAAAACTAAAACCCTATTAGAATAGAAAATGAGGGAGAAGGAGGAAGGGGGGAAAAGTTACCTTTAGAGCAGAAAGCATGTGCTGAGGATGTGAGTATGAAAAATGCCATGGGACGGGGAAGAGTGAGTGAGTATTCGCTGAAGAAAGCTGAGCGAAGAAGAGAATGCAGGAAGCTGAGACTTTATATTACAGAAGTGAGTGAGAGGCTCTTTCTTTTTCCGAATTCCGAGGTAATGTATTTGGTTTGAAAATGAGGAAATGAAAAGCCCCACCACTGGTTGTATTGTGTTGTGTTGTGTGCTGTGCATCCATTGTCTTTTCTTGGGTGCTGAGACCAATGGTTTAAGAACATGCAACTTTGTTCACAAAAAAAATGAAAAGAAAATATAAGAAGAGGGTGAAAAAAGAAGAGTAAAATGCCAATTTTTTTCATGGAATTTTCATCCATTGTAATTTTAGTCTTTAAATTTAGAAAAATTAAAAAAAATCTCTCAACTTACATTTCATAATTACTTGTTATCATTTATTCTATAATAATGTATTAATATTATTATTTAAGCACATGCTACATTTGTCCTTGATTGGTACAACAAAATTAATTAACAAAAAAGGAAAATGTCTATAAGAGTTTGGTTGAGATTGTAAAAAGAATTAACATATAATTTGTGGGATCCAAAGGTTAATTTTTTTTCTTTTGGACAAGGAACGACACTCCAAATGAGATTATAATTTCGGATAAAAAAGATAATTCTGAGAAAAAATAATCATTTATTTGATTATCAAACCTACTCACATAAAAATATAATAGTATTTTTGTGTCTCTATTTAATTTTCTCATCCATATCTCATTTTTTTATACAAAAGACATGTCTATCTCATCTTTACCAAAGAACTTTAGAATATTATTTTATTCTATTTTTTACCTATTTCTCTTAAATAAAACAACAACAAAATTTACTTCATTTCTCTTTTTTAAAATTATCTCTTTTTTATTTCCATCTATTCTATTTCTCTCTTCTAAATCAAACATGGACATAATTTTAAAAATTAAAGTAATAAACATATCACAATTGCAGGATTTTTTTTTCATATTAATTCTAGATACTTAAATGACAACAAGTCACAATTTCATGAACTAAACTCATCATTCACTATAAAAAAAATAAAACTCGGGGGCCAGTTGGTAGTGGGCACATTAATCTCTGATGTGTCCACAGAACAAACAAGTTTTAACGACAGAAAAAATATTTTGATAAAAACGACTATGGAAAAAAAAATATTTTTTGTTTTTAATTTTGAGATATATTTTTGAAATGTGTATGCCCAAAAAAAAACCACAGAGATGATTATATATGAGTGAGTGTGAAATGCACATATAAAATGATCGGCTAAAATAAAAAAAGGATTAACTACAATAAAATATAAAAAAAATGCAAAATAATTTGTATGTAAATATGTACATCAAAATTAATCGATTATGTACAAAAAAATTAATATACCATTTATTAAATGACAGTACTTAATTTTAGATTGTTGCATTCTTGCCTCTAAGGACATATTTGGGTATTCCTACCCGTCCAGGGTTATGTTGTGAGCGATCTTAACACCAAAAAAATTACTGATAGACCAAGAAAACTATCTAAATCATTTTTAAACAAATGACAACATAATTGGATGCAAGATATTGTCTAAAAGAAGTTGAGTTACAGGATTCAAGAACCAAAATGAATTAGAGTAATAAGTAATAAGCACTAGAACAACTTTACCTCCTTAAATGAATCCGTGCCACTTAACTCGAATTATTCAAAATGCAATATAATCTCAAATACGGAGGGTTTATGGATTATTTTTTATATATAGAATATCCTAATACATATATAGATTGTACTCCTATTTTTACACCCTTAAGTATTATTAAACGCAACCTTAATATTTTAAAGAGAAAAAAAGCTTAGCAAAATAAAGCAAACTAGTTATTAATCATAATCACCCAAAAACAAAAAAGCTCCATTTTTAAGTAAAGTGTACTCTACAACTAAGTATAAAACTTTATCAAACAGTCCCCAAAAGAACATGATCTCACTTTAGGGTAATACATGGCCCAGTCTCATTAGTTCTGTCTTGCGGATCACGATCCTCAGTTACTAGAAAATCAGACATCTCTTTCCATTGGACCAAATGACATATAGATAGGGCTACATTGGGATTGTACAAATTTAAATCTTATCATCCTTCATTCTTCCAATATGTACTACCACAAACATGAAATGATCATCAACAAAGACACATGTATTCCAATCAATCAATTACAATACAAAATATAAAAGTAAACCCGTGTCTGTGGCCGCAAAGTAAAAAAATAAATAATGGAAAAACTGTCCGCAAAGCTAGTATCAAGTGTCACCCTTGAGCAAGGACAGACCACATGTATATTACCCCACAGCTTAACACCCTTTTTTTCCTTTTTCTTCATTTTGGGGTAACACTTCCATCAATTCCACTATCCTCTACACCCCTTTTTCTTATCCTCTTTGAGCAGTGCAGCGCAAAACCAAATATGGGAAACAAACAAAGAATGAATAGCACAAGATGAGTAGAACCTAGTAAACTTCACCAGCCATATTGCTAGAGGGGATTCTTTGTCGTTTCTCCACATATGCAGAAGGAAACCATCCTGCTTTGCCATTGCATTCGCCTTCTGACCATCCTGATGGGTTCACCTGGGTAAGCATTTGGAACTTTGGTAAACATGGAGGCTCAAAAAGATTGAGAGATCAAACCAAATTAATCAAGCATATTTCGCGATGACAGTGATAGAAGCAACAATTGATGACTTTATACAAACCTTTCGCACAACAACAAAATCGCCCTTAGAAAAGCTCAGTTCCTTTTCTGATTCAGCACTGAAGGGATGTGTTGCCTGCAAGATACGCACCCAAGATCAGTTGATGAAGAAATAATAGTAATAGTATTAGTGATAAATGATAATCATCATAATAATCAACTGAAAGATTAGGTTTAGGAATTTAGCATACTTCAGCCAAGAAGTACATTGTTTTCTCTGTGCCATTATCAGAAATACCTACTGGAGGGGCAGATTCTTTCTTCTGTCTATCTGAGACCATCTGAGAAGAAGTTCCAATGAGATAAAAATTATTGAATTACGAAAATGAACACAGTTCATAGAAACAACACCACACTCAGAAGAAAAATAAGCTTAAAATTTCAGGAAAGTTGGTTCTCACCTCAGCTTCAATTTCACCAAGAATAGCAGCAACTCTTAAATGAAAAGTCTTTTCTCCTTCAACCTATAAAATTATAAGCACAGACTATAAATAAAATTCTACTCCCTCCATTCCAAAAGTATTGATGTTTAAAGTTAGGGTAAAATAAGTGTAAAATATTAATTTATTTAGTCTATAATACCCTTAATTAATACAGGATATAAATGTGGTTCACTGTTTGTTGAAGTGGTTGTTAAATAGGCTGTAAGTACAATATTCCTCTTAAAGATCAAATATAATTATTTAAAATGAGTACATTCAATAGTTTTGGAATAAAAAGAAAAGACTATACACCAATAGTTTTGGGATGGAAAGACAAACAGTTACAAGTTTGGCATAAAGGTACATAAAAAAATCAGTGTTATCATACCATGGCAACAAGCCTTTGAAAAGTAAGTCTCTGCTGTTGTGCTTCAACAGCAGCCAATGCTGCTGCAGCTTCTTTACCTAGAACTGCCATGTTTGCTTTCAGCTCCTGCATCCTTGCTTCCGCAGCATGCAGTTTGGCAACCTGTTCAGCAGTTGGAGCTTCCCGAACCCGTGCTTGTCTTCTAGCAATCTCCTCTCCCTGATTGAATTTTAAAACCATTCCAAGTTATATGATTAAGAAGAAACAAGTAAGAACACCAAACTTTGAAGTGAATGTAAATATGTAATAGATAAGAACCATGGATTCACCAAAAATAAAAAGATAAGAACCACGTTATAAAATGGTAGTCTTCAATTCATCAGGAAAAAAAATGAAAGAGAAATGACAATCTGTGACAGCATGAAAACCAAAGCAAAATGGAAAAGGCAAAGAAAAGTATCTCTCAGCTCCCAAAGTTGTGAGCCCAAGCCAATGGCTGATAGATTCCCAAAATGCAGTCTACCACAACAACCTCTCATAAAAGCTATTTCCAACACAAGAATATCCACTCAACAATCAACATAACAACCTCCTCTCATATGTGATTCCTATAGTGTCCACTCTTTCCGTCTTGAATAAACTCCCATATTTTTGGTCCATGGCCTAATTGACCCAGCACCTGCCCATATCTTCTTTGGGCTCAACTTCTCAAGCTCTATCAACATTGTTATCATGTACAGCTGTCTGGAGTCTTTCTTTATCAATAATTTCAACATATATTGTTTCTGCCTTTCTGGTTTACCATGCATCAAACAAAACATGAGTTCACTATTCATTCCATTCCATATATGAGAATGAGATACAGAGTTCAAATCACAATTAAGTTACAGGATGATCCTAGAGCAGAACTACCAATCCATTCTAAACTTTGACTTACTTGTGCCTCTGCTTCTTGTCTCATCCGACTATATCGTTGAGCAAGATGGCGAGCATCCTCCAAAGGAACACCATTGATCATTTGTCTCAAAGGATCCAATACCTGGAAATTGAAACCATTGGATTCATGTTTCTTTCCTTATACATTTAAAGATAATACAAATAGTAAATTACATTGACCTCCCTTGAGGATTCCAAATGTCATATAGACTTCCTCTGTAGTATCAAAACATACAAATGTTCCTTAGATTTCACCTTTTCTGAAGGGTTTCAAGAGTGGCACATGTTTGATCAAAATTAAAAATTGGGGGCTATGAACGGCTTCAAAGTAGGAGGTCAATGCAGTATTTAATAACCTTAAGAGATATAAGTATAATTTACTTTAACATATAAACATTAGTGTCTTGTTCATCTGAACTAAAACTAAATTTCACACTGAAAAGGTCATGCAAAGTAATATTGAAATGGTGACCTGGTCCCCCATGTTGGGTATGGCTCATACTGTGCCGTCAGCAGATAGGCACGGGGGCCCCGCTCCTCGGTAAGCGGGCAGGGGTCCAGGGGAGTCACCCTGGCGGGGGCTAGGGGGCAGCTCTCACGGGACTTTTTTCGAGGCCTTGTACTGTTGTTGGCCTCGTGTTTTATTATTTGTAGTTTGGGCTTGGATCCATGAATAGCTACGGTGCTTAGGGTTTCTAAGCCTATATATTTCCTTGTAATCTAAGTGCAATTGTACGAGTGTGTGAGGGAATATAGTGAATAGCTGGACGTAGCCCACATTGGGTGAACCAGGGTAAACTCTGTGTGTTGTCTTCTTCTTCCCTTTTCTCTCTTCTCGATTGTTGTGTGATTGTTCGGTACCCAATACCCCATGCATAGCAGAATATGGCTATTTATGAATTAGAATATCTAAATCCAGCCTCATGATAAGGTCAAGAAACACTATATTTGAAGCACCAATTCTTTATCAACTTTTTTAAACAACTACTTACTCAGCTAATCATTCACTTCACAATTAGAACACAAAATTTGATCATTTTAGGATTTCATCTTACTTTATTTTCCAGTAGACTCTTCAATATGATGACTGTACAATAGAAAAAACATGACAGTGATTGCTTACAAAGAATGCCCTAGAAATTGTAGTCTAGTAAGTTAAATATCAATTGACAATATTTAAAATAAATCATTTGTATCTGGAAAATAGAGTTTTATGAAATTACAACTTAAAAGTTTTTAAGACTGGAGTTAAAAAACTGACTTAATGGGGAAAGAGCACAGAGAGTGATATGTAACACCAATACACAGCTAGGAATACTCATATAAATTAAGATGTGGCTAGGAGATAACACTAATATAATCTCATTTTGAACTTGTACACCTGAACAACATATGAAAAGTCCACCTGTGTAGATAAAAGCTGATTTAATTCTTCGTGCTCCTTTTCCACATGCTTGCGGGCATCACCATATACTGATGCAGCCTTAGCTAATATGTTGTCACTGTTGTTCTCTGCTCCATATTTACAGCAATCCTCAGAAAGTTTCGTTCCTGTCTACCATGGGTATTGTTTATGAGGATTTAATCAAATCATAAGTCGATAAACAAAACTTACAGGAGCTTCTTATTCCTGAACACATGCTATCAAGATTTGTCAAAGTAAACTGAATTTTCAGGAAAAAAGAAACAAAAGCTAATTTTCACCTGTTTCAATATGCTTATAACCTATAGCTGTAAATGTTTCTGCTGCTTTAACAATTTCTTTCTGGAAGTCCTGGATCAGAGGATAGTTTTAAACACATCAATATACAGAACCACCACGAAAAGACAAATCATTTAAGATAAATTTCTTCTATGAATGTTATATGACAACTACTGCAACTGTGGTTCAGAAAGGCTGCACAGCCATATTTAAGTTAAGTCCACCCCCAGGTTAATTTATACATTCCCCATCTCTCACTACATCACTTAAGGTAAAGCTGATTAATAGACCTGCCACAACTAACATGTATTTCAAGAGATATAAAGTTAAATGTAGGATATCAATGTTTGGGGTAATGACAGCAGCCACAAGAAAATCGTTCAGGATAACTACCCCCAACCCTTCTTTTCCAAAACCCCTTTACAAACTGCCAGATCCAAGCTTGACATTAAATGGATTTAAAAGTTGTTGCAAAAAAGGTAAAAACAAAAAATGTGAGTCCATAAATCTGGGAAGCACAATAATGTCACTCACCATGCATGAACATTGAATAGACTTCCCTAATAAGCATATAACATTCTATTTTGAGTTAATATGAAGTAGGAAATTCCTTGCTCCTCAAACATAGCAAAGCTAACAATTAATCTAAACACAAAGAGAAATTGCATACCTTCCCTGCACGTGTGGCCCTGTACAGCTTTTCCAGCTGGTGGTGTCTCTGCATTTCGATCTCATCAATGACCACAACATCTGAACTCTCATAACCACTACTGCTGAACTGCTTTATTACTGCCTGAATAACAAGTACAACTGACAAAGATTACAAACTAGCAATTGGAAAACAGTACTTTTCCCTGTTAATACGAAAGTGTGAATCTAAACTAATAAAACACTATGGTTGGTGGATCCACAAGAATGTGCCAAACACAACCAGGGAAATAAATAATTCAACATCTTGCTTAAGAAAATGAGCATCTCCACTTAAAAAAGCCATAACATTAGTCAAACTACCCCACTTTCAATTGCATTTCAGAACAACGAAAGAAGAACTAAAACGTCAAAAGTGATCGCCAAATTCTGGGAATTTGGGGTACCCAGATGCGAATTTGAGAAGAGAAACACGGTACTTGAAGTGACAACACAGAAAAAGACAAACTTGAAGGGAAGTGAGAGCAAACCTGTTGCTGTTTGGCAACTTGCTCTCTGAGCTTGCTGGCTTGTTTCCTCAGAGCGTCCATGGCAGTTTCTTTCAGCTCTCTATTCTTAATTCTCAGAATATAAAAGACAGACAACAAACAAAGTATGAAATCAGATCCAACGAATGTTATCTGAGAACCCAGCTCAGCTCAACGTTGTCAACTTGAAATATGTCACTCTTTTCCCCTCTTTTTTCTTCGCTAAATCCCAAAGCCGTATGTGTAATATGTAATAAAAATAAACCATATATGCAATAAACCATCAATTTGGAGGTAATGAAATATCACTCTCTCTTTTAAATATATCCTTAAGGTATTAGAAATTATGCTATATAATCTTTTTAAGCATTGAAAAAAATTTCTTAAAATTAATCTCCTAGTATTAGTAAAATATTTTCCAAACACTAAAATAAAATTATAGATATTTAATATTTTAAGAACCATTTGTATCACTTCATTAGTTTAAAGACTAATTAAGATTTAAGAAATACGGTGATACTACGTAGTAAATAAATGGTTTTTTCTATCTAATGCAAGTTTTTTTTTTTTAAAAAATTATTTTCTTTTAATTTATTTAGTTTTTATTTTTATTTATTTGAACTCTTTGTAACTTTTTATTTAAAATTTATTTTTTTTATCAATTATGATAGTTTATGTTATCTATGTTAGTTTGTTGTTGATTATGATAATTTTTATCACCGTTAAGATTATTAGATTAGTAAAAAAAAGATAATCAGTTACATGAAATTGGTTCACGATGACCACAGCCAAATTTGCACACCATGAGGCATGAGCAGAACCAAATTGGCACACTATGACTACACAAACAAAACCAAATTGTGATAAATTTCACGGCACACCATCCCCCAAACAACAAAACCTAAATGATACACGGATAGAACCAAAACATAAATTACAATAAGATAAAAACTGAAACAAATTGTGTCACAAATTTCACACATTGAATCAGGTTATTTCTCATCTCGGAGCAAAAAGAAGCAACTATTGGAGGCATGGGAGTTTGGATCTTTTTCTCCTCCTTTGTTAGCAAAGTTACAAAAGAATAAATGTCACATCTTAGACACCAGCAAGAATGAAAAGTGATTATCACTATAAAATGAATGAGGCACAAACAAAAAGTTATTCATGATAAGTTTTCAATAAGAAAACATGTGAATGAATTAAATACGTATATAAATTATATAGATCTAAATATTTATGTAGGTATATTAGCATTATTCATACTAATAGATAAAATGTATTTGTCTTTTTTATATATATAATTCATCATTTAATAACTCCAAAATATTAAATGTGTATAACTTTAATTAATTTTTGGGATAAGTATACACTTAAAATAATGTTTCTTAGAAAGTATATAGATAGGGAAAAACATTAAAAAAAATTGTTGTGATTTATGAATTATGAGTACATTCCTTAATCCTGAAAGCAACCAAACAATATAAAATGGTATCAAAATAAGATCTCTAGTAATAAGCCATGGTTTAAAGACAAACCCAGCAGAAGCTTATGAGCGTATGATATCCTAGGTGCATATTCTTAATGATAGTCAATTCAAAATAAATAGGGCATGAATAAGGGGAAATTCTCCAATAAGAATAACACATAAATGAACTGAATATTCACTAAAAAAGGAAAGGATTTATAAATTATACATTTGATGATAACCCCAAAAAAATTAACTAATATTACTTAATACTTATGCTTATATTAACATGGTCCATATTTTTAGTTATAGTCCATTATTTAATATCTTTAAGATTAAGTGTACTTTACTTAAAGAAATTTTGGGATAAGTAATCTTCTAAAAAGTTTCCTAAAAAACATGATATAAAAATAAAATACGTTGAAAATATTTGTCTTAGTTTATAGAGTTTGTTGTTGATTGTAAAGTAATCCAAAATCACAACTTGCATGAAATATATCTCAAGACTAACAATTAGATATTTAATCTTTTAGGATATAAAGATCAACAAAGTTCAATAATCTATTTAGAAATAAGGTTATAATCTTATTTGATAAGTTTTATTACAAATTAAACTTTTTAGATATGCCCAAAATTTTAAAAAGTAAAGTCAAGCCTTTAAAAATGTTCTATTAAGTAAATACTATGCCATATTGACGTTTTGATTTGGAAAGTAAATAAGACTCCATACATATAAAGTTTGTCTATTAATTGATGGCTATCTTTCAAAATTATCCCAGATGAATATTAAAACAATAAACATGTTGCTCATAAAAGAGAGTAAAAGAATTAAAATTAATACAAATTATTGAAAAAAGAATAAGAATATGTCTCATTAATACTAAGATAATTTTGAAAAAAAAAAGTATATAAATTTAAGGTAAATATAATGTTGCTAACCAAATTAATTAATTTTTTCAGTTCTTATGAATTATAATTAGTTAAATCTTATAAAAAGGAAATAATTTATTAAATATTTACCGGAAAAGGTTACTGAGTAATTAAGACATTTTTTTTAAAAAAGTCTTAAAAAATATTATATGAATGATCAAATGTAATACTAATAACAGTATAATTTATATTTTAATGATTCAACCTTAACTTTTAGTCATACATTATTTGTTATACATGTGTGATTTTGAAAGTCAAATTTTTAACATTCATATTTATTTATTTTCGCTTTCTTAATTATTTAAAATAACTTTTTTTAATATACTATTTTAACAAGTTAACTTTTTTTTGTCAAATATATTTATTTGCTCTTTGAATTTTTAATATATTTATATTTATTAATATACAAGTTATAATCATATATTATTGCAAAAGAGAGAGAGCATTTGATTTTTTATAATGAAAATAATTTAGTTTCTCAGCTTTGACGTTAATAATAATAAATAAAAAAATCAATAGTTACACATTTCTTTTCTCCACTTATTGATAATTATGTTGTCTTAATTTTGAATCTTCCCAAATTACGACATAAAAAATGTGAACTAATGTAAATAGTAGAAATTAACGAGTCAATATATTGCTAATAAAAATAAATATAAAATTTAATATAATATAAATAATTTTTTAAATTCAAACATATGAAGTTTGTATCTACAGAAATAACTTTTTACAATAATTTATAGCATATAAAAAGGCCATTTGAAATTAAGAAGACGCTGCTCTAAATGTTACATTATTAATAGTTAGTTATTTACGCGTTTTAGAAGATTATTTTCCTTAAAATGGTTTCCGCTTCTGAAAGGTGTTGTTCATAAAAAATTAACCAATTAAATTCAGTAAAATAAATAAACACAATCAAAAGAAAACCTATGAAAATCCAAAAGCAGATCCTAGAAAAGGTTATTTGTGATTTTAATTAATTATTACCATAAAAACAAATTTGAAACTTTGAAACTTTTCTCGGTGGGAAGCTTGAACTGTTGAACATGACAATGACATGACACGCTTTTCACAAGCCTAATAATTCTCTTTGCTGTGTCACTGCATTACATACAATATATATTCAGAGCACAAGAGAAACATTCATACATACATAGCTATTAGCAGTTCACTTTTAGTCTCTGTAGATTTGGTTTGTGTTCATTGTCCCCACTGAATAGTGAGGGTAGCATAGCAACCCACCATCTTATTTCACTCTCCACATCATGCCTTCAGGTGCTAGGAAGAGAAAAGCTGCCAGGAAAAAGAAGGCAAAGGAAAACAACATCAACCCATCAACCAACAATCCCCAAGGTACCATTTTTCACTCAAATGCATGTGCATCTGGTAATTAATCATAGATGGGTCCTTTTCAGTTGTGCATTATATCGTCTTCTTTTTTTTGTCTTTTTGTTCTATTTGGGTAGATGGGGTTCTGTTAATTATTCTTGTTTTGTTTTACTTTGATTGGGAATATGCAGCTGTGATTCATTGTGGTTGGGGTAGTTGAGTTGGGTACACTAGTATTTGTTAATTTGGTTGTTTTAATTGATAATAGCTTGATTGATTGTGTAAATAATAGGAAATGATGGTTTGAAGTCACTAGATGAGAAAGGAAGTGATCATGGTGAGGGTAATTCTCCTGCGTTTCATGAACATTGTGACCATCGTAATCCATTCAATGATGGAAGTGAAGATCTGGAAGAGAGAGGACCATCAGCTACTCAACCGTGTGCTTCGGATGTCGAGACCCTGAAAGAAGTCCCTGGTGATAATTCAAAGGAATCATGTTATCAGAATGGGAATGGTGACAATATTTCAAAGGGTGAATCCCTTACTGAGAAGAACTCAGAGGATGGGATTTGTAATTCAGTTGAAGAGGCAATTGCAAGTCATGAGTTGGTTAAGTCCATTGATTCTTCCCCTTCCAAAATGACTTTGATTACTGAAATGGCAGCAGTTGAGGAGACTGTTAATTCAGCTGCTGACTCTTCTGTTAATTTAGTTACTGACATGGCTTCTGTGTCTGAGGTGGAAAAGAGTGATACTGGAAGTGTGTTACTCGAGAAGTCAGTAGTCCATCCAGTAGAAGTGACCAGTGTCGCAATGAAGATAAATGAGGATAACACATATTCTAATACATATTCCTTAACCAATGAGAATGTGACTATGTCAAGTGTGGAGGAGCCTAAGCCAAAGGAATGTGATAGTAAAATGTTAACTTCACTGTCTATTAGTCCTTTCACTAAATTTACCAATGGTGCAGAACATATTAAGGATTGTAAGACTGCAAAACGTTCTGAAAATCAGGTTTTACATTTTCTCACATATACACTAGAAGTTTTTCATCTCACAATTATGATTTGTAAATTTTTTGTGAAAAACTAATTTTAAATATATTTTTCTTTGCTGAATTAATTTGCAGCCTCATGTAGCATTGGCTCCAAATTTGGTGCAAAAGACCTCCTGGTTGAGTTGCTGTGGATTGTTTGAAGTTCTGTCAAGTTCAAATAGATAATTTCAGGTTTTTCCTTTGAAGTTATTTTACCTTGTAAAATCATGTTTGTGTGGATTCTCTTTCAACTTAAAAGGTTGTGTTTACATAAATTTGCTACCCTCATGTATGCTTGCTTATGGTTGTTTTTAGCTTTAGTTTTGCAATTTTTCTAATTGGTTTGGTCATTTGTGCTTTGTGACTTTTAAACTATTATAGGGAAGTTTGGTGGTATTTTCTTTCACTATTTATTGCTTGTTTGTCTTTGGTGAATGCGGGTGTGTCATGGGTCTTTGGGCCAATTTGTAGATACTAGCTTTAATGGTTTCAGTACAAATGAGGATGCTAAATTTTTGTGACTATCAATCCATGCTATTATATTTGGTCATTTGGTGCATTTAGGAAGAGCACAATGCTTATATTTTTTACGAGATATGCTTGGCTGAGCAGCTGTTTTGGAATGTGATTAGGCAATTAGCTTCAATTTGGTTTTAAACACATGATCTTTTAAGGGGATTTCTGTAACATACACGGTGGTTAGATAACTTTTCCATTAGTGATTTGTCTTTTTCTGTTATTCATTTTCCAAATTCTTTGTTATGGAGGATCTCTTATTCTCCAATTGTCTTGTAATTTTATTTTCTTCTTCTATTATTGCTGACACTGTCTTGTTCATGAGATTCATGAGCACAACGGGAGGGTGTGATTCTTCTATAACTAACTGTGTGCATATCATTCTGAAGGTCATACTCTGTTATTATTCAAGTTCAACTTAGTCTGAGCGTTATCAAATATTCATGCCTTTTGGATATGGATTTAAATAATTAAGATGTACTTCTTAGTTCTTCATGTGGTATCAATTGGTTTTTTGAGTTATATTATTTTTCTAATAATGCTCATTTTGGGGATTATTGTAGTAGTATATTGTTGTATCAGTATACAATTATACATTTTAAACTTGCAACTTAAGTTATGTTTGACAACATCTTCCCTCTGTTTTTCTTGCAGAAATACAATATACAAGCATCAAGCGTGAGTATCTCAACTGATGGGTCAAACTTGTGAAGATTTAGAAGAATTTTGTGATATTTTGATTTAGATTCTCTCCTTTAAGCTTTTAAAAAATATAGCAGGCAACCAGGCCAAACTGTATAATCCATACAACTTTTGTTTACATTACAGTGGGGTTTGTCTGTAGTTATTGTGCTAGCAACAATTACAGTCTTTTAAACCGATTTGTTAATTCTGCAACATAGAATTTGTCATAATACTGTTTATTTCGCCCTTTCTAATTAATGTAGAGCAGCAGTGAGACCTAGAAACTTCCTCAAGAAAATTCACTTTGATCTTTATCATCTAATGCACGATTCTCATGCATAAAGCACTTACAACAGCGTTGGCAGTGCAGCGCACTTTGGGTGTAACTTTACAATTTTATCTTTAATCAGATTAACTACCAGATCCATAAAGATCGTGTTCTAACTTATGGTGCAATCATACCTCGGTTGTGTCCCTGTTCAAATGTCCTTAGTTAGCTATCACCTTGAGAATTTCATTGTAGACTGATGAAACTCTGTTCTTGTCCTGGTCATGGAAATGTCCTTCTTTGATATTTGGTTTTTCTTGTCAAGGTTATGATTCAAAGATTACTCTTTCATGTTTTTTTGCTCTAGACCATCCTGTGGATACCAACTGAAGATTTCGTAATTACTGTGTGTGAATTGTTTTTCTAGGAAGTATATCCTTTTAAAAAGATCTAAAAAGCTGCTTGACTTTGCATACATGGTCTTTGTGTGAAAATGTTTGGGTTTTATTGTACCCCATGTTCCTAAAAGACTTATAAATGCTTATCAAGGCTATGCAGCCTGATGTCCCTGTCATGATCAATGCTCACAGCTTACTCCTAAGAAAGTTGGAGGAAAAGAAAATAGAAAAGTAAAGATACTGTGCTCCTTTATTGCTCTTGTAAATGACATATTCTTGATTCATATAAATCCAAATTCCAATCATTCAAATCACACCACAATGCTAATTCTCCTTTAACTTGTATGAATTAAAAGTCTTGATTGGACCGAAAGAAAAAATATATAAACCAAAGAGAAAAGAAAAAGCAAGAGAGGGAGAGAAAAATACAAGCACACCAATACAATCCTTCTTGGCCAACAAAAAAAAAACTCCTTCAACCTTCTTCAAGTTTATCTTCTATACGCAGCACTGTGAATAGCAACTATGTAGAAAAGCTGTGTAGCTGAAAGTATAATAATAAAAGCCTCCATTGTTTTCTGCAAAATTGGACATTTCAGAGGTCTGACACTTGAAAATATACTACAAGAAAGTTATTAAGAAAGTAAATGAATCTTCCTGTCTTACCAGGCGTGCATTTCTGATACGAAGCTCAATCTCTTTCCAGGCAAAGCTGCATTAATTTAATTATAGTTAGATAAGTAAAATAATACCACAAAATTATTTTTTTGGAGGGGATAAGAATAGAAAATAGAAATCATAGAGAAAAGATTACCCCATGGCCAGGAGTGTAAGAGTCCAAGCCATTGTAGCAACTGAAGCTGCAGATGGCAAGCTCTCAGCAGTCCATGACTGGATATGATTGATTCCTGAAATTGCTGATGCAGCACCAACCACTCCAGCAAGCAAAGCAAATGTGACAAAGAATCCAGTGGATGCATTTCCCATTGGGAAGAACAAGGGTGAAAAGTGTGCTGGCAGTTTTAATTCTGGACCTGCATAGTGCATAGTTTCTCAACAACATAAGCAAGCTGAAGAAACACAAAGAAAATGATTGGTTACATGAGACTGTGAGAGGAAAAATAGGGACATTTGAACATTTTAAATTTTCATACCTATAATAAAACCATGATCTATTGCTCTGTTCATGGCCCATCCACTAATGCCCAAAACTATGGCATACATGCAGAAGTTCAGCCCCAAAAGAAGAGTGGCAATAGGCTTCATTTGCTCATTAGCCATCTGTGTTGCTGTTTGTTTTTTGGATAAGGAAAAAGCTGTTTTGAACAAGAAAAGTACTAGGGGATTTCAGGAGCTTAAAAAGCAGTGAAGGAAAGTCTATAAATCCAAGGACCAGGAGGTGCATATTTTTGGTACAAATGAGAGTTCTTATATATATGAGAAATGGATAAAACAGAAGGTTGGGTTCTTTTCTTGGCAAGGCTGCTAGTTAGCTAAAAAGCTCCATGCAGGCCTGTAAAGATGATGCTTCACAATCATACTTATACATTAAAATATGTATGATTCTTACTTGTCTCTTATTTTTAAGGTTTGTTTAACTGTAAATACCTTCCCAACAGGCAACTTCTTAAGAGTTGTCAATTGTTTGTTTTTTGAGGCAAGTCATATTCTTTGCCACTCCTGAACTCTTCTCATTCACAACACTCTGCTCCAATCCCTATTAAAAAAACCCTTACACTGTTTCTAACAAATTTAATAATATCGCGCAAGTATTTATTATTTAGTTTTATATACTAAAAAACTTTTTATTTTTATTAAAACAGTTGTTACTATCCCAAAAAAGTCAGATATAGAAAAATATGAAAATTCTAAGATTAGTTAAAAAAATATATTTTGTTATTTGATATACAATGAGACAATTACATAGATGTCTTATATTTTATAATTTTGTTAGTAATAAAATAAATTATACTATCAGCGTTTAAAACACATTTTTGTTTACAATAAGTGATAAAAAAAATACTCATCTCTGATAATATATTAATATTAGTATGATTTTTTTTCCAAATATATTGTACCCCTTCCTTTATTATCTTAAACTTTATACATAATGCGTAAATCTATAAATTTATTTAAATGTTAAATTGACTAAATCTGACTCTGAAATGTATGTGAACAAAATCCAAGTTAAAAAAGAAAAGAAAAAATAAACTTTACTTGAGTTTTATTTTTTTATAGTAACTACCTTAAATACTAATGGTGATTCTTAATTGATTGACGTGTAAAAATGTTTACACTGGTCACGTACCACAATTAAACTCATCAATATTTCTTATAAGTTGGTTAATACTATAATTTGAACCATGCGTGTTGAAATTTATTTACTTTAATAACAAATATATTTTACAGTTTTCAGAAAGCAATAAAAAGGGATTGTTTCTTAAAAAAAAAGTTAAATGCTCAATGACAGAATCAAACTCAAACATAGGGACTCTCGATCAATTGACATAAAATTGTTCTAATTTAACTAGAAATTTCGAATTCAAGTCCTGAACATATAATTACATCAAATACTCAGACGGAAAGTTTATTGCTCATAATAATCCCATAAAACTTGAACAAAATTGTCTCCAGATACTTGTATTCTATGTAAAAAGTAGCCCAATGCATGATATTGTTTTAATTTAACTAAATTTCTCAAGTTCAAATTTTAAGTATGTAAGTGTCTGTTATCCATAGAGGATACAAGTTCTATATAATTAACTTTTATACATTCTATATAACCACTTTTACACTAAAAAAAAATACTTTCAATAAATTTACTTGAGACCCAAAACTTACATTTTCTACAAAGCTCAAGTGCTAACCACCAAAAATTAATTCAAAATGGTGATGTAACAACAGGAATCAGCTATTTTAAACCAAAAATAAATTTTTAATAAACGTTATAAGAGGGGGGAAATAACATATTAAAATAAAAAATAAAATAAACTTCTCAAAGAAACTAAAATCATCTTATATGCCACAACTTTTTAAAAAATAAAAAGTTAATAGAGCTTAACATTCTTACCTAAAGTCTTAAAATAGTTTTACATTTAAAAAAGTCTCATAGGTTAGAAGCTATTCAAATTGGGCCGAAATGTATCAATAGATATTTTATTAGATGGAGGAGTTCGCCAAGCTTTCCATAAAACTCCAAAAGGCAACAACCTAAGCCAAGCCAAGCCAAAGGATTATTCAGAAATATTTTTTTATTAATCATTATTTGAGAGTTTGTTTTAAATTATTATTTAAAATAGAGTAAGTTGTAATATCTAATTGAAAATTATAATCAATATTATGATTTCTATTTTTTTAAACTGAATTCGTAAAATATTGTACAACTTTGTTAATTTTTTTATAAATTTATGAAAACTTTAAAATCATAGTATTAATTTTTTTTAAAAGTCATAAATTTATTTATGACTTCTATTTTTTCAAATATTTTTTTAAAAAAAGTATAAATAAATTTTTAACTTAATTATTTAATAAATAAATATATTTTTATTTTTTTAGTTATATTTAATATTTTGTATATATTTTTATATGGTTTCATGTAATATTTATTAAATATTATTTATTTAATATATTTTCTATATTTAATTTTATTCCAATATTATCTATATTTTTTATATTATTTTATTTAATATATTATATATATTTAATATATTTTTATATTTTTTACTAATAAGAATTATTATTTATTTTATAAATTAAAAATAATAATTTAAAAGACTTAAATTTAAATAAAAATATTAAAATATTTTGTGACTAATATTAAATTATAATTTATCAAATAATATTAAAATTTAATTAATTTTTACATTAACTAAATTAATAGTTTCCTACATTAATATTAATTAATTTTATTTTATAAATTATTTTAATATTAACAACACAAAATAGCTTAGTAATAAAAATAGTTGTTAAAATAAAATAAAAAACATAATTTATTAATATAAAATAAAAAATATAAATTAAATAAAAACATAAAAAGTAGAAACAACATGTTATTATGATTATACATAATGAATATTTCATTTAAAATTTAAGTCTATTACATTATTATTTTAGTTTAAAAAATAAATAATAATCCTTAACATTAGTAAAAATATATATTAAATAAAATAATATATAAAAAAATATTAAAAATATTAAATAAAGCCATATATAAATATTAAATAAAACTAAAAAGAGTAAAAATATATATTTATTTATTAATAATTAAATAAAATAATTATTTACAATTTTTTTAAAAAAATATTTGTAAAAAAAAACTTTAAAAACTTTAAAGTAGTAAAAAAATATTATTTCTATGATTTTGAAATCATAAAATTTTAAAAAATAAAACTAAAAATAGAAGTCGACTTTAAATCATAACAAAATTTACAACTTATTCTTTTCGGGGTAACAATTCAAGACCCCGGTCGTTTCGCCCCTAAGCCAACACCTAAACTTGAATTGCAAACATCCGTAGAAGCAACTCAAATTTTAACCTTGAAAGACATGCACTTAATTTGAAAGAAATATATCTATTACACTCGTATAATCGATTTTGTTATTAGAAAGAAATGAACTAATGAGTGAATGATATAATTTATTCATCAGCACTGAATCCCATTCCTCTTTTTCTTCGTTAAGGTTTTTCTTTCTGGATAAAAAGCTATGAAACCAATTTTCTTTTCATTCAGAAGAAACAGTCACCCCACCAAAATCTACAGTGTAGTACAAAGGCATGTTCCATGCATGCAAAAATTAACACTACCAATCATTATGGCTGATAAACCTCAGGAAGCTGAAGACCAACACCAGAAGCAGATTTTCCAAGAGTCCTTTTTACTTCATCTGACCTATCCACGGCAATATTGTATGAAAAAAGTAAATCCTGCAAAATTGTCACCAACGATGCATGATCAAAAAGCCAGATGGACAAAACATAGTTTTTCTTGAAAATATATTTATTCGTAGGCATAAAATGAGTAAAAATAATTATATCAATGATAGGACACAATCTGCAGAGGATTTCTCCAGGCTCAGCCACACCTTGGTGATGCTGATAACTAGTCAAAAACCACATCCTCTTCTGTGCTTATTTTAATTTAACTATATACATACCTTAACTAAAGCTGTTGAGTGTTGACACCTTGTTTTTAACTAACCGAGTTTGTGTAAATCTCATTTGACCAATATTAACTGTTCAATCAAACTTCTTACCCACGGCCACAGGCACAAACAAATGACTATTTGAATTTTGAAGGAAAAATGCAACAGAGAGCAATACCTTGTGATGGTGTACACTGTTAATAAGAAAAGTATAATCACGAGCAAGCTTTATTTTCTGTTGGATAGCCACATTGTCAGACAAATTTCGGTTGTTACGGAACTCTGAGGTTACAAATTCTATAAAATGTTTCTTGTTCTCTTCCTTCCCAATATGTTTCTTGACTGCCTTGAGAAGAAGGCGATAAATGTTATCTGTTTGGAAGGTGTCGGATCTCATTTGTTTCTATCAATATCCACTACCTACTTTCCTGCATAGGATGGCAAGTTTCAAATATAAACATTTATAGGAATCTTGTTAGCAGAAAAATATTAAAATTAGAAACCTAAATGATGGGAGGGAGAAGGTATAAAAGAAAGAAATACTACCATAGAGAACAAAGAAAGATTACAACAGAAAAAGGAGTGCAAAATTTCATCCTAAGAAGGTGCAAAGAAACAAACAAAAGATAAAGAAAGTTGTATAGAACGAGGATCTTCAATTCCTGTGTAAACTAGGATCAACCTTGGGTTTGGTAGAGTTCCTAATTCAATTTTACGCTACAGCAATTTTCTTCTTAGAAAATCCCAGAAGACATGCAGAGAAGAAGTTTATCCTATGTTTATGTATAACAATTCCATTACAACATGCACTTAACACAATTTGTTGCATCTCAGAAAATATTTTACAAATGATGCAACTAGTTCAGAACAACTTGACTTTTTGTGCTAAATGGAAGCCATGATAATTCAAATTTGAAGTCAATTCCATCAACAACTGAACAGTGGAAAATACTTATAATGACGCCAAGATCACTCTACAAGAAATCATCAACTCTTGGCTTGAATATGCAGCTGCAGCTAGCTTATTTTTCAGATTCCTTGCGCTGTGAACACTGTCACAATGCATATGCAAGGTGTTGCAACAAGAGGCAACTAAATTCATTAAACAAAAATCTAGGTGTGTATTTGAATAGTGCATTTGAAAATCCTAGGAAACTCAATTGCTTCAATTGAATTCCCTTCATTTGTAAAATTTGTTAGTCTGAATAGAGTAAGCAAATTCCCTCCATTCATAAAATTCAATATTAGGATAAAGTAATTAAATCCCCTTAATAACAATGATAATTTTGATATGTTATGTATAACTTCAAATGGAATAGACAACATAGAGCTTAACCTACGAGAAACTTTAGGCATATACTGTGTCATATGATCATATATGTGGTCTAATAAACAACTGAGAACGAAAGAAAGGGGGGTACGTTAAAAGAATTTGTTGTGAACATTTTCATTAATAATATTGATCATATATGTGGTCTGATAAACAACTGAGAACGAAAGCAAGGAGGCTGAAATCACAATTTGTTTGTGGCTCCCCATGTTTCAGAACACACATCAAACAGTTTGTGAGCAAAGTCAAATATACTGCAAAAGTAAAACGCAACAAAATGTGAAGCATAATGGAATGGGCAAACAAAGTACCATACAATGGAAAAATAAATAAAAGTCAGATCCACAAACACAAGTGGGCAGTTAGCAAAATAAACAGAGAGCAAGTAAAAATGAGGAATAACACAGAATTATATCATATTAAGAAACAACTAAATATCCATATTTTGCAACTATGAAAATGCAGAAAGTAAGTTCATTGACATTTGTAGAAGAAGCGATTGAAGTACTGCAAGAAAAACAACGAAAATCAAATCAGCGTTGCTTACTTCCTTTCTTACTCGCTGTGGATGAGGCTGAAATCAAAGCGTTGCTAGTTGCGTTTGCGTTGCAAAGAAAGGTGTCTGCCTATGGTTATCTAAATGAACAAAAACTTGTTTAAAATGTAAAAAAGAAAAAAAATGATTAAACGAATTTATAACTTTCTTAGAATAATTAAATTTAGCTTTTACATGAAAAAAAATAATTTTAGCTTTGAAAAAAAAAATTGTGATTGTGGGTTAAAAACATATTGAGTATTGAGTAATTAATAAAACAGAACATTAAACTAATTAATCTAATTGTTTGTAAAGTTTTTAATATAAGTTATTAAATTAGTCAAAACATATTATATTTTCGAAAACTAATGGTCTAAGGGGAAGAATATTTTATTAGAATAGTCTATCCATTTATGTGTGTATATTTTTTTGAGTTAAATGTTATTAATGTAATTGTGTAAAATATTTATTGATTTCATAATTTCTGTCTCAAAATTGATTAATCACTTTAGGTTCATGCATGAGTCGAGCTATTGCTTTGTGCAAAACTCGTGGAAACCCAAGTTGGTGAACACCGCTTTGTGCAAAGCTCATTCCACCTAAACCTGCACGTATATGTTGCTCCATATGCGCCCTTAGAGGATTCTTAACACTTATTTACACCCCACCTTAGGGCCGGGTTCCATAATATTTAAGGGTTAAGAAACCCACACTTTACAAAGATTACCTCATGACTATACTTTGATGTTATAATTGTGACTTATTCACATCGGAATCCTATAAAAAAGCACCTAAAGAGTCACCATGTATATATAAATGCTTTTCAATTTTCATTTACTATTTTTCTGTTGTCTCATCCAATGACTTTGGACATTACAATACCTTTACATGTATCCACCACCTTCCGTGGAAATACTTGAAAGCTTAGCTTGATCAATAAACATTAAAATTAAGCTTCAAAATTATTATAAAAAAAACAAACAAACCATGTATTTGACCGGAAAATTACACCATCAATGACTGAAAATCATATCCAGCCCAAATGGTAAATGTCAATCATAAAATATGGTTGAGTCTCGTGTCTACACAAAAGATTCCACAGCTTAAAGCAATATCATACACGATACATCATATATATGCCCATCTTTTTTGTTTGTTGAGCTTTTGTTATTTCTTTCCCTCTCATACATGAGTATTACGAAGTACTAATACTATCTAATCTATTGGGGCTGTCATCTAATACATGAGTATTCCCTCTCAATCAATATAATTTATTGGATTATTCTCTAACCTCCACTATACAAACCCTATCCAATGAACATGCGTATAAGGAATCATGTATACTACAAGAGAGCTCATATGAATTGGGGGTGGACGACGTGACAGTAACCCATTCTTTGTCAACAAAATGAAGTTCTCTAAGTGGTTGAGTACTTGCATTGCATATGGAAATGAACTGCTGGCTTTGTCCAGCATATTTATATGTACAAGAAATTTTTTTAGTTCATTTTTGAAAATATTGATACCTCATCATAGCCTGTTGGAAAATTACTCTAACATTTTATGCCTGTCTGTATAATGTAAATAATTAAACTGAGTTGGGGTTGTTATCCATTTATTTTGTTCTTGCAGCCATTGATGTTGTTGATCTTCAAGAAGTTATTTCTAAGGGCCCTTTAGATTTTGACGAATGGACTTTACTGATTTCAGAGATTGAGAAACTATATCCTGTAAGTTTGATTCCAATAACTGAAAATGGTATATGATTTCTTTCATTTTTTTTAAGTTATGGACAAGATTAACATAACAAACTTATGTTTGATATGCATTGTATGACTATGTCTTAATTTAATTTAATTAAATAAATTGACTAATTCAACTATTGCCTTTGTTGATTGTCTAAAGTTGGATGATTTCATCTATCTTCTCTGGCTCTGGTTTGTGTTATAACATAGTAATATCGTCATTTCTTATTCTTCTTTTTACTTGGTGTCTGTATATCCTCTATTGTTAATATTTCATTTTACATGTGTGTGAGACTGTATACTACTTATATGTTTATTTATTGATTTATTTATTTTCCTTTCTTTCTTGTAATATGATTACATATGTGATTATGGTGAAAGAAGGTCTAGCTGTAATGCCGCACTTTGCGATGAATCTTTCTTGTTTGCATCTTAGTATTGGTTCATTGTTGTTTGGGATCTATGGGTACAACAAAGCTTGAATATCAATAAGATCTTTGGTCAATTTCTGCGGGATGACGCGGAGAAAATATGTCTGGTTTATAACCATTTCTCATCCTAATTTCCTTTGTCATGGGTATTGGAGGAAGTATGCCCACATGACATGCTTATGCACCACAGATAAGGTTGTTGAAGTATTTGAAATAGCTGTGTTAGCAGCAACATATTCAGGGGGCATGTGGGTTGATTACTGTAGCTTTGGCATGTCAGCTGTTGAGGACTCATCTGATATTCGGAGGTAAATATAGTTAACTTACAGTGCATGTGCACGCAATGTAGTTGTAGTAGAAACTGTTTGGATAAATGATTTAGGTGGAGCTCTTCCATTATCCATATGTTTACACACTATTACCTCTCAATACACTCTTAAGGCTTTTACTACACTCACACACGTAGTAGTAGTTGTAGAAGAAACTCTTTGGATAAATGATTTAGATGTACCTATTCCTGTACCCATATGTTTCCACTTACCTCTTCATACTCTTTGAAAGCTTTTGCTCTTGCTTCTGCTGAAATACAATGAGATGATTTTCTTGATATATTTTAATCAGATTGTTCAAAAGAGCCACTTCATTTGTTGGGAAGGATTACCTATGTCATATCTTGTAGGACAAGTATATTCACTTTGAGTTTTCCCAGCAGCAGTGGACTTCTCTTGCTCACTTTTATATCCAAACTCTTAAGTTCCCAACCAAAAAGTTGCATCAGTATTATGATAGCCTTGATAGGTATGCCTTATATTCTGAAACTGCTCTTAAGTCTTTACAACTGCTTTGAAAAACTGATGGAAATTGATATTAAAACAATGTTTTTTTACTAGGCTATGAAATCATAGTTTGTAATAACTTTTAAACCCATCATCTTGCGCTCCTTTCCCCCTCTTTGCTTGTGGGTAATTCTTGAAGTTGAAGCCAATAGCTTGAATTGCTATGAGGTCTGAAATGTAATGGGTAACTGTGGTTACTGTGCTAAATTTGCATTCTCCTCATCAACTTTATGCTTAGAAATTTGAGCACAACTTATCTAGTAGAGTGGGCTACAAAGAGAGCAAGGATAATAGTAAGGAGATAGCTTTCAGTTTTACTCCTCCAGTTTGAGCGAGGGAGTTTGTTATGTTACCTTTGGCGAGCCTTACACGTGTGGGCAAATTCAACTAATTATTTATTTTTGTTATAGAGAGGACTAGCCCTGATACAACGGTAAAGTTGTATTTTGGTGACTTGTTGATCATGAGTTTGAATCCGAAAACAGTTTTTTTATATATGCAAGGATAAGATTGCATACAATATCTCTCTCCATTCTATGCGCATAGCGTGGATGGAGCCTTCGAGAGCAATGAGTACTATATTTATTTATTTATTTTTGTTATAGACATATGCTTGAAAGCCTTGTGTGGTAGTGCACTAGTGCTACTAGATATGCTCCATTATTTCTACAAGAAGGATATAGGATAGTATGGACTATGAACTGTATTAAAAGGCATTTTATATTCCTGAGGCCCTGTGGTGACTGTTGTGAATTGTTTTAACTTTTAAATTTATTTTGTAAGTTAATAATGCTTTTTTTATACCTTGGTAGTTGGATGGTAGTTATTGAGAAGTTCTGAGGCTTGCATGACTTGGGTGGTAGTTAATAGCCTTTGCTATGCATTGCGGTGGGCCCTGGTTCCGCTCATGACATCTATTCACAGTATGTTTTATAGTTTTCATTCTTTTGATTACTTAAAATGTTCTTCATTAGTTTTTTTTTTTTGGGTTTAAACATTTTATTATGCTTACTTTGATTCGGCAATTATCTTTTAATATACATTAATAAAAAATACTTAATATTAGCCGAAATATTCTTGCAAATATAATTTACAACCTCAAATTAGATCTGGTTAAATTTTCTTTGATATAGTTTTTCAAGCAGAATAAAATATGTATCTCCCCTTTAGTAATTTTATATACTTAATATTCCCTCTCTCCTTTAGGACTCTTTTAACTAATTCTTATCTTTTAAGAAAGTTGGTCAATATATTTAGTAATATTAAATTTGTTAATAATTTATATTATTTTATTAAAATTATCGTTAAGTTTATTAGGATTCATAATCTCTCTCTTATCACTTAATTGTTTTTACTTTTAATTAATTAATGTATGTTAGTCTTTTTATCCATCCTTATAAGAGAGATAATGTATTTATCTTTTAAATATATAAAATTTATTGTAAAGTAATAAAGGATATTAGAGTAAAAAAATAATTAATGCAAAAGACAACTTGAAAAGAGGTCTTATAAAAATATAAATAACTAAATCTTAGAAGGAAGTATTTTTAATGATTTATATTTATAAAATTTATTTATAATATCTCACATTTAAATGATTTGAATGAGGTGTTTTTTTATGTGTGAAAATATATAATTCTAAATAAAGATTATCTTTATGGCTCATGAGATTTTTATAGAACTGGTAAATTTTTTCTCTTGATTAATTAACAGAAATTATTAATAATTATGTATTGAAATTATAAAGTGTAAATATATGTTTAAAACTGTAACTGTAAGTAGAACTAAAAATGAAAACAATTCAACAAAAGGGCATTTATATGGTAAATGAAATTATGGATTTTTCATAGGGAGTATGAATAGACACGCACAAGTGTTAAACTATAAAATATAAATATACTCAAAAGTCAAACAACTATGTTAAAATATGCATTATTTTGTTAAAAAAGTTTGTTAAATGAACCACTTAAGATTGCAACAAGCCCAGCACCGGTTATATTAGGCTTCACTTGTTTCATTAAAATGAGTTATAAACAATTATCTAAATAAATTTGATATTATATCGGAGATTTCATCTTATATTTATATTCAATAATCTTCTTTCTTAAATCTTAAAGCTCATATTTATATGTCTCTTCCTTACTTCTATATTGTTCAAGTTTCTCATTCATATCAATTGTGAGATTTCAACTCACACTTATATTTCAATCACTTTATATACAAACTTATCTGTTACGAAGACTTTTGATACAAAAGATTTTCATGTCTATGGATTCATTGTCAATCCATCTTACTCATCTGAATTGATTACCACATCAAACCATTAAATACCAGTTGTTGAAAAATCAAGACTCATTATTATCCAAATTTTTAAAACTCGGATGTATAAGTCTTATGATTACTTATGATTTTCAACATTTTCATTATTATCCAATATAAAATTTCATCTCACATTTATACTTTAATATCAAGTTTCTTCAATTCTTTCTATTTATATCATTTTATTGTTTGGCATGCCTTGTAGATGGATATCTACCATTTTTCCGGTGTACAATAGCTGCAGAAAGGATGAAACCTAAATTCTATGGGGCAAACACTTGATTAATGTAAAAAAAATCGGAACTGTGAGTATTGGCCACCATATACAGGTTATAATGTCCTATAATTTAAGACCTTCTGCTGTTTCTGGATCACCTATAATATCACTTTAAATTAACTATTTTTTTATAAATAAATATTAATTATTAATTATCAATTTTCTTGTCTTACTAACCATCCTTCTAAGTGCGCCCAATGTAAAATCGATAGTGTCATAAAAGTATGCCTCGACTTTTGAAGACAATGCGGATCACTTCAGAGCGGGCACCTTCATGACACCACCACCACAATGCCAAATTTAAGGAGCAAATAACTCTTCAAAAAATTCCCGCAAGTAGATAAATACAAGATATAAAGAGATCTCTTTATATATATAAAAGATGTTCCACGATCTTATCAACAAAGATGAAGCAAATGAAGATAGACTTGTGATTAAAATTTGTCAGTATTATATGATTGATTTGTTTCATAATTTCGTGGCTCTCAACGCGCATAAAAATGCCACGTTGCGAGACCAAAGAAGATAGAGCTTGATATTTGCTGAGGAAACATCACTGAGCATTGAGAAGTGGTGAAAAAACTTATTATTATTATTTTTATAATGAAAACAATTATAGAAGCTAAAGAAGAAAGATTATATTCATTTTATATAACTTAGTAAAAGACAATTTTTATTTTATTTAATAAAAGACAAGTTAGCAACAAAAAAAACTTAATTCTATAATCAGGACCGGTTCTGGGTCCATTCAAGGGGCCCAACCGCACAAGGCCCCAAAAAATAAGGGGCCTCAAATATTAATTACTGTAACATATGTTCAATACTGAAAATTAGAGGAGATAGTAATGTCTATTTTTAATAACTAAGGGGTCCAAGGTTCAATTCCCACCATAAACAATTTTTACTACTTTTACATTTGACACACCCAATTTTTTTCTCTCTCCTCCTTCCTTATTTCACTTTTTACTCTCTTCAAAAAAAACTTTCAAACTTCAATACTTTTTGGTAATATTTATTGAGCAAAGTATTTTTCTTATTTAAATGAGTCATTTATTTTTAAATTGTCAATTGAGGGCCCCATTTTCTAAAAAAGAGAAATATTAAACAGGGTCCCGAAAAAGTTTATCCCGCCCCTATCTATAATTCAAATATTAGAATTAAAATTAACTAAAATGATTTTTCAAGTCTCGTCCAATTTACAACAAAGGACTCAAGGTACTCTTTATATGTTAATCGCGTTAAGGTTAAGAGGTCATAATTACTCAAAAGATTCTCGATTTCACATTAAAACTTGAAGAGTGACGTCAATTAAATAAAAGTCAAAATTAAAAATACTAAGTAGCCTTCAGCCGTTAAAATAAATAGTCCTTATAGTCGGTAGAAATAGAATCAGAGCTAATAATTGCATTTGCATGGAAAAAACCTAAATAATATTTTTTTAATAAAAAATTATGAATTTAGGATATTTTTGAAACATATTATCAATCTGGAATGAAAAAACATGTTTAAATTGGATGTAATTTATTTCGTCGCTAACACATTTTTAACAATATTTAGTCAAAAAAATATTAATGATTGAAATAGAGACTATTTTAATACTCGTTATTTTTTAAAAATAATCTTTATTTCAGTCTCTAACACTTTTATAAGAAAAACATATTAATAATAAAATTAAAGACAAAATTAAAGACCGAATAAGTCACGTGTCTCCTCATCCAAATTGATAAGATATTTAATAATATTCTAAATTCATAATTTTTTATTAAAAAAATAATATATATTTTTTATGAAATATACTGTAGTAGCGATAGAGAGAGCAGAAAGTAGAACTGTCAACAATGGCAATGCGTGTGTCTTCTTCCCCTTCACCTTCAACCGCACTCTCTCTCTTCAATTTCATGCATCCGTGTAACTTCTCTCTCTGGCTCTTCGCCGCCATCGCTCTCCTACACCTTCAATCCTCTTAGGTACTCTCCATTCATTCTCATCGCACTCTATTTCACTCTTTCTCTTTCTCTCACTTTGCCTTTCCGCTTTAAGAAGGTCCTTCATCGGTCCCGACGGAATCAGAAGCATAAGCGAAGGGTTTCGTATGCATTGCTACGCTCCTGCTCCTCTCACTCCTCCCAATTTGCAATGGATCTCTACCATTTCTTCAATGTCAGTTCACTTCCTTTTCTCTATTTCATCCCTTTACTTTTTCAATTCCGCTATTTATTTATATATTATATATTCTGAACATTTGATTTCATGGAGTTATAGACTACGCACTTTTAATATTATATATTAATTATTCGGTTATTTCATTCCACTGTTTGACGACTGAAAGAAACATATATTATTGAATAATTACTTATTTCTGATCTTCGATTAATTTGCCAAACAGAAATGTTTGTTCATGCATATAACTTAATCTTATAATGAAATTCTGCGATGATGGATATTCGGAACATTGTTTGTAGGGTTTTGATACTGGCGAGAGGCGCCGCGGTGCCGAAATCGTATATTGTTCCGTTGTTTGCTTTGCAAGCACCTGCAGGTGTCGTTTCCTGGATCAAGTATGTCGTTCATTCATTCTGATGTTTTGTGTTCTTGTTCAGTTTATATGCTATAACTGAATTGTTTATTTAACAATTCTTATTTGTTCAGCAATATTTTGTAGAGTATTCTTCTTCTTAATTATCCTTTTTTGCTAAATTCTTTTATACCAATTGGATGTATAGAGGTAGATATGGTGTATGGACAGCATTCTTGGCACTTCTGATTCGTCTATTCTTCTATATTCCTGGTATGTTCTCTTATCCATCACGTGAAATTTAGGAAATATTGAAGGAGAAACAATTTGTACTGTAGATCTAAAAGTGTAAAATACACCTTTTATAGCCCTCATTGAAGTTGGTGTAAATTAAAGCATTTTTCTAGGAACCTCAGGCTGGGCTCTATATCTTCTCTTTGTATAAACTGCGAAACATGAGAAAGAAAATCCTGGTTGTGGAGTGTAATAATAAGAAAAGGTTGTGTATTTTGTTTCTCCATACTTGTTGGATAATGATTGAACATTCAATGAAGGAATCATTTTCTTCTGGGTCTTTTTCATTACTAGGTGAACTTGAGTTGCCATTTCTGGCATTGCTCTTGGTGATGGTAGCTCCATACGAGGCTATGAAATTAAGGTAAGCAAGTCCATCTTTTTGGGACTTTGGGCTGTCGCCTCTTTTACCTTTTTCAAAAAGTAAAATAAAATGCTTCAACATCTTTCTTCATCAGGGATACAAAAGAAGGTGCTGTGATTTCATTGTTGATTGCGGTGTATCTGGCTTTCCAGCATTTCACAAGAACGAGCTTCAATCAATCATTTGACCAAGGTTCAATTGTTGCCTCCTTAGCTGTCATTTGTATCACTGTTGTTTCGTTGTTGCTTCTTATCTGAGTTGGCTTTGAAATGATGTACACTGATTGTAAATAAGAACAATACTTGTTGGAATGATGATATAAAAAATTTATGGATTATGTTGGATACTCAATCTTGTACTTTTCAATTGTTAATTCAAATAATGAAGTTGGAATCCGTATTTGGTATTTGTCATAGAAATTGTTTTTAGAACATGATGTTCTTTATACCATAGTTATTAAAACCAAATCAAACCAGCCAGTTAACCATAAAACTGTTTTTGAAATATCAACAATGAATATTGCATTTGAACTGTGGCAAGTTAAGCATTCACTACGAACACATTTAAGTGTAAACATGTTGAATTTGGTAGGTCTTGTTTAAAAGCTAGCATCCCATGTAATAAAGTTTTTTTTTTTGGTGCTTTTCTATCAAAATTGTTTAATAGAAATGGCAACTAAAACCATCTAGCCATGTTTATGTTGTGTGACCACATCCCATGTTTATATGTCACTGTTGTGAATAAGGTAGATTTTTCCAAAGTAGCCTTCTGAGCGTCCTGGACACAACAATAACATGCTCTAGACCAAACACAATAGTTTTAAGTTCTTTAATGTATTTTATTCTGTTTAGTAAATAAAATGGCATGCTAGCTGATATTAATTACAAGGATTTTCTATGGAAGAGAAGCTAATACTGTAGAAAAACTGTTTACTACCTATGAATCCTTTTGGCTTGATCAACTGACAGCCATACATAGATGAAAGGTATAAGTAATTTTAATTGTAAGACTTGTTGACTCTGACTCATTGACATTTTGCAAAAACTGCTGGAAGACTGACTGAATTCCAGCGCATCACATAAAGAATGACTGGACCTTGTTTATCTTCTAGATGTAATTTGATAGTTGAAGGGAAGCCAACAGGCCACACGTGAACAGCAGCAGCAGGGAATAAAATGCAGATGTTGCTGTATTGGGGCTTCCTGTTGGTTCTGAACCAAAGACAGTTGATCCGCCACCTGGATTTAGCATGCCTGGTGAAGTTGGGGTCATCACTGGAGTTGGTGGACTCGGTGGGCTGACAAATGTTGGTGCTGGTGGTGGTTGATTAGTGCTGCATTGGTAAGATAATATATTAGGATGTATAAGATTGCATCTTCATTAATATAGGGTGAAAAAGAGATATAGGTGCTGTAATTTCTCACCTTGTTGACTTGGATGATGCGTATTTGCAATTCCCACTACCTGCGATGGAGTTAGATGTTATTTTCTATTTTTAAGGTAGAGAAGCACAAGCAACAGACATAAAATAAAGTAGAAATTGTTTACAGGTGCAGCCTAATCCCCTTAAAAAAAATTTAAATAAATGAAGCCCACAATCCTTAGAGTCATGATGTAAGGAAAGTAAGTTAATTGAGGACATTCATCCGTTGCTGAGAAAGGCATTCAACAGGCAGCAGCTGGACCTTCATCAGTTGCTTAAAGAAAAACATTACTATAGTTTTTTGGTACAAAAACATTACTATAGTTGGTTTCATGGAAGGGGATTTATTCCTGTTTATAATTTTTTTTTTTTAAAATGATTTCACTTGATGCCTTGTCGCTTGCTCCACAGGTGAAAGTATGAGTTCCTGGCCTGGTAAGTTATGGGTAAGGAGAGACTGTACTTCAGAAAATCTTAGATATAAGTATGTGAAGATATATGGTTAAATTTTTTAAAGCTAAAAACAAGGGAGGTGGGGTGATCCAACTAGAAATTATTGAGTTATATAGTCCCTCAACTGCCTCTCACGTTGTAGAAAGTTTGCACGAGAATCTTCATTTTATATGAAAGAAGAATAGTGACTTGAGCTATCCAAGCTGTACTCTAAATTCTCAACAGGTCTGAGATATTGGATGCATGATGGTATGTATTGCTCTGTGCCTGACATGACATGTTACCCTTGCCATTCAGCCTCGGATGCAAAATTTTATTCTTCCATTTTAAGACATGTAAAACATTTTAAATATCATGGTCACAACCAAGAAAATGATCACAAGAAGATAATCATGCTTTTAAGTTTGATGAAATTCTTACTTGGATCATTGCTTGTAAGAGATGCTGTTCCTCCAAATACACAGCTGGTAGGTACTGGATTCTTCTGGTAGTAGTCATTGAATGCATAGGAAGCATGATCACGGACAGTGTTCGGATTATAACAGCTTGCTCCTGGTTGTATTGTTGAGCAGTCTGCACCTCCATACCCACAAGCATAGTCAAGAGCAACCTGTAGAGCAGTGTCTGAAGCTCCCTGGTTAGCAACACACCATTGACCACCTGATGACGTTGGTGTTGTTGGTGTTGTGGGTGTTGTGGTTGGTGTTGTTGGTGTTGTGGGTGTTGTGGGTGTTGTGGTTGGTGTTGTGGTTGGGGTTGTGGGATTTGTGTTTGGGGCTGTGGGGTTTTGCCCTGATGTGTCAGGTGTTTGAGGAGTGTTAGGGTTTCCCATATATGGATTTCCTGTGCCAGGAGTTGTGGGATTGACGATAGGGACATCATCTAATTGAGTACCCAATTCCGATGATGAGAAGATTTCCTGTTTTTTGTCATTTAATATTTTGGTTGTTCCTAGACCTGGAAAAAGAAACGGAAATTTAACTCCTTAGTAGGACAAATGAGAATAACTTTTGTGATGCACATGAGCTAAATATTAGCCTTTCTAAAGCTACCATCAATTTACGCGAATTGAACCTAATCAAGTTCATTACAGTTGTACATAGAAGTGTGCATGCATGACTACGATATCTTAGAACTGGAAACTATCATCATTTGTAAACTGAATTTATCTATCGAAAATATGATTGAAGTTTAAAGATAAACTTTGATCATATTTTCGATTGATAAATTGTGTACAAAATTTTATGGCTCTTGATATAATGGCTTGGGTTGCATATCTTCTCAATCCAAAGTTGGTTTTGTTATAAATGCATGGAAAAAATGGTACCTGAACCAAAGAAAAGACATAAGGAGAATAACACGAGGTGCCAGCTTCTAGCATTCATTGCTGCAGATCGGCTTGTACTTGGATTGCAGGTGTTTCCTTAAGATTTATTAAACAAGGGCAGCTTCCTGTCTGTTCCTGTGAAGAGGAATTTCATTACTTAAAAACTTTTTATATTTTACATATAATAAAATCATGAAGAATCATAGCTTTCTTGGATCAAAGAGAGAAGGAAGAATATAGGCAAACTTGAGAAAGGAGGCATGGGATAATTGAAATAAGCAAGCAAGAGAAGGTGCAAACAGAGGGGGAAAAAGGTGCATGGCAAAGGAAAAAGGTGAAAGGTGAAAGGATGATCTGATGCTTGAGAGCTGCAATGTATATGTAATTAATGTGACGGTGGTGTCTCTGCAACGTCCTTTCTCTTTTGTGCCACTCTTTTCTACTGTTTTATGGGACTGAACCAAAAAGTAAAGCCTGAGCAAGTGGTTTGCCTTTTGGGTTTGTAACGAAGAATGTTGTCTCCCTTCTATTATTTTTGTCCTCTAACTCTTAACACACAACTACAAGTTATTTTCTATTCCCCGAATAAGTGGTTCCTCTGGAATGTTTTCGAAGTACGATTCCTATCCTAAGAAACTCAAGTTATGCTACTGCTGTCTTGTCTAACAAGAACTTGGGATAATCTTGTCATGCTTAAGCAACCTTGTCTCAAATCTAAGTTGTCTATTGTAACAAACCCAAAAAAAGTGTCTATTGCAGAACTTAAGTACTCAATATTGCAGTAAGGGCATGTCAAAGTCCCAACATATAAACATTATTAATAACTCACTTGCAACAATCATGAAGAGAATATCAAAGAGAAGTCATAGTTGTAATCCTATACCCAGTTTATGTGGCAAAGAGACACTCATTATAGCATATCTAGTAACTAGATACATCAAGAGTCGTATGAATTACATTATATTATGCTACAAAGTTGTAGCCTTGCTTATTTTCTACCTATTTTAGTATAACCAGTTTGTCTCACTTTTAAATTTTAAGTCTTTAATCGTGTGTAGTTACGCTCTATCATACCTACCAAATATTACCAAGGTCTTTTTTAGTATATTAATAGCATAGTATCCCATGTTTTTGAATAGATGTTGAGTTTATAATTTATAACTTTTTATATTATTATAATTTTTATAATATATTTATCAATTATTTTTGAATTTTATATATCTTAGTATATATGTGTGTATATATATAAATATGATAATTATGAATATTTATAATATATATATATATATATATATATATATTCAAATAGTTTTATACTATTAGTGTCTTATTAACGTAAGTTCTTAAATATGTCTTAAATAAAATAAAGATTTTCTTTAAAAAAATTCAAACAAACTAGCATAAGTAAGAAAAGGAGGAAAATTACTACAAAAGCAGAGGAAGGAGACACCGAAGTTGATTTGCCTGAAGCTTTTGAACCTTGTGGAGTTGTGGGTGTTGTTGTCTTCAGTTCAGGTAATATATATACCCTATGAACACGTGCTTTTACTGTTTATTTAAAATCAAATTAATTTTTCAAATCAGATTTCGAATGATTTATCATTTATGGGTAATCAATTTTCCATTGAATAATCAATCGAGACATTAATTACGGCATGCAAACTTAAAATCTCTCTTTTTTTCATATAGCTGTGGAACAAAGATTTGAATTTTTAATCGCATGTGAATACATAAAATACCTAATTTTTTCACGATTAGAACACGTCTAGTGGAGCCATGCGCAAATTAAGTTCAAATCATTCAAATATATAATTATTTCGCGTGAAATAGGTTTATGGCTTAATTAGTATTTTAGTTTTTGGATTCCAAGAAATAAATATTTATTTTATATAAATAAAATTTATAATAAATAAAATAATTTTAAATATATAAATGACTATATTTGTTTAATTCGTAGAAATCAAAGATAATATAAAAAAATGTACAACAACAACACGAATATATTCAACCAATTTAGTTAGATTTAATCATGTGATTTTTTTAAAAAGAGTCATGTGACTTTTTAAATCTTGATGGTCTATATTTAATTACATGAATCTAATAATCCTCTCACTCTTATATAAAATACATCTATTTCATATGATATATTATCTATATGTGTAATTAATTAAATATATAATTATTCTTACCGAAATTTTTATAATATGATAAATGAGATTTTCTTATAAGTCTTCTTATCAGAAATAATTATATTGATTGTCATAATATAACATTTCAATATTTTTTTCTAAATCCTTTATAATATAATAAAATAAAATTTCTATATTTTATTTATTATACTAAAATAAATATGTCAAGAAAATAATTATCACATTATATTTCAATCTTGAATTTTGAAGAAAAGTAAAAAAAAATCAACAAAATAAAACATAAAAATGATATATCGACTTGAAGAGTTTGTGACCCACTTAGGTGGGCTTGGACATAGAAGTATAAGATCAAATAAAGTTCAATTCTTTTTTGCCATTTCAACCCTATTCGTTATAACCCATGACCTCTATTGACTCACGAGTTGGATAGCTTGTTTTATCACCAAATACAAATATAAACTACTAGTTTTTCAAATGTGTGTATTCTAACCCTTTTAAAATAATTTTATATTGTTATCTAATCACAAATCATCATTGATATGACTTTTAAATAATTTTATAAAAATTAACAAACTTACCATAAATATTGATTTATGATTAGATGACCATATAAAATAAATTAAGTAGCATTTTTTTCTCATATTACATTACCCTTTTATTAGAACAAGATAATAATCAACAAGTAGTTAGTTTGAGTATAATTAATTCAAATCTCTTAAATAAGGTTTCAAGTTTGAGACTTATTAATGAAAAAAACATAGCTAAAAACAGATCCACCAACATCAAAGATGATCAATCAAGTTCTTCCATGGATATTAATCATCGACAAAGCTTGTGATACTTAACATCAATACATGGTTTAAAAAAATAATAATAAAATGAAGGCAAGAATGAAGCCATAAAGATTGTTACGTTGACATGTATTATAACCCTTTTATTATCTTATCAATTCTAATAAGTTTATTCCATGTACCGGACGCCATTTTGGAGTGTATAAAGTTACTTCAATGTAAAAATTAAGCAAAATCAAACATGATACCTGAGAGGAGGCACACATTCCACATAAAAATGAAATTGTCGCTACATTTCAACGCTATAATTCAAAGAATAGTGAAAATACAAGCAGTAATGATTCCCGATTTCCATTTTCGTGATTTGTCAATATGTAATGAATTCTTTACCAATAAAGTGGCATTTTTCCATGCACTTGAACAATCAACTAATACGTCTGATACACTGTAATATTGCGGAGGATGTGGTGCGAGGTAAAAAAAGGAACATAGTATCAAAAGTTTCATAAAAATGTACAACAAAGCTTCTCTATGTTAGTGTGCATGAAACCCAGGTCACTTCAGTTCTGCACTGGCTGCTTGAATACAAACTCTTGCATGCGTCCTAGGGTCATTTCTTCTCATGTCATATCCACTATACACTTCATCTTGAATGGAACGGTTACAAATATTCCAAGCCAATCTTGGGTGTTAGGCCAATGTATGTTAAATTAAATGCCATTGTTGCCAAGAAGGCTAGACAGGCCATTCAGGCATATATCTATATTAACTTGAAATTCTTGAGATATACATAGCAGCTTCCAGCCAGCAGATTCTTCAAAAGTTTCAATTTAAATGATAAATCCAAAGCAATAGATTGCGTTGGAATACCAAAGAAACTGCTTTATCCCTGTTGTGGCATACTGCATTTTTTAAGATGTCGGCTGATATCATCCCATGCTGCAAAAATGGGGCTCAGATCATGCACCATATTACCATTTTGACTATGGAGGAAAAAACAGAAAAGAAGAAAAACTAATTGTACCTGGAAGTTTCTGGAAGTCGGGCTCTATTCCATTGCCGTTTATGTCCTTGTGATTTGGTGTTACATACTTCCCAACAGTGATAACCACACCAGATCCATCATCAAGCTCAAATACAGATTGGATTAGACCCTGATAGAAGCATTGCACATCGAAGTGTCATGAAGAGCTTGTTACAACTACACTGAATGCATCACGTAATTATACATGTGTAAGAGCTAAACCATTGCAAATACTTTTATTTTTATTTTTTAATAACAAGTCACTGAAAGACATCAATATGATTTTCTTCTATTATCTTCCCTTTAGTAAGAGAAGCATAATGAGAAGAGAAACCCATTTTATAGAAGCAAAGACAGAGCTGCACAGTCTTTGTGGTACACCGGCGTGGTACTCCTTCAAAAGATACACACACCATAAAATAAAGCTAACGTGATTAAAAGAAAAAATGCTTTCAGATGGACATGGGGTTCTCAGAACAAAGAATGCAGATCAAAGTCTACATTGTTTGAACCATACAGCAGTGATGGAAAATATTCATAAACCTTGCCATATGTGCGTTTTCCAACAAGAACAGCTCTACAATTATCATGAAGTGCAGAAGCAACCTGAAATAAGTACAACAGCTATAGTAACATCATAAAAGTAAGTGGAAAATCAAACAAATAATATGTTGAGAAATTCAGCTCCTCACTATTTCACTTGCACTGGCAGTTTTGTCATTTACTAAAATCTGCAAGGGTTCAAACCAAAAAGAATCATAATCCTTGTCATGAAGTCCTCAAAATGAGAATTCCATTGTTCAATGATATATAATGAACACTCATAAGGAGACTATTTTAATGTTCGCTTGCATGACCTTGCTCAATATGACGGGAAAACGTTTTATCACACATCAAGAATAACCTTCAAAAATGATCAAACATATAAATCTCAAGCTAGTCATGTGCAAGGGGTAATGAATTTTTCCAGAAAACTTGAGAATATTCTCAGATGTTCTTTAACTTATTTTATTTATAATGAATTTGTGGAATTTTCTAATAATAAAGCCTTATCTCGGGGAGTCAGCTAGATTGACCAAATAATGTCATTGGAGAATTGGACCCAATGAAAAAACAAATTTTCAATAAATCCATTTTTGAATAATGGTTTCCTAATTTGTTTTCTCCTGCCTCCTCTATCCTTTATTAACAAACTATATCCCATTGGATCCATTTTTAGCATAGGGTCACCAGTTGGATTTCTCCTCAGTCCTCATATTACCCAACTATCCATCATTTCCTCAATGGGCATGCTCCAGTTTTGTCTCAAATACACACTTGTTCTTATTCTTTTTTTTTTTTTGTCACTCATCCACCTTGACATTATCACCTCTAGGCTAGTCTTATTGCTACCCAGTAGAATTTGCCTTTGAATTGAATAGGCACTTTGTATACTTAACCAAAAACACTTGGATTCAAAAGCTTATCTCCACAACTCAAATTTAGAAATTCAACTTATCAACTAGGAATATATCATCTACAAAATAAAATAAAATTGAGCACTGGCTCCTGAATGTGCAAGTACCTTAACGTGAAAAGTTTGTATTTACTCAAATGGTGGCAACAAATCATTGACCCATCATCCATAACATATCGATCATAGTTTTCAATAGTAGGAAATTCTGTTACTGCTCCATGTGTTTGCACTCAAATCATTACCTATCATACATAACATATTCACCATAGCTCACGCATTGCACAAATCTAAAATCTTTATCTGCTACTTTATTAAAAGGGAAAACATCCACAATAAATTCAATGTATCTTAGGTTTTTTCCCTATCATTGTATTTTGGAATATCTAATGTTCATCTTACCAAAGTTTATCAAATTGGCATCTAGAATCACTATTTATCAGTCAAAAATCAATAATTTCATCAAATCAGATGTCTTTGAATTATTCCTGCCCCAATGATAAACCAAAAAAGAAATTGAGAAATAGAAATAGTTCCAGGAAGTTAATTCAATGATAAAAAATCAGATGTAGAAATTTTTTTACAACAACAGGAGCTTGAATCAATGGTGAAGTATCTGTAACAATAGCTTTCTGTAACTGAGGATCTCTTCCAACAGTGTAGATCACCTGTCATGGAGACATTAGAAAAGGACAAGTCTAAGAAACTAAAATGTATTCAAAAGAACAGTTGAATAAGTATCACAAAATAGCAGACTTTTTAAAGATCAGTGCTTCCTACAGTAAAATAAAATAAAGCAACAGATATATATATAACAATTTCTAACTCTGAATTCACATGATAGATAACAGATATTGAATATGAAATCATAAAACCAAAAAAGGATGCCAAAGCCATTGGAGATGTTACTACTTCAACATGTAAGCAACTATCAACTTGGACCATTCGGCCCAGAAAAGGCTGACTGTTAGAAGCACTAACGCCCTTTAAGCTCAAAGCTTGAGGGGTCGTGGACTGTCCTGCCTAGAAAAAGTCAACCATTAGAAGCACCCACACCCTTTAGGCTCAGCACTCGAGGCTGTGAACAGTCTGGTCATAGAGGTCGACTGAATATAGTGAATGGATCGTCCAATGTAGAATGATTGGGTATTCTAACCTTTGGCCCAATCACATTCAATAAATAGGGGTGACCCCCCTTAGTCACCTCAAGTCACACAAAAAGGGCTTACTAGGGTTTCTTTGAGTACTCCTTAGTATACTGGACATAAAGATTGTTTTTGACATAATAAAGACCTCATTCATTTGTAATTTCAATAGTCATTGTTTTGGATGTCACATGATAATTCTACTAGATATTTAGTGCTTTTCTTAAGGGAGAGTGTTTTTCACACAAAATGTGAGGGCAAGGGGCTGGTATGCACCATTTCAAACCCTAAGATATTATTGGCATGTGATCATAAATTGAAGGAGGTAAGCAAAACTTATCCGAACCATTACAATCAGCAATGAGCATAAAACCGACATACCGTGTCTCCTTCATTTAGGAAAAGCTTTGCAATTTCAATTCCGGCCTGAATGAGTTAAACGAACATTAGGCAGTTTTCAAAAGCAAAGAAAACTACATTCAATAGAATGCAGGCATCATTTATGTTGTCATCTTATATCATTCAAAGCATATGTAATTGTAAGCACAACATGACAGAAGAATACAAATTTACTTAAATTTCTGAAAAAAAGAGAATATAATTTCTTGTTACCATGCTGCAGTACCTTCCTTCAAAGGCAGGTGTCCACATATGCAAACAGCAAATATGTACAGTACAAGTTCTTAGAATGTGGGTTTGGGCTTAGCTCAATCCTACAAAATTGGCTTGTAAGGTGAGGGTTGCCCCTACTTATATACACTGTTTTGGTCATATCATTAGTTGATGTGAGATCTCCAACACAAGTGAATAGATATAACTTCAATTTGTCCTCAAAGCTACACAGTTAGTGACTCAAAAGTAAAAAGTAAAAAGCTGCAAATCAGTTTGCAGGTTCTTTTGTGGTAGTGAGACTTAAAAATATCAAATTCAAATATATGATTAATTTTTCATAGAGAGCTAGTCATCTGCAAAAAGGTAATTCTTTTAACTATTTGTGCAAGCTGAAAACAGAAGCGAAATAGGCAGAGTTTACAAAGAGGACACTGTCAGCCCATGTCAACCTACAACAAATTATAGGTGTATATCCATTGGCGGATGCACCTTATCTGTTATCCGCTGTGGGGGCAATCAGATTTCTTTTATTTGTTAATGTATATAAAAAAAAATTGCCCCCATAAAAAAATTTAATCTATCAACTTGGATCATTGGATTTTTTTAACCCAAAGCTCAAACAAACATAAGATATTCAATAAAAAAAACTACATGCTCAAGCCCAAACCATTTAGCTCAATTCTTATTACTGTTACATTAACAAATAAAAAAACACCACATACTGCATAGAGCACAAATAAAGATTATGTTTACTTAGATAAAGATTATCTAAATATATCTTTTAGTAAAAGAAAAGATGGATTAAATTTTTTTCCTTTACAAATAAAGATTATCTTTTTTGAAAAGATATTAGTATAATAATATATTAAATTTGATGAAGATAATAAAAATAAGAGATAAAAAAAGATTGGTTAAACAAATATCAAAAGATATAATTTCAAATCATGTACAAATACAAGGATATACAATTCATTTTCTTAGAATCACACAAATAAACAGTCTCTCTTGACATTAGAGGGTTGCTCAAGGATTGAGAAGAAGGAAGAAAGTGGAGAAATTCTGTTGAGACAAAAATAATGAAAAAATCAAATTACTTGCTTCAAGAGGTGACATACCTTTTCAAAACTTACATGGTATAATTCTTTTATGAGCGCTTTTCTTTTAATGTGTTCTTGACATAAAGAAATCAAGATTACTGGTGTTTTATTATTAATTATTTTAATGACGGGCATTACATTTCACACACTAAATTAATATTGACAATGAAAAAATCATAGAACATTTTCAAAATATGAAAATGCATAGAGGACAATTGTAATTTGTAGAAGCTTTACTTTATATTTCTTTTATCATGATATTATATATTTTGTAGTACCTTGTCATATTTTACTTTTGTGAAAATATTAAAAATTATTTCTTGCTCCCACTAAGAAAAATTTCTGGATCCGCCATTGTCTATATCCATAGGCAAAATAATGAGAAAAGTTACTGTGGTCAATGAAGATTACAAAGAGGACCCCATCAGCTCATGTCAACAATAACTCTTTGAAAATTTCTTGTCAAGTCAATGATTTTATGTTCAAGACATATGCAGGGCCATGCTAAAAAAACAAATCCAATCCATTTCATAACAGAAATGGTTTAATGACAACTTAATACACCATTTGTGCTACTTCAAGATTAGGTACACGGTAATATATTTAATTCATAATTTATATACAGTAAGAAAATCACTACTGTAGTCAATTTCAAAGAAGTGAATCAAAATGGTAAAGGTAGATAGGGTTATATGCAAAAGCAACCTGTACTAGCCCACCAAGATTGTCTCTGAGATCCAATATGAAATATGAGGCACCCATGTCTTGAAGTCGTTTCATTGCTGCAAAATCCATTATTTATTCTAGTGTCACGTATAAAAAAGTGGAAACAATTAATAAAAGAGTCCAGAAGCATAGAACAGAACCCCATAGTATGTTGTATTTCATCTCCATCCTTTACAAGTCTGACTTAGAAGTCAATTTTCTCTCCTCAAAACAATATGTATACGTAATCAGTTGGTCTCAAAATTAATTTAGCATCACTCAGAGTAAGAATTAGTAAAAGAAGACTGGTAATTATTTTTCCATTGCTTCTTAAAAAATGCTCTTATTGAGAAAACATGATTATTTTAGTTTAAAAAAAACACATATGAAGCTAAGAAAAGCTTACCAATGACTAAGTCTTTTCTGGCCAATGCATTGAACTCTTTGAGGCGTATATACCCAACAGGAGTAACACCATTGTCCAATTGTTCCAGCCGATAAAAGACTGGGGTACGAGCAACAAGTTGCCGCTGAACTTCTATGGATTCAACGGGTCCACAGTTGCCATGCTTGACCTGACAGTAATGACGCTAATATTAAACTTGAATATAAAAAAATTAAACTAAATAAAACTATAAACAAAGGCTAGAGCAGGTGCCAAACTAACTTGGAATTAGAATCCAAAACCTGAATAGTCACAGATGTTCCATTAGGGCCTTGCAACAGGGATGATACTTCAAATGCTGATTTTCCCTTTACCTCCATGTTATTGACAGCCAATATTTCATCCCCCTAGCAGAGAAACAGAAAAAGTAAAGGAAACATATTATATTATTCAAAATAGTTCTTTGTGCCTACCCCATTTGCTTCTAGGAGAGAAACTAAAGGACAGAGTATATTCTGATAAATGGTAAAGACAGAGAAAGGGAAGTTGTTTTGAATGGCTAAAAGAAGCAAAAAAACTTGTTCACCTATTTCCTCTTACAAACAAAAAGAAATGCATTACCCACTGTTTCTAGAAGTAATGGATACCAGATATTGCTTATGTAGCAATTATAATGCAAAGCATGATTATTTGACATATTTATTTCATTGATTAATAACATAGAAGTGAAGGCAAGAGAGATGTATGTGCAGATTTTGAAGGTGAAGAAGATGATGATTGGAAGAGCTGCAAATTATTAAAAATGTTCATCATCTTTGTGTACCTGTCTAACACCAGCAGAATGAGCAGGACCATCCAATATAATTCCCAGTACCTCCAGTCTGAGGTCTCCATTTTCATCAGGAACTTCCTTAAGGTTTATTCCAACACCAGTCATGTCATACCTCGCCATCTTGGAGAACTTTTAACAGTGGAAAAAGTCCATATGCCATTCATTAAGTAAGAAACAAGAGAAGCACAGCAATAGAAATCACCACAATCTATATAATCTCATACATAAGCAAAACAAATAACAGTGAAGAGAACAATTATACAAGAACACATCACAAATTTCTTATTCGCTGTAATAAATGCAAGGGCAGCAATATTTGGAAGATTCATATGTAATGTGTGTGTGTGTGTGTGTAAACATTTCTGTTACACCATATAGACATATTAATTGTTAGATTTCAACTTAAAATCAGTTGGCATTAAGTGAAATTGTCCAACATGTATATAGGCTCCACCCCAAGAATTGAATTGAGATGAGCTATAAGGGGGACTTTTCAACACTCCTTCGAGATCTCACATTGACAAGTGACTAATGATATGACCAATCCAAGTCAATCCTAGTAGTTGTTTTGTGGCTTATTTTGCCACACATTATTGGGTCATTATCGTGTTATCAGACCACCTGATAACGCAAATATATAGTAATGCAAGCTAGTAGTATATAAGTGGGGCACAACCCTTAGACTATGAAGTAGCTTTAGTTTAAAGGATTGAGTTAGGCTCAATCCTAAGTTTAGACCCCTTTCATAGATGTCTGCTAGCTAAAACAGGTGATGGCGATACACAGAGAGAGGCTATCACAAGTAGGTATAAAAGCTGCACCCCAGGAATTGAAGCAGACATGTGGGTGTTTCCAACATTAATACTAGTGATTAACAAACACAGTAAAAAGGACCCATGAAGAATGACCTCATCAGGGGAGAGAAAGCGAGTATAAGGATCGGCCAAGCTGGAGAGCATTCGTTTGATGATTTGGTGCGCCTTTGATCTTGTCTGAATGGAATTGCTCAAAATAGCTTCCCTCTTTAGCTGGAAACAAGAAGCGCTATATTAGCATGAGCCATGAACCAACCAACCATAAGACACTATGAGAGTAAGAGTTGTTGATGTTAGTTACCTGCCAAGTGTCCTGGGACCATCTGTGGCGACCAGTGTCGAGAAAGGTGTCGTTGACAATCTGCCATGCTTCCTCGACGAGGCCTTGGTTGGTGACAACCTCGGGAGCTGTTTGGAGCGTCTCTAGTAAGGGCTCCACATCAGGACATGTTTGGGAAGCAGAGACAGAAGGGAAGGAGAAGACAAGCCCGAAGGAGAGAGCAGCGCCGAGGAGAGTGTTGCGAACCAAGGGAATGGGAAGATGAGGAGCTTTGGAGAGGAAAGTTGGAGGTGCTGGGAGTTTCAGACACACGTAGCCACTCATCTTCTGCTGCTCTGTTTTTTGTTTCTCTTGCTCCTTAACATTAACATCGTTTCACCAATGTAGGCGTCGCCACTTCACTCGTTCGTTATGTGATCCGTAGGTGGATCCCACTCCTCATCCCCTGCCTCTGCCCAACACAACACTCAAGACGATAGGAAAATGTCTACTTTTAACTCATTAAATTTTAATATTTTTTAAATTTTCAATACTTTTTCATTTTCTGTCAAATATGGTTATTTTCGTCTATGCATTAAAGTTTAAAATAATTAATTTAATATAATAACGATTAAAAATTATTACTATTTTTATTTTATTTTAAAATTATAAACTTTTTTTGAAAAAATATTGTCATCCATCGTCTTCTTCAACCTTCTACCATCACCCAAAACCTCCACCACAAATAGAGAAAATCATAATCCAATTAATTGACAATTCCAAATTCAAATCAAAATCCTAAAATCATATTTCAGCTTCAAATCACAAAGCAAAATTTATAAACAAGCAAAAGTCACCAAAATCACAATCCTAATTGAGGATGCACGTGAGGAGGGATCGGAGACGAGAAGCGTGAGGAGTTTTTTTACGGCGATAGAAGCGAAAACAAGAGTGTCATTACACGCGATGGCAATGAACATGGAGTTTTGCTCCTCCAGATCCAACAAGACCCTCATGCATCTATGTGTTTTCACTTTCTTTTTGCTTTTTTTTTGTTTTTCTTAATAATGGATTTGTGTAGAGAGCGTTGTGAATCAATGTTTCGAAACTAAGATTGTGTGTTAACAGTGTAAGTGATAGAACACTTGATGATCGGCTATGTAATTTTGAGAATAAAGACTCAAACCGGTTGTTGGTAAAGAAGGTTTCATTAGACAAAAACAATTTTGCCAAAAATTGTTTAAGAGTAATTTATGGCGGGTTTTGACAGTCGGAATTAAACGCCACTAAATTTAGGGACTAAAATAGGTTAAAAAATTATTAAAAAAAAGTTGAAAACCAAAAATATAATTAACCCATATTTTATTTCTTCTCAAAATCCATAGATTAGTCTCTCTCTCACATTATCCATCTTTGTTCCAGACTTTGTTTTTCTGCGTGCTTTCTCCCTTGATACTCATACAGGTAACTCAATTGTGTTGCTTCTACCTCTTCTTCCACTTGAACCAATCACAGTCATTAGATATTATTGTACTGATGGTATTTGTATGTATGATGTAGCCGAGGACAATGTCAGGTGTTCCTCTCTTCAATCTCGCTCCTAATCTCACTGTCTCAAGGCTCTGCTTAGGTTACTCCCCACCTCATTTCCCAACCATGAAATTCTATTCATTCACTAACACGACACTTGTGGTTGTGGGTGGCAGGAACCATGACTTTCGGGGAGCAGAACACGCTGGCGGAGTCCTTTCAGCTTCTGGACCAAGCCTTCCATGCCGGCATCAACTTCTTCGACTCCGCCGAAATGTATCCCGTGCCTCAGCACCCTCGCACGTGCGGCAGGAGCGAAGAGTATCTCGGCCGTTGGATTTCACAACGAAAAATCCCCAGGGATAGCCTCGTCATTGCATCTAAGGTTCTCTTCTTCTGTCTCGTTCGTTGCTTTGTCTCTTTTCTTTAGCTCAACTTGTTCTTATTGCAAGACTAGGTTGCTGGACCTTCTGGGCAGATGACTTGGATTAGAGGTGGTCCTAGATGTTTGGATGCCGACAATATTACTGAAGCCATTGATAATAGGTTACTTCCTCTCTTAATTCATTCTCAACTCACACCCTACATGCGGACTAATCTTTTATATCGTATATGCAGAGAGATGCTGGACAAATAATACTAGTATAAACTGTTTCAGGTCTTTTTTGCTCGAAGCTAAAATGAATTGAGCTTCTCCTCTTGTAAGCTAAAATTAACTTATGCACTTAACTTTTATAGAAGCTCTCTCGTTTAACTTCTCCAAAAGTTGAAATGCATAAGTTGATCTTAGCATACGGGAGAAGTTCAATTTATTTTACCTTCTTATTTTCTTGTCCTTTAAATACTTGTGGAGAAATCTATATGGACAAAACCTGAATATAGAAAACTAGACCAAAAACAAATCATTTTGATACTCCGGCAAGTCTTTTTTTAACAACCCCTCCAAAAAAATACTGTAGAGTTTCATTTCAGCTGGAATATAGAATAAGAAAGGAAAAAATGATCAGAACAATAGTGATGGAGTTTTAGATTGTGATGGCTCATAATATACATCATCATCAATATCAACATCAACAGCACCTGTAACCCAAGTTAATTGGGGTCGGTGGTACATGAATCCAATGATAAATCGGAAATGAGACAAAGAAAGAGAAAGGGGGAGGAGAAGAAAAAAGTGGAAATAAGACAAGAGAGAAAAAATAATCTAAAATAAAAGAAGGGTGAAAGGAAGAAGGGAGAAAAGAAGAGGAAAAAAACTAAAACAAGGGAACGACTGGAACATAAAACTATTAATGAGTTTAACTGATAGAGATGCAAAGTGGGCCGAAACTTATCATAGGGGGTTTAGATAGTAATAAAGTAGTGTAAGCAGTTAGTGTAACTAACTGGTAGTTAGTGACAGCTAACAGTGGGCGGGAATGTATAAAAGCTAGGAGTGGGGAATAGCGGGGAGGTTGGAAAGTGTGGAGGTTGTGATCCTCGAAATCACAAAGTGTACAATTCTGTTGATTCTGAATAAAAGAAGCGTTTCCTTTAAGCCATTTCTGAACCAGTTCCTATCATTAACCCTCCACCAAGCTTATAGCTTTTCTCCACTCCATCCTAAGATATACCGTCTGCTAAGCTATATCCCACTCCATTAAGTCTTGTTTAACTACCTTTCCCCAGGTAAGTTTCGGTTGGTTTCTACCTCTCTTTGTGTCGAGCTCTTGGTAACAAACTCTTGCTTGTTTTTACGGGAGCATCTAGTGACCGTCTCAAAACGTGCCCAAACCATCTGATGGCTCATAATATACACTCAAGAGAAACATTAAAGTGGGGGTGGAACTGGGGAGGAGGGGTGCTTGTTTGGAAGAGATATAAGATATTATTAAGTTTGCATCTTATGATTCTCTTTCTAGTAATAAACTCTGAAAGCTTTTGTTATTGAATTTATGCAGTTTGTCGCGGATGCAAATGGATTATATTGATCTTTATCAAATTCATTGGCCTGATCGGTTTGTATGTTTTTGTTAGTTTGAAGATTTGGACATTTGTTTACATTGTTTTTGAATATTACATGTTCGTCGACTTTCTTATTTTTGTCCCAGTGGACGTGCAGTATGGATTTTAAAGCTTAAAATGTTACACCTTGTAGTTATGTTCCAATGTTTGGAGAAACTGAGTATGACCCGGTCCAACAATATGCTTCAATTAGTATAGATGAACAACTTGAAGCTCTCAGTGCAGCTGTGAAAGCTGGGAAGGCAAGTGGTATTGTTAAATAGTTTCAAACTGTCAAGTTGTCGCTCTTGTAATTCCTGAATCATGATTCATGAGTATGAAAATGAATGCATCTTTTGCAGATCAGATTTGTTGGTCTTAGTAATGAAACACCTTATGGCTTGATGAAGTTTATTCAGGTTGCTGAAAAATATGCTTCACACCTGAAGATAGTATCTTTGCAGGTTTGATCACTTACCATTCAACTCCGGCAGTATTTTTGTTTATTTTCATCATGGAACCCTCACCCTACAATTCCCTCTATGAAAGTTTATTTCTGACACTAATATTTTTCTGTTTAGTGACAGAATTCATATAGCCTTCTGTGTAGAACTTTTGATTCTGCAATGGCCGAATGCTGCCATCATGAGAGGTATTTAATATTATTGTTAGATATGAAATCATTTATGTGCCTTCACCCAGCAACTTCCTTTTAGGATGGTTCACAACATGGTATGATTGGTATCAAAGCCTCTATGACTAAGTAGTCTAGAGTTTGATCTTTGTTGACCCTATTCTTCTAGATAAAAGTTAAATTTTAGCACAAGGTAGGGTGGGCTAGTGCATTGTCCACACTTTAAGCCCAAAGGTTGCAGAGGGTGACATGTTAGATACAAAATCATTTATGTGTCTTCACCCAACAACTTGAGTTTCTAGGATGGTTGGTTCACAACAATTATTAAAATATAAGTTTGATATTACTTGATTTTGGTCTTCCAAAAAGAAGGCTATCTAAGATATTCTGAGAAGTTGTTACTCGGATTGATATGAAATTTTGCAGGTTTGGGGACATAATTGAGAGGGCATAATGGATTGAACATTTACAAGCAGATTTATATTATATAAATCAGATTTAAATACAAGCAGAGTCATAAAATTCCATTTAATTCAGATAGATGGAACACTGGAAGCTTAATGCATGAAAATTTATAACGTTTACAACATTTGTTGACCTAAATCATTCTCCTGCATTTTCTATGAAAGCCTCATTGTTTGATAATTATTTATCTTTTCAGAATTAGTTTGTTGGCCTACAGTCCCCTGGCAATGGGTATACTTTCAGGGAAATATTTTTCCCCGGGCGGCAGTCCAACAGATGCTCGTTTAAATCTTTTTAAAGGTTAATTGACATCTTTTTAGATATGTTTTGTCTTACCAAGCTTTTTCACCTCTTGCCCTCCTTCCCAACATGAAGGAAGGAAAGGGAAAAATAAATGTTCCTGGTAAGTATGAGTTTATCCAACTGATACTATTGTTATTATTCCCAGGGAAGTATTCAGAAGGAGAATCTAGGTACAACTTGTCCAATAAAATTATAAAGGCAGCTACCGTGGTAAGTGGATTCTTTTCAGCATTGTTGCAGATTGCAAATATGCTAATACTTTGATTAGCTTATTGGAATCTGAATGTTACATTTCCTTAGTTTTCAAAACACATTTTTGCATGTTTTGATTAGCATATATAAAGTTTTCTTAATTTAAGAGCATAGGATGCGATGTGAATGGGGAAAACTGTTTTAATCTGAACTGATAGCCTTAGAACTTAAAAACATGTGCAATAGCTAGATGCTAATATATCATAGATGTGGACATTTAAAACTGAACCTCATGGTTAACTGTTGTTAATTAGAATCTCTTGTTCCTATTTATTTCTTCTGTTTACTGATTTTAATCTCCATATTCATATATTTCCCCTTCTGCAGAAATACCTTAATATTGCAAAAACACATGGTCTTCATCCTGTATCTCTGGCTATAGGTTTGATAATCTTTTCCTAGATCTTCATGTGCAACCCCGCATCCCCACCCCCTTTTATATTGAGTGATGTAATTTGCATGACTCCAAACGCATCAAATATTAAATCATATGGCTGAGCCACCATATTGGTTGATAGTTGATACCGTTCACAATTACAAGGAGGAGTTGCCAAATGCTAATACCTAAAGTAGTTTGGTAGCTGCACTTGTACTGACATTGCCTTTTTTTAGTCCCATGCATATGTTTTAAGTAAATTCATAGGTAATCAATTACACTGCGTATGTAGAATTCAATAATGGACAGTCTGTCAACTGTCAACACTGATAGAAGTTTGGTAAATTGGGATAAGTCATGCCTTCAAAGTTGGGAGTTTTTGCTCCTTTGCTTCTTAATGATATTGGATGCCATACATTGGCTTCTTCTAAATAAACAAGAATGTTCTGTTTTTTTCCTTCCTTCTTTGTCTTACTGTTTTAAAAGGATGCCAAAAATGGTTTTAGTAGTATCTTATCATTGCTGGAGATAGTTATTAATGCACACGCATAATGCAATTTTATCCATCATTTGCAATTAACTCATGCTTTTTCATTTTTTAAAAAGCATCCATTGACTATGTTATTGATTGTGGTCCTTGAGCTTATCCATTAGAGGTTGTGTGGACTTGTGGGGCATTAGTTTATTTTTTAATTTTATCCTAATTTTATTTCCTGTTCATTTTTGTCTTGAGCAGCTTTTGTTTTGCGACACCCCCTTGTTGCTAGTGCTGTTTTTGGGGCTACCAAATCATGGCAGCTTCGTGAGGTTCTAAATGCATGCAAGATTGAGCTCACATCTGAAGTAATTGAAGAAATTAACAAGATTCATTCAAGGTTTCCAAATCCATGTCCCTGAAGAATGTAAATTATTAATTAATAATTATGACGAACATGTTTGAAAATTAGGTGAAAAATTACTTTAAAAAAAATACTTTTTAAAAGAATCAGGATTTTTTTATTTTGTTTTCATTTTATTTTTATCCATTAGATTTACATTAAAATGTGTGGGGCAATAATTTCAACAAATCAAACATTTGTCATCTCATTATCATAAAGAGGCAGAAGATAGCAGTAGTCATAACTCGTAATACATTATACAATACTCAATTCGCGACCCGAAAATACAGAAGGCGAAATATAAAAAGAGACCATCGTTATATTTTCGGCAAATTGTTAAGTATACGCAATAAATATAATATTAATAGTATATCAATCATTTGTATTCTTCGTGGATCAATATTCCTGTGGGTTCCACTTTGACTCCATATTTCAATTGAAATCCAAATCCGATTATTCAATGAACCATCTTCATTTGGTTTAACAACCATATTTTTCTTAGTTTTTTTTAATCTTTTTATTATTCCAGAATAGTGCTTATTGCTTAGGTTATTTGCATCTATACGCTACTATGTCTCGATGCATATGACAATAGGAGAGAGAGAGAAGTAAGTTAAAATATTTCTAAGGTAGGATGTATTTATTCCCCTAAATTATTTAATATAGAATTTTGTTCTCAGGCCTAATGGGTAATTTGGTTGAAGAGAAGAGAAAAGAATGGGAAAAAAATTTAAAAAAAAATACTTAAATTAAAATAAAGAAAAAGAGATGTGAGATCCAAATCAAATTGTGACATTTTCTTTTCCTTTCTCTCCAACTTTTTCGCAGCCAAACATACTATAAATGCATACCTATTTTAAAACCAAACGCATACCTGATGTATAATTGGAATTGAATATTATTTGCCAATATAATTATTATTAACATAGCTTAACCTAAAATTAGAAAGAAGATTTGAACTTTTCAAGGAGGAGTTGTTATCCTATTAAAATCGATCTGGGCTGCATTAACACATCATTTAAAGTTCTAAGTGAAATTACAGTAAAATGATAGTTAATAATATTTTACTACTTATTTGTACACTTGGAAACGAATTTAACCTTTTTTTATAGAATTTAATATTTCAATTTTTTTTCATTTTACATTTAATCTTTAAAATTATCAATTCTAAAAGAACTTTATTTTAAAAAAACTCGTATGTAGGTACATGCTTAATTCTTTTTACGAACCCTAGTGAAGGCTGGAAATAAAATTGTATGCAGGTTAATATGCCGTTAAAGATATAATAGGTAAAGGAAAAGTGATTTTTTTATATAAAAAAGATATCCTTCTTATTTTAATTTTTTGAAGGAAAAGATATCCCTCTATTATTTGTATTGTATGGACTATGGAGTATATTTTGTTATTAGTGTTATTATATTGTTTTAATTAATTATTAACTATTAGTATTTTCTTACCAAGAGAATTATTAGCATTTTTAGTAAAAATTCTATTGCTCATAAACACTATAATCCGATTAAATGAACTAAGTGGAGTATATTTTATTCAGAACAAATACTGTTATCACTCCTATAAAATTACGTGTGAAAATAAAAAAGATACACACGCATAAATTAATCATTGTTAAAAGCACTAAATCAGAAACAAATCCCTTACTAACGAAGATTTTCAGTTTCTCACAAATTGATTGATAAATGATTTTTATTTCCAGAAAAAAGGAGGAAAAAACTCCGAAGAGAGGAGAGGAGGGTTTTGTTTCGTTTCGTCCTCTTTCCGTTTCGGGTGCAAATCATTGACAGGAGAGAGAGAGAGAGAGAGAACCAGCGCGCGGAGAGATATTTTAAACGCAGCGGAATCCCAACGAGGCGAGCGGCGGCGGGGGCAGATCGGAGCGCGATCGAGGAGGATGAGCGGCAAAGGCGGTGGGGGCCAGAAGGCAGGGATTCCTCCGGCGAGTCGGAAGATGGTTCAGAGCCTGAAGGAGATAGTGAGCAACATGCCCGAACACGAGATCTACGCCGCTCTCAAAGACTGTAACATGGACCCTAACGAAGCCGTTAGTCGCCTCCTCTCTCAAGGTATAACACTGCACTGGACTAGGGTTTTTCAATTTCAATCACAGTCACTCCTTCGCACGTGCCTAATCTTATGTATGTTCGTTTCTCGTTGTGCAGATACTTTTCACGAGGTGAAGAGCAAACGTGAGAAGAAAAAAGAGGTGCGTTTTTGAGTTACCTTTAGTTCGTTTTGTTTTTATTTTTGTAGATGCTTGTTATGAGGAGTTACTCGAGTTAGTTAATACTTTTGTTTATTATTTGCTTGTGATGCTCAGTGACGAGATTTTTTCTTTTTTATTCTTCAGGGTAAGGACACAACGGATTCCAGGTCTCGTGTGGTAAGCAATACATCTAGCCGTGGCGGTGGTGCTAGGGTTGGCGCTGACCGTTATGTTGGGCGTGGAGGCGCTACTCAATTTAGTAGTGGTGGTGGTAAGCGGATGCTGGTTGCTATTTTTGAATAATGTTTGGATTAATTAATATGCTCTTAACCTAATACTTTTGAAGTAGTATTTCTTATGTCTCTATTGTTGTTGTGTTGTTGCTGTTATTATTATTGTTTTTGTTGTTGTCATCATCATCATCACCATCACCTATGTTTGGAGGTCAGATTCTGGTCTCCTGCAGGGAAAACCTGCATTCAAAAAGGAAAACGGAACACCTGCTTATGGAGGTCTTACTGCTCCTGCATCTAGCGCATTGGACAATAATGTAAACAGGCAACTACCATCCTACAGGTATATTTTCCTTCAATTATTTTGTGCACTACTGGAGGAACTAAAGGAATTCTCGTGGTTATGATAAACACCAGTTCATGGTTATGATCTGTTTGGAAATTCAGACTGGTATTTAATTGTATTCATTTCTGGTATTTATTATGCTTCCTCCAGTTTTTTTCTGAAAAGCAAGTTGGCTTGCTTGGCTGTTAAAGCATCCAATCCAACTTTTGCAAGCTATTTTCAATGCAGATTCACTTCTATTCCTTTCTCTGACAGTTGGTGCATTCTATACCACTTATTCACTGGATTACTCTATGGTTCTGCTTTATCTCGTGGGATGAACTTTATAACCGTGCAAATGTTCATTTTTCTCTTCCTAAGATATAAGATGCCAAACTGATCACAAATGTCTTCTATTTGTAAATTTTTGAATTTATTATAAATATTTTAAATTGGTCGTCCAATAAAATCAAATTATCTTTCAAAGTGATATATTTGTCATCCAATTGGTTTTTGGAGGAAGACTCTGTTGGCATTAGTGATCACTTAAGGATCAATATGATGTTGCATATATGTTGAGCGGGCCAAAGTTAGTGTTTAGTTGTTTACTCATTTGTCTTATTTTTTTCAAAACAAAAGTTTGCCTGTAAGCGATTGAATACTGAGCACACTTTTAGTATGTAAGATAAGATGGAGCGTCTCATGAATGTTCAAAACTGTTGTAGTGATTCTGTCCGTGTCTGTGATGGTCTATCTTCATCACAACATGGTGGGTTGCAATCTCCATGGGCGGCGAACCCAGGTCAAGTATCAATGGCTGACATTGTCAGGATGGGTAGGCCACAGGCCAAGGCATCCATGCCTAACTCTTCTCTCAACAGTGGTAGCCATCAGAATGTTTTTGCAACCCCAGCAGCTTCACATACCAATTTGCATTCATTGCAAGGTCATGCTTCCAAGCTGTCAGAGACAAATAATGACCATGTCTTTGCTATTAACTCCAATGTTGAACAGAATGATGAATGGCCATCGATTGAGCATCAACCAGCTGTTTCTGTATCCTCAGTTGTAGATGATCATCCAACATCTGAGTACCATGCAAACTCATCTAACTCTGGTGAAGCTAATCAGCAGCTGAAGACCCATGTAAATGAATTTGTAGCTGAAGATGATCCTGTTGAGAATCCAGATAATGTTGGATCTGCTTCTATATCTGCTAAAAGTATATCTGAAGAGAATCCCGAAAGTACATCTGTTTTTGATGGTAGCTTGTACAAGGACATAAATTCCTACCAACCTCATCGGCATCCTTTTGAAACTAATGAAGGTGACTAGGATGTGTATCAGTTTGCATGTCTTGTATATTTATATTGAGCATATATTTTTTACATAAAATTTGTTAAGACTTAGTGTGGATAAACTTCTTGATAAGCATTTGTAGAAAAAGGATTTGGGAGGTAAATTAAATCAAACTTCTCCCTTAAGTTAAAAGTAAACTATGCACCTTAGCTCTTGGAGAAGTTAGATCAAAGAGCTTCTAAACAAGGACAGAAGTTTGATTTATTTTACCATTTTTTTGTTCTCTTATTAGTTCTTATTGAGAAGTTTGTTCAAATAGGGTCATAATTATCATGTAATTAGAGGGATGGTACTGGCACTTCCATATAAAATTGCTTTGAAATTCCTTAGTTTTCATGTTGTTATCTCTTTTATCCATGTATTTACTGATTTGGTCTTCAAATTACACATGCTATTGCTTGATTGCGTCTGAATTGTTGAAGTCATAGAAATAGCATAATGAAAGAATATTTCAATATCCTTTTACAAGTCAATCAATGTGTTCATCATTGTTGTTATTGTTATTTTGTTATTGTTATTATTATTATTTATTTTTATTTTCTTTCTCATCCTTTTAACATGTGAATAGTTTAAAAGGAATTATTTTATTACTAAAATAGTCATGTGCCCTGATCTCTAATGGTTTAGAGAGAGTTATTATAAAACAATTATTTGAAGTTCATTCATGATTATATCAAACATTCGCCTACATGTAAGTCCTAATTTCGTAACATCTTTCTTTCAGCTGAAGGTGGTGTTTCATCAGTGGCCACGAACTTAGAGCAGCTAAATTTACACTCAAATGATCAGGGGACAGAACAAGAGGAGGGAAATTCTTCTGTAGTAATTCCAAATCATTTACAACTTCATTCTGCTGAATGCTTAAATCTGAGCTTTGGAAGCTTTGGATCTGCAAACGATGCTTCCCTTTCTGGATCTGACCCATATGCATCTAGGCCCTTGAAAAGTAACTTAGAAGATACATCTGGAGCAAATGATGTTTCAACAATTGGGTCCTCAGATGTTAGGCATGTGCTTAGACATCAGTATACTTTGCTGCAATATTCTGGTCATTCCTATTTTACTTATGTATTTTTTTTATCTTGCAGAAACCCTGACTATTATGGTGATGAGCATCTTACTACTACCTCTGATGGGAATGTAGCTCACATAACTGGTGTGGATGCTGGAACTTATGAGCATTCCTCCATTTCACAATCAGAGGCCTTAAAATCTGATCCCCCTGAAACTGCTCAGGAAAATCAATATTCATTTCCTTCTTCTTCACACGAGTTTACTTATGAAAATGCCCAACAACCAGATGTTACATACCCTCATTCACAGACAAGCTCACAGATACAGAACCTGTCTCCCTTCTCTAGTGTAATGGTAATGCATAGAATTCTATATCTTATGACTTGCAATAATCAGCTTATTTCAAGGCTGGGTCTTATTTTGGGTGTTAAGTTAATTAGAGTTGGTTCTGAAATGATTTGAGATCTTATAGTGTTAAAACTAGGGGATGATCAGTGCTGCTATTCATCTCTTTGAGAATAAATCAAAGCTTATTCTCTCCAAACAATAGAACTTGTGGTAGAGTACTGTTTTACTGTAATAAATACTTTTTCGAATGGACATTTTTTAAGTATATTTTATGATTGAATTGGGAATTGGGCATAGAAATGCCTCCATTTGGATATTTCATTCATATTGTTGGGTGGTGTATGATTTCTATCACTGGTAATTGAGTTGAGTGCGAATTTCAATGCTCAGTTGCTTTACTTGTATGGCAACTTATTACTACAGTAACTTGTACTTTTTTCCAGAAAACTATAATATGGTACAGGACCATTTATTGCTTTACTGTAGTAGTAATAAGCCATGTATATTATTGTAGTTTCTTTTATCTTCTAATATTAATATCATATTGCTATTCTGCTATTTGCACTAATCTTATAGTGCTATTGTTTAGCAGGCTTATACAAATTCTTTGCCCAGTGCACTGTTGGCTTCAACTGTTCAAACAGCAAGGGAGGATATCCCATACTCACCCTTCCCTGCAACACAATCAATGGCTGCAAAATATAGCAATATTGCTTCTTCAATTGGTGGTCCCACTATAACCATGTCAGAGGTGAACTTCTGCTCTAGCTTATTTTAGTTTTTCTATGTTCAAGCTTTTGAGACAGGTTGAATCATAAATAAATCTAGGATTACAGCTTACAGAGTGTTCAATTATTCTTGCTGGTCAAAGAGGATGTGTAATGGAATTTGCATGTACATTATGTTTGGGGGCTGCAGTTATATACCAATATTTTGGTAATAATAAGCACTAAGCAAATGTTTGTATGTACGTGTACTGAAAGTCAACTGTCCAGTTGACTTCCATGTGACATCATTTAAAGATCTGACTTCCATTAAGAGCATAACAAATCACAAGATGATATCTTGGTTCAATCACTTGTGTCCAAATGGCATTTTGCATGTTTTGGTTTGAGCTACTTGAGTGATTACTGCTTAGTATCTTCACATGACTGATATTTTGCCAATCACTGTGTTTTCTACATATGAACTTACAAAATTTATATTAATTACTTACTTAATTAGCAACATAAGAGGATGTATTGGATGAGACAAGGCATTTGGATTTTTATGGCTAGGTGTCACATCAATTGTATCCTGTGCCCATCTTGTGTTTGATTCAATACAAGTATTTCTGCACTCTGCAGTGCAATCTTGTTTCTTTGCCTGATAAATGGCTAGGGATCTACCTGTTATAATCTTGTATGATTGCATTTCCATGTATATACATACTACTACTAGACAAACCCATTCGTTGTTACTAGTCAGTTTGGTTTCCCATAAAAATATGGGTGAAAAATTTGTAGATGATAGATGTGTTTTGTTTTTGGTTGGACTGTTATGCTTTCTTTTCTTTCCTTGTAATTATCCTCTTTTCTTATATATATATATAGATTCTTTTGCTGATCAAAAAAAAAAAAAATGTATATATACCGTGCGAAGGTACTGGTCTTGGAATGCTATAGTTATTTTTAAAAATTAAGATGCTGGTGAGACAATATGTATTAAGTAAAATGTTTATATATTTAAAAATATAAAATTAAATTTATCAACATGTGCTTATCCTATCCTAACCCAAGTTTCGTGCTTTCTCACACTGCCATATGGTTGGCAAGTACTTTGAGGGTGTTCGATATTAGAAAACAGAGGGAAGTCTAAAATCACAAATATGGATTTGTATGAGTGCATCAGTATTGAATATGGATTTGATACAAGTATCTGTGTATTACATCCTTGTGAAAGAGAACACAGGATTTATCATAAATCTAAGAAACAATATCAGGTCATGGGTGCAATTTATATTGAAATTGTTTTCCAATGATTACATTTGCAAAGTTTAATGTTATATTTGTATATATGTATCTTGATTTTATTGTTTTTTATTAAGAGGGAGAACATGGGTATTTGGTATCATTAATTTTATTTGTCAACTTGTAGGCTCTAAGGGCAAATAACATTTCAACACCTCAACCTAACCCACAAGCCCTGCCTGGTGCCAATGTTGCCACTGGACCTGCACTTCCTCAACAACTTGCTGTGCATCCCTATTCCCAGCCTACTCTTCCTCTGGGACATTTTGCTAATATGATTAGCTATCCATTCTTGCCTCAGAGCTATACCTACATGCCATCAGCATTTCAGCAGGCTTTTCCTGGAAATAGCACATACCACCAATCTCTGGCAGCCATGCTTCCACAATATAAAAATAGCATTTCTGTCAGTAGCTTACCTCAGTCTGCTGCTGTTGCATCTGGATATGGTTTTGGAAGTTCTACCAGCATTCCCGGAGGAAATTATCCATTGAACCCACCTGCCGTGCCTACTAGTACAACTATTGGATATGATGATGTTATAAACTCTCAGTACAAGGAGAACAATCATATGATTTCGCTACAGCAGGTATAAAGATCTTCATTTTAATGCACATTTAACTGTTTTTGTTTTCCATATACAATTTCTGCTCTTGGGAGTTGAGCCAATTTGGTTTCAACAGTGCAACCTTTACAAAATGGAGTTATTTGTTAGTTTTTATATTTATGCTTGTGTAAAACCATGATCCTTTTAATGGCATGTAAACAAAAGGTGTAAGATGTGTTTCATTTTGTTGTGAACAAATTACTGTCATTTTTTGTTGGGAGGGAATGGGGTAGACTGATTTTGTGTTTTCTTCTGTCAGAATGAAAATTCTCCGATGTGGGTTCACGGACCTAGCTCTCGAACAATGTCTGCAGTTCCTCCCAGCACGTATTACAGCTTCCAGGGACAGAATCAACAACCAGGGGGGTTTCGGCAAAGCCAGCAGCCCTCACAACAGCATTTTGGATCCCTTGGATACCCTAACTTCTACCATTCTCAGACTGGGATTTCTATGGAACATCAGCAGCAGAATCCAAGGGAAGCATCCCTTGCTGGTTCTCAAAGCCAACCACCAAAGCAGTCCCAACAAATATGGCAAAACAGCTACTAATCTTATTCACCTCCCGGTTTTTAAGGGTCTTGATGTGAGTTTGAAAGTGACCGATCACAGGCATTTCCGCGGTCTAATAATTAAAATGTGCCATTATTTGGTCCCAAGAGACCATATTTGGCCCGCTGCTGCCTTGTGCAAAGTTGTATTCTATACTAGTTATAATTATGCTCGTGATGTTTAACTTAGGTATTTAAGTGTGCTAATTTTGTGTACAACGTACAGTACCCTTTTTATCAACATTCTTCTTCTCATCTGGTTATAGTGGAAAGTTTCTTGGATGCTACCTTGGATTTTACTCCTTTCATTCTTGCCCCCTTCCCTTTTATATATGCATTGTCTGTCGTTTACCTGAGAGTTACCTTGTATTACTGTCTTTGTTCCTTTGTTCCTTTTAAATATAATTTAATGTTTTTGCTTTTTATTAAAGTTATCTAATTTTGTATTATATACTATGTTTAATGATTATTTTGTCATATATTATTTATTTTTCTCTTTAATTTCATGATTTATAAATTGTAATTTAAGTGAATGGAAGGATATGATTAATAAAATAGTTTAAATTTTTAGAATGACATTCTAGCAATGGTAGTTTATTGTTATTATTCCTTCCGATCTTATTTATAAAACACGGTTTTGAAAAACATTTTTCTCTTTCTATAAGATTCATTTCAATTATCTCACAATAATTATTTTTTGATTAAAATATTTTTATTTATTTTAATTATAGTTGATTGTTACTCTTAACTGTTTCTTCTCTCTCTTGGAAGATGAATAGATTCTCAATAGTATTGAGTACAAATTTGGAAAAATATTATAAATATAGAAAAATTTAATGTGAATACGGGAGATGATAGAAATAGAAAGAAATAAAATATATTGGTGGAGTATTTAAGATATTATTTCACTTAAATTTTATTGCAACATAACACTTCCAATAAAAAATTGTCGGGTTTGCGTAATTTTGTTTTGCAAATCTAACTTAACATGATCATAAATGGGTTGGGTTGGTTTGGATTAATTGGGTTTGAATATTTAAAAAAAATATTTTTTATTTTAAAAATATTTTTTTTAGTAATAATTTGTTTTTATCTAAAGTTTTTAAGTATATAATGATTAAATACATCCAAAAAAGATTAATGATTGTGAAAATATTTGACTTATAGATTAATGATTTCAATACTAATACGATATTTTTATTTTAGATAAAAATAAAGTATAATATTAACGTGAGAAAATATAAACAAAATGAAAATAAATATAAAAATAACTTAAAAAGGAAAAGAATCATTGGTGATTTAATTTAAAAAATTAATAAATTATGTGAGTTCAAAATTATTAATATGTTTTGTATTTAATAATTAATTTATAGATAATAAATAAAATTATATGATTTTAACTTTATATATAATCCAACCCAAATATTTTAGAAATATTGAGTTGGATTGGGTCATGAGTTGACTTAGAACGATGAATACTCTTAAAACTTATAATCAAAGTTTATATCACAATTATAATGAAATGATACATGAGAAAGAAATTTAAGGTTTTTTTTTTTTAAATTGAGAGTGTTAAAGAAAAGTATTTGTGTCAAAGTTCATGATGACGTCTATAGAAAACTTATTGTGTAGTGTTTTTGTATTGTGTGAATAGTGTCCAAAATTATGACTAAATAGTAGTCAATCACATAGGATAACCTATTATTCCTTATTCAAACCCTAAACTTGGGATTAATAACCAATCTTTTATTTTGTTGTTCATGAAACTCAATTTATTCTTTCCTTCTATCCTATATTCATACTTATTTGTCTTTTTTCCCTTATTGTACTCTTCTAGAATATTTAGAAAATATCTCAAAATAATATTATAATTAAAAGTACTTAAGGTGTAATAGATTACTCTTAAAAATGGTTTACATATTTTATGATTTTATTCGTTAGTTAATTGGACTTGGATTGTTGCTCTCGTCTATCACAATAAGATAAGTAATCACTTCTTTTGATCTATTTCTTTTTTTTTATCATACACTTTCATTTTTTAGAAAGTAAAATCTTTTTTTACTGTTTCATTATTTCAATTCAAATATTGGTTTACAATCTTTGAAATAAAATTTCTTTATGTGTAATTGACTTAAACCCAACATGGAAGCAATCATTGAAGCATACCATCATCATCAGCCAAGTAGTTGTTTGTAACAAATGCAAAAGGATTGATATTTATCATGTTCTTTATGTCTTATTTGTCTATTTAGTAAGATTTCTTTGTAATTGATAAATTATAGCTTCTAATTTATTTGTCAACCCGCGCTCTCAAATCCTTCATTTATGGTGACACTTTGTTTAGAGATTAAGAGTCTAGATTTAGAAATCTTTTGTTCAACAAGTTAAACTATTTTAATAAAATGTTAATTCTTCATTTGTTTTGACCTCTTAATTATTTTATAAAATATGTTATATATTCTAATTTTATCACTTTTTGTTTTCAATTATTAGATTCTTCAATGTTACAACTAAATGTATATAATTATACATCTAATTTTATAGTTTATTACGCACTGATACTGAATAGCTATTTAAAAAAGGAAATGATTTTGTTTTTTTTTAAATAAAAAAGTATACACATTGTATTGCGATTTGACCGAGTCTCAAGGACCACCGCCACCCTCCACCCTAAACATAGTAGTGCAGAACAGAAAAAGCACCTAATTATGCATCAAAAAAATGGAAGCTAACAATTCATAGCTGTTCTGTTCTGTTCCTATGAGATACAACCATCACAAAAGGAATGACCGTCTCATATTATCGTTATAATTATTATAATATTCCACTCGCGACCTTCATTTTTCTCTTTAGCCAGCTTCTCGGAGTTTCAGGAGGTGGTTGCAGTGGTGGTGGTGGCAGCGACAGCGATGGCGCAAGGCATGGCGAGTAACCGCAACCGGAACGCGAGCGCGCAAGAAGCGCGCAAGGTGATGGTGGTGGCGGACCCGACGCGGGAATCGGCCGGCGCGTTGCAGTACGCGCTCGCGCATGCGGTGATCGAGCAAGACGAGCTGATACTGCTGCACGTTGAGAACCCTAGCTCGTGGCGCAACACCATATCGACGTTCCTGAAGATGCCGTCGTTGGGAAGCTCCACCACTGCGTCGCTGGACCTTGGAGGAGGGGGAGCCGCGGCGGATGGAGAAGGGTTCAATTTTCTGGAGGAGATGAAGCATGCATGCAGTGTTTCTCAGCCGAAAATGAAGGTGCGTGTGATGAAGGTGGAGAATGATGGAAGAGACAAGGCTAGCACTATTCTTTCTCAGAGCAAAACGCATGGGGTTGATGTCGTAGTTATAGGCCAGAAGCGCAATATTACTTCGGCGATATTAGGGTTAGTATACTATTTCAAATTGCTATTTAACTTTCTGCTGGAATTATTCATTCTTATCAAAAATGCATTGTTGGAACTGGATTATAACGCCAATTAACTTTAGATTAAGGGGTTTCCACTATAGCCCAACACGGAAAACATTCACTCTTTCTTCTATCTCATTTTCATCCCATTTTTTTCTTAAAATTTTCCTATTTCTTTTTCATTCTATCAACCTTTTTTCTTTTCTCTCTATCTCTCTATCTCTCTATCTCTCTATTTTCCATTCCAATTCACCCCAAAATGGGATTATATTTGAGATCTACTTTCTGTATTTTCTTAAATTATTGTCTCAAGGAAGAGAAAGACAGATTCAAGTATTGTTTCCATAGTGTTTGATTAAAGAGTTTGATTTTTAAATTTATTTATTTTTATTTCATTTACAAGTTTAAACAAGGAAAATAGAAGAAAATAAATAAAGAATCAAAATTCTTCCTGTCTCATTTCTATCTCTGCTTTGATATGAGATTTGAAAGGAAAGAAAAATGTATAAAGTCTGTAACCTTTTGTGACTGGATTATTTTTAATTTGAATACTTAATAGTAGAATTTAATTAGAATGTACTGATAACAGCCTACTTTTGCAATAATTTAAAATTATTTATAATTAATCCATTATATTAATACAATATTAGTTAATTTTCTCTATGATAGAATCCATTAATTTCACGTTTGGTTCATGATCAATGCATTAAAAAACTTTTAAAAGGAATTTATATATGTGCAGTATGTAGTTGTAGAATGCTGGTGTAGAAGTTAATTTTATGTTGCTAACTTATGATTCTTCTTTTATGTTTGAAATTTGAATGCATGGCAACAGATATAAGCGACCTGCAGGTGGATCTATGAAAGGGGTGAAAGCGATAGACACTGCAGAGTATTTGATTCAAAACAGCTCGTGCACCTGTGTTAGTGTACAGAGGAAAGGCCAAAATGGAGGCTTTGTTCTCAACTCCAAAACCCACAGAAATTTCTGGCTCTTAGCCTAAAGGCTTCACACCCCCATGGCCATGGATGGTAGACATTTTTCATTACGGCTTGAACATATCAATTTCGCTGAGGATAGATTTAGTAGAAACTTTTAAATAGACATCATATCATATATTATTATTACTTTATTCATTAGGCACTCAAATCATTATAAATCCCAGAAACTTATATGGGTCACATACTAATAATTTGAGTGCTTATGATCAATAATGTCTATCTAAAAGTTATTCTAGATGTAGTGAAATTGGTAAGATTTCCCTGTAACTTTGTTGTTTTGCAAATGGTGAGAAACCCATGGATGTTATCCCAGATTACCTAAAAACACCAATCTACTCATCTTAAAGACGAAAATTTTCTTCTTATCTCAATGTTTCCAAGGAGAAAATACTGCTAACAAATGTCATAAAAATGTTAGTTAAAGAATTAATCAATAGATAGATTAAAAATCAGTGTGTTGCTTGATAATATTAAATGTTACATTTTTACAAACTTTTCACTTTGGATTTGTTAGCAGGTGTTCTTAACTTGCTAGCCAGCAATCTATTATTTATAAAAGGACATACACTTAATAATGGAACAACACTCTCATTCTAAGATTCCTCCATGTATGCAAACACCCTAGCAGTATAAAAAGGCAGAAGCTTATCTGAAACTCACCAGATCACAGTTCTGAAATATACGTGGATAAATTTTGTTAAAATATTTGCACATTCCTTCATCAGATTCTTTGCCTAATAAGCAAATCTGATATAACAAGGCCCCAACACAAAGCTTCTCTTTCTTGTTTAATATTAATATGCAAATCCGTAAAGTCAAGCCTTCTATGACTGTATAAAAGAACTTCATAGAAGCAGACAAAGCAAAACAATCCTTATTTCATTTGATCTCATTTGAATATAACAGAACTATTGTTGCTCTGTAAGCTATGAGAAACAATTTAATGGAACGAAAAATTTACTTATCCCTTTGAATCTTTGATTTCAACCTTTCGGTTTTAATTTCATGTTTTAGTACACGATCCGTGATGAGTACTCATGTATACCATATGAGAAAAATTCAAATCAAGAGAAAATTAAAATCTTAAAATACGCTTGCCTTCATAAGTTTAGTGCACACAATTTAAAGAATAAACAAGCCCGTTGAATTCTTCAATCATCATTACACATTATCTTCAATGCTTATCTTATATATTGACGCTGCTGATGAACAAATCATGTAACTCGTTTTCTTTCAATGGGATCACCTTCCTCCACATCCAAATTTCCACCATATGAAGTTATGAAATTCTCAACATAATTGAAGACGTTATAGGAACCCAGCTCCGAGATTATCTTCAGGAAGCAAAGCTATGGTTCCACCAACACTATGTATCACTCTATCTGTTGACATAAGAATTTCATTTTTCAAAACACCCACTGGACGCTCCTATCTTGAAAACATTATTGTGTGCAACTTACACCAACAGTCTACACCTTCGTACTTATTATAGAAAACCCACAAATCTAATTGTTGTGCCATAGTTTCAGTTTCTGAGCTAATAATGACTGCAATAGAATCCTTGTACACAGCTAGTTTTTTTATGAACTTCAGCACAATCCTTAACCAAAGGGGGCAACTCAATCTTGCTAAGCACATTGTTACGTGTGTTGAAAGAAATAATCATTTCGTTACTAACCTTGTCACTCACCTCCATAGCCACCCAAAACAAAGTTTCCTCCAACGTCACACTGTTCTCTGTTCAAAACAAGCATCCATTCACAGTTACACACTGATGACTACTATATTTGATTTCTCTTCACGACCCTCTACGTAGAGAATACTTTTCAACTCGAACAGCACAAGTTTTGGTGAAATAACCACCAAAACATGCATTGTTTGTGTTCCCAAAAGAGTGAAGCCTTACCACTTGATAATAACCATCACTTGTGTTGAAATAGAAGCCTATGAGACAATGTGGTGGCATCTTATAACGAAGCAAAGCGTTTTGTGGTTCCATGATTCGCTTGGTTTGTCTTGTAGCTGGGTTCCAAAGACAAATGGTAGAGCTTTGGTCCAAAGAATAATGAACGACACAAAGAAAACCGTTACATAAACCCACCAACTTGAAACCCGTGTCAGAATCTGTGACTTTTGGAACATAAAGTTGTTTGAGCTTTTTCTTTTGACATCTAGCAGAAATAAGTGATGGCCGCAGATTTTGTCCTTCCAGTGAAAGCGATCGAGGATTAGAAGTGTGTCTCTTCGAATGAAGCGAAGAAAATGGTTTGAGATGTCAGCAAGCACTTCATTGATGGACTTTTGAGAATGACTTTGATTGTTTCTTCTTGTTCTAATGAACTAGGAAGAATTTTTCATCTCGTTTAGAAGAGTTGGGTGCTAAACATGAGAAGAAACCTTTTTTTTTTTTTTTGTTTGAATTTTGGATTTTGGATTATACAGTACTACTGTATCAGCTCTAAAGAAATACTACTAGTACTAGGCTTAATTTTACATTAAAAAATTTAAATGAGCATTGAAATCAGAAGGGTAGAATGTGCAGAGGCAATTTGGAATTTCGAGGCTGTCTTGCAATGTGAGTCATATTGCTAGTAATTGGTGAGTTTGATTTCATTTGATGAATGATGATGGCTTGGGGGAAGTGGAACAGGTTTTAAGATTAGGTCAATCGGCGGAAACAGTGAACCTAATTGATCTCTGAATGAGGGATATGATAAGTTACAAGTTAACGATGATTATCCACCTCAATACCAAACATTCAAATTTTCTTTCTTAAAAATGAAATAATTTCCATATGTTCTTTTCTCATGCAGCTAGGTGAGTAGGTGCCTTTTTCATCTTGTGAGATACTGCTTGCCTTTTTCATGTGTATCTGTTGTATTGATAAAATCCTAAAACACTACTACTAAAGCTATAAAAGACTACAGAAAATAACATAAAAATGAAATATTTCATTCATTGATTAATAATAGGTAAAGAGAATACACTTATATAGACCTAAGTAATGTCAATTAATAAATAATAATTATGCAAGTGTTTTTTTTTTCCTTTACTCAAATTTAGGAGAAAGAAATAACGTCCCAATTCAAGACAGAAAAAACCTATTTTAACACAAGTAAAATAAAAATTGTAATTTATAAAATACATATTTAACTCCATCTTACATGATCCTTCAATCATTTTATTTTGGGCATAAAGTCCATTCTATCACATTGTCACTGGGTTGTGATCACCAAACGCAGCAGTTCGTCTCCTAAAATCAATCTGACTTTGTTTACCCATTGTTCTCGTGAAATCTTTTGTTCCTGACTCCAAACAGATTAAATGTTAATCAGTTACTGCAAATTTTTACATTACAAATTAAGCACTGAATAAAAAAACACAAAACACAATAAGAACCTGAAAGCAAGGCAATTATTTAATATTGATCATTACTTTGTAAATTCGGTAGTCTTTGAGTAACATAGACATTTGTGCTGGTTTCCAATGGTTTGAAACCCTTGCCACTATATCGGGAAATGACACGCATGGTGATTGAGGTTTCAGTGCCCCATGTATCTCTGGATCTGCACACCAAAACCAAGAAATGATTAACCCTTGATCCAAGCACATGTTACAAATTTGAAAGAGAATAACGGCAACTATTCTTTAATATTCTCTTTCTAACACATTATTTATTATTAATTTGAAATTATTGAACACTATAAAATCACAGGCAAGATTATTTAACAGGAAGTGAAAGCCACAATTTTCAATCTATTTCAGTAAACTACTAAAAAAAACTACATATTTCATTGTTTGGATGTTCCATGCTATGTGTATGGAATGATATTGTATGCAATCTTACTCTTGCATATACAAAAAGACTGTTTTCGGATTCGAACTCATGGTCAACAAGTTACCAAAATACAACTTTACCACTGAGTAAACAATAAAAAAAAATTGTATTAAAAAAAGTGAACTAGAGAATATTTTATATACCCTTAATATAATTATACTCAAACCTTATAATATAGTTTGGATGAATGTGTGTATTCATATAAGCAGTCCATACGATATGTCTTCTAGGTGCTGATATATCATCCACCCCAGTGTCATATTGCTTAGAACTAGGTTGGCTCTGCTTTGAGCCAGCAGGAACAGCTTCCACCTTCCCTAATATCACCTTGCATAGTAGCACATGCCTAAAACCATGTTCATCTGCCACAGTACACAGCACTGTGAATCAAATGAACAAATTCTTAGCTCTATTTCCACAGAGACATAAACTTAGTTTTTTTTTATAGACAAATGTTAGTGTATTAGAAAGTCCGTTTTATTAGTAGAGTGGATAAAATCTGTAACATTTTTTTTATCTTTTCTTCTTTCTTAACCATCAAACTCACCTTATATCCCCTCTCAACTCTATTTTCACGTAGACATAAAATTGGTATGAAAAAAAATAGAACTAGTCCATAGAAAATATTATTGCACACTTGCACCTACCTATCAATGGAAAAATTGGCAGCAAATAAAGGAATAGCAATACCATAACACTCATCTTTATCACCATCTCGTAAAGGTTTCGTATTCTTCACTCCTTCAACTTTTATTAACCCCTTCCTAACCGAATTCTCTATTGGCTGCTGCATGTTTATTTATTTATTTATTCCGATAAAATAAGATGATTGATATGTAAGTAGTCTATATTTGTTTTGTGCACTTGTAACCTCAATATGCGATTAGCAATGCATGAAAGCAAGAGTTGAATATTTATGTAATTTGTCATGGGCATGAACCTTGCGGACCAAGCTAAAGATTTCCGTGATGAAATTGCTGACTGTATCAACAAACGGCTTGGTTTGTGGGGTCGTAGTCTTCCAAAAAAAAAAAATGACTTGAAAAAGAAGAAAAATATCATCTAAAAACTTCTATGCTTATTTTCTTTAAATTATATTTATAATTTCCTACCCCTCAGTTTAATGGATCCTCTCTCATTTGAAAAATCTTCACCATTAACTGAGCAATTAAAATTACATAACTAAAATTTATTTGATACGAAATAAAAAATAATAATACTAAGTAATATTTTTTTGCTGAATATAATACTAAGTAATTAAAATTACATAAAACTAAAATTTGGGAATTTAATATTGTAACATAAAAATTTAATAAATTAACTTAGATTTTTTGGGGGAAAAAAATACTGCAGAAGAAAAGCTTGTTAAAAAAAAGGTATTATAAAAACTGACGTGATCAAAATGAGAATTTTGAATTTATAATATAAGAATTTTTTAATTTGTAATATAAGAATGAATATGTTGATAATTGAAAATTGTGTGAATCCTTGTCACTCAAGCGTGAGTGATTCTCTACATTGGCTTTCTTAAGGCTCGAGCCAAAGCAGTGATGATAAACGGTAACAGCTTCCACATTGCATTTCACAATGCAAATTGTGAGCCCCTTTTTCTTTTCTATTATCATTCGTGAATGATTTTATTTTATTTTATTGTTTTTCACCTTCCTAGTTCCTACTTGTCAGTTACTGAATTGAGTTGTGAATCCGTTGTCAAAACAAAGTTGAAGACTCCCATTAGATTTTTTTTCTTTTAATTTTGTTGACGAGTTAGCAATAGCATCCATTATGTGGACCTCTCTCTCTCTCCAGAAAAAAATAATTCCTTAATTTTTTCCTTATGATAAATAAACAAGGATTCTATTGCAGATACAAGTTCAGGTATATTCATCTAACTTACTATGTTTGTCGCCCGTACTATGATATTATCTATCATAGCCAGGTACTATTGTTACATTAACAACGATAAATTATAGTTAGCATGTATTAGATGTTCTTAATATATATAAGAATGTATAAGATGTTCTGAGCTCTCATAATATGGAAGATTAAATGGCATCATAATCCCATTCGCACACGTATTTAGTTCTTATTACTACCAACGAAACATCAAAATTTCACAAACCAAACACTGCCTCAGAAAGACATGTACAAGCATGCAACCAGCCAATGCATGACCAAAAATGTTTGCCTAAAATTTGTCGGAATATAAAATGCTAAGATTTAAATAAACGCTACTTTCAGAAAAATAATTAGAACATTTTTCCTTCAAGAACAAGGGCATTGAAGATAAAATGCAGATACCCTCTTTAAATGCACACCAGCACAACCTGCAAAACTCTCCCTTTTGTAAGCACTGGGAAGTAGATGCCTTCTAGATTCAGTTATACTTTAATCCTCATTTTGACTTTCATCCTTGACAAGCTTGATCATGTCATCAATTCGAAGGATAGTAATAGCAGCTTCAGTTGCAAACTGGAAAAAAAATACAACTTATTGCTCAGACAGCTGTAAAAGAAGGAAGCTGTATCTTTAAGTCAACAACTGTTGATATTTAACTAAATACATGCCTGAATAATTTTTACTTTGCTCATTGCAGGCTCAATGACTCCGGCCTCCAAGTTGTTTCTGATTTTCCCTTCCGAAAGGTCCAAACCCATACTGGGGGGAAAAAGAGCAAAATAATAACAGTATTTAGCGAGATAGAAAAGAATGCCAAAGCTTATCAAGCATCATTTCATATGTATTCTCCATTGTTACTTTTCTCTAATGTTCATTAACGTATTCACATGTTGGAATAATACTTGAGTCTGCATATTATGGGCAGATGCGCAAACTTATTTTACCTGTCCAAATTCCACATATCCTTTCCAATATTTCTCCTTGCACACAACACCCAAATAACCAAAAATATGGCACATGATATTGCAAAATCACGTTAGTAGCTTCATGTCAAATGGTTACGAAGTTTTAAGTGAGTGTGTGCATAATAATCATATAAGATGAATTACCATTCCACCACGGGTTGGAAGAAATACTAATGTTTAAAATATAATGACACAAGAAAGATAAATTCAACAAACAGACCCGAAGCTAGGAAGAAGAAACAATATAGTTACTATTACTAGTAAGAAAATACCTTGATAAATGTTTCTTATCAGCTTTAGTTTGCGCTGAATGGTGGTAGGCCCGTAATTTCGCGACCAGCTCAGTGGCATCCTTAGCAGCATTAACAGAAAGCACCTGCACCAGTTAAGTGACACCAACATATACATTTTCAGAGCTAAAATGTTTAGAAATAAGAACCACTCAATTAAAAGTAGTGTCTCAAAAGAGTGAAAAGACCAAACATTTAAATTTAAATATAAAGTCAAAAGGTAAATTGTTTACCACACTAACGCCACATGAAAGTACACTAGACTAAAATTACAGAATTTAATTATTGGACGGGAGATGAAGACAAAACTCAAACTTTACACCATGTGTTCAACTAGGCCCAACCACCCTAGTTAGTTGTAAAATAAGCAGAAGACCCAAACCTTGAGCCATTAATTTAGCTTGTAACTTACCTTAGGAATGATTAACAGAGACTCGGCAAATTCTGCTATAGCCAACTGCTCCCGAGATCCTAAAGTTGTAGCAAGGTACTCCAAATAAACTGATAATGCTGCTTCAACAGCACCTCCACCAGCTACCACCTGAATTTTATATATTAAAAAATCAAGCACAAGGAAGGCAAAATAAAAAGACATCATTTGAAAAACTTAATCTAAAGCAACATTTTGATTTCAACCAAAGTAGGATTAAAGCTACATATGCAGGATACCATATTTGATTCAAGAGTTCTCTTGACAATGGACAATGCATCATGCAGAGCTCTATCCATCTCATCAAGCATATGGTCATTTGCACCTCTTAGAATCAAAGTGACCTACAGAAGAACAACACAGAATCAGGTGATACCCCAAGCTATCCACAATGTGCACCAGATAATAAATAATAAACTATCGGTGCCCCCCATACGTTGCATGCGTGTGTGAGAAGATGATGAGTAAAAAATATCATATTTCTTTAAAAAAATATTTATAAATCTAATTTTAATAGATATCCAAAACTCCTTGTGCTTTTCTGTCTTTATGAATTTATTCTTTCATCGAGAAAGAAAAAAAATAATCTACAAGTTAATTAAAAACTTACTGCGCTTGTAGTTTTGGTCCCTTTGATCATAACCACAGCATCATCAGAAATTCGCTCCTCAACAACCTCATCAGCAGATCCAAGAAAAGATGGTTCAAATGTTTCCTCCCCTTCCATATCAGCAAATGTTGAGACCTGTATCAAAGTAAAAATCAAGTCCAATGATACATGAAAGAAAATAGTATTCAAAACTTCTATCCAAAAAAGAGGATACTATACAAGAGACTGATGTTTCTAGACAAAAAATATGAACTGAGATATTGTTAACAGAGAAGTTTGGCATTAATTTCAAGGAAAGTCAATAACTATTAGGGGAAGGATAAAAATGCAAATTGAAATGAATAGAATCGAGGATAATGATTACTTCTCTGGTTGTGGCATTTTATTAACTACAAATTCATCCCTGGTGGTTGCTAATTAAGACACGAAGCTCTTCTTTTTTGTGCCAGAAGGTATTTAATTACAAAAGAGAAACCAAAATAGGATTAATAAAATGCCCTAGCAACCACTATTTAAGTAATGATCAGGCATATATAAAAGAGAACCATCTTAAAACATCAAGAAACTTAAATGCAATGAAATTAGAAAAGCCATTTTACTGCCAGAATGATTAAAAGATACAGCCCAAAATGAAAATAAATCCCTTCTCCAATAGAGACCCCCGGGTAAGACAGATTAATTTAGTTCAATTTAAATTTGACATTAACAACGTTCATATTTCAGAATGCAAAAGGGTTTCTTGGGATGGCAAGCTTTTAAAAATCTAAGATTTTAAGCAGGAAATATTCAGAGTCATCAATTGTTAGAATGCATTGAATCAGTCGCATTTCCACCAACCCATAAAAATAGCAACAATTTTTTGTTCAACTAGTAAAAAGGGAGTTAAAAAAAGAAGGAATGGAGCCCTATCTAATCAACACTCCATTGTGACAAATATTCAGCTTTACTGTCAACTTGCTAACATTGCAATTTAAATTTATAAACAGAAAAAAGAAAAAAAAAGGCTACCAATGTTGCACCAGTAGCCTTGGCAACATGGCGCATGTCCTCTTTCCGCACACGTCTTACAGCAATTGCCCCAGCCTCAACAAAGTACTGAAACAAGAATAAATAGTCAGAACGAAATGCATAAATTCATGACTTTATGTCATTCATCAGTAAAAGAACATGTATCTTAAACAGAGAACCACAAAATCCATTAATGCAAAAGGCAGAAAATCAGAAGTTATGTTTGAAGATCCATAGGCACATATGTCACAAATTTGGTGTAATTTCATCATTCTGAAGTTAGTAAGGTCAGGCATTTATTCCCTAAAAATGGACCTTGGTAACTGAATTTGCACAAGCCACAAGGGTTATAACTTCAACCTTTTGTACCATTTGGTCATCAGTTTTAACTGTAGTCCAATACAAGTAATGATATGCCAAACAAAAAAATGTATAGTGAATGAAAAGAAAATTTTAACTAAAAATCCTATCTTCTGTCATGTCATGAGTTCCTGGGTGTATGCCTCATCAGCTGAAAGTATTAACAACTTCCCCATTAAACCCCTAATACTCAGCTTGAATTTCCCCTAAATCGATAAATCCAATCAAACATCAAACACCAAACTCCAATCTAAGATGTGAACTTCACGCACCCAAACAGCCACCAAACAACCCTTGTAATTGATCAGGATGAGTAATTTATACAAGGGTCAAAACCTGATATGCTCAACTGTCAACAGATATATATTATCATATTATACAAAAAGATAAAGTCAAACACTTTTTTTGACAGCCTAAATGTAAGATTATAACTAAATCCTCTTGCTCGAAGAAATATATCAAAGAAACATACCTTAAGAGCCATGTCATCAATTCCTTTAGTTGTCAAAATAACATTAGCTCCAGCCTTCAGCAGTTTTCCAATGCGTTCCTTAGTCATATCGGCCTCTCTACAATTAGAAAAAAATGGCCATTAGTTAAAATGTATTATAGATATTACTTTATCTTGCAAGATGTATGGATGGAGAATTGTCCTAAACAAAGCAAAAGCAAATTCCCACAATGAAACTTAACATAAGCTGGCTTACACAATTAGAACAATAGTCTTTATAAGAATTACACAAATCAATAATTAACCATAATATTTTGAGTATTTAGCTTAACAGGGCTTTGGATTGATTTCATGCTTATCATTCAAAAGTATTCTATTTATGCCTATTTTATAACAGCTATTAGAATGTGGGTTTGGGCCTAACTCAACCCCAAAAGCTAGCTAATGGGGTGAGGCTTGCCCCCCACACTTATATATTCTATCTTTGCCTTGTCTCTAGCCAATGCGGGACTTGGGTTTTTCCCAATAACAGCTTATTTTCAATAAGATAATAGATTTATTCTCATTATATTTAAGGAAAATGAATCCAGGAAGGTTGGGTATCATAGTAATATAGAACCCATATGATCATACTGACAGTACCTTTGACGAATTTTCTCTAGTTCCCTAGGATCAGTAACTAAAACTTGAACACCCAACTGCATTTTTGTCTTCTGAAGATTGAAATCAAGACAGGCAATTCTTGCAGGGGCAACCCTAAGAGGCATTCCTTGAGCAGCACGGCCAGTATTTAGAGCATAACCATTCATCAGAAAGCTGTCTCTAGCACTTTTTCCATGAGCTTTCAAGATATTGATTCCCTGGAGCATGAGGCACAAAAGAAGCAAGAAATTAAATCGATTCAAATCCTATGAACATTAAAGCACATAAGAAGCACGATTAAAATATATACTACCGATGTTCATATTGCTCAAATTGGCATCTTTCATCCAGGAAAAGAACTGAAATCACAGGAATTCTACTACCAACCTTGATTGGGTATTTAACTTCACCTCGAGCATTGGTCATCTTTACAGCTTGCACTGCATCTACAACCTGTGTAAATTGCACACATAAGTCAATTTCGCTACTAAAAAAATAGCAACTACCTATACCTACAGTCTACACTCTACAGACAAAAAAAACTGTCCCAAAATAGTAGTTAGCATCTTTTTCGCAACTAATCCATAACTTCAGAAAATAACCCTTCATAATGAGAAACAGATCTTTCAAAAATCACTTAGAACATATCCCAAAAATTCAATTGATTGATTATAAAAACTCTCCTAGTACCGACAACAAAGTTTTATTTCAGTTTCATGTGACAACACTCATACTGCCAAACCAAATGTGATCAACAATAAACAATTTTACACATTTAAAACACAGTAGAAACTGATGAAATCAAGAAATATTTGAACTCCTTTCCTCTAAAGCAGAAAGAAAGTGTAAAATCTAGTAAGGTTAGGAGATCTTTCTTTTACAAAAATCAGGTTTCAAATGAGATGAGGATTGAAAAGAATATAGCTTTATCAATATCAAGTTTTCAATTACTAATCCAACTAAATATTGATACAAGAAACAGAAAATCCATATAAGATTCATTCGATTGGATATGCACTAGAATTTGCAGAAGCAGCAGAACATGGTGTGCATCAATCATGTGATATAAACTCTCAACATTCTATATAAAGCCAATGCAATTACAAACATACCAAACTGGCAAAGAAGTCACTATCACCAGCTATCAACTTTGAGGACATACTGGTCTTGGCACAGTTAATTAGTGAATCCTTTCCCAGCTTTTCAACCTAAAAGTCAAGAGAACAATCCGACTGAGTAACACATGATATACAACAATTTGCAAATGCATTAATTAATATTTGGACATGACATAACAATGGTCATATGGTCCAAAGTAGGTTTTTCAAAATATAAAACAGGGAACCAATAACCAAGAGATGCAAGCTTTCGTCCTCAGTCCTCACATCCCAAACTTCTTTTTGCATTAGTTAATGATTGTAACATTGATGCAAGGAAGATATGAACAATAAACATACATATTGATAAGTAGTAAGATATTATTGGGCAATGGGCATATTTAAGGAAATCAAATCATAAGAACTCATAATGAGTGGGGAATACAGCATACAATGACTCTACACATCCATGACTGCAAAAAATGTGAAAGAACAATCATTATGGAACTAACATCATTGGCATTCAAATATTGTAACAATGATATCTATCGACAATCAAAGGAGGAGAGAAGAGACCAGAGAAAAAAAGGTTCAGGCCACTGATAACTTAAGCTTAAAAAATATGCATACAAAATAAAAAAGTTTATTAAAGAGATCTTACCTTGACAGCTAGTTTTTCTTCTACATATTTACAAGCCTCTCGCATAGCAAGCTATAAAGAATAATCAACATAAAGAGAAGTTAGTTAAACCATGCAAATTCGTAATTCAAATAGCAGAACAGCAAAAATTCATAATGGTAGCTACAAAGTTTAAATATAGCAATAGACAATTAATTAAGTTTAAGAAATATTAAAAGACACTTACTCTATATCCACTGATAATCGAGGTAGGATGAATCTTGTTCCTGACAAGGTCATTTGCCCTCTGCAGAAAAGAACAATCACACCCGTTAGTTAGTTACATCTGAGACAAACACAAAACACAAACAAAGTGCCAACCAAATAGAGAGCGATGCAGTTACTTTGAGAAGCTCAGCAGCGACAATGACGACCGAAGTAGTGCCGTCTCCGACTTCTCGGTCCTGAAGCTCGGCGAGTTCCACCAAAACCTAAAAAGCAACACATGTGAGTAATAAAAACCAATGGAACGAGAAAAAAGAGAAAGCGAAGAGCGAGTGGAGTGTGATTCACCTTAGCAGCAGGATGCTCCACTTCAAGCATCTTGAGAATCGTGGCACCGTCGTTGGTGATAGTGACGTCGCCAATGTCGTCGACGAGCATCTGAAACGAATCGCATCAGACATTGCTTACTTCGTCTAAGATCTAACTATGTATAGAGAGAGTGAGTGAGTGAGAGTACCTTGTCGAGGCCAACGGGGCCTAAAGAGCTTTTGACGATGTTGGCAACGGCTTGGCATGCCACAACTGCATTCACAGAGATTGAACGATGTTAGAAATGGTTGTTACGTTTTTCATTGTGAAAGAAAAAGGAAAGAGAGAGAGAGAGAGAGAGACGGTACCGTTTTGGGTGCGAACGTCTTGGCCGGACTGTCGCTCGCCGGCGATGTCAGGGGTTTGCGCAACAACCGCCATTGCGAAGTGTGTAGTGCAGTCTAGGGCTTCAGTCGCAAAGGGTTTTGATTTTTTCAACTTCGCCCTTCCTTTACTTTTCTTTTTATGCTAGGCTTTCTTTTCCCTCCTCCCTCTTTATTTCTTTCTTTTTCACTTCCAACTTCAACTGCATTTTTTTTTACTGTCGTTTAAGTTGTTTTTAAATATAAAAAAATTAACAATAATAATTATATTTTAAAATAAGTTTATGTAAATTTATCATAAAATTTATTATAACTTACACATTTCAACTAACTAAATTAGACCATTTTAACATTTATCTTATTTATTTATTATTTTTTAACATGTAATAATAATTTTTACATTTGATTAAAAATAAAATTGCATAATATAATATTAATATATGTTGAGATTCAGAAATTTAATGCATAATGATTTTTTTCATAAGGATAATGATTTCATAGGTTCTGATTTAGAAAACAAAACTTATTTTTTTATTTATGTGTAATTATTATTTATTTATTTATATAAACCAACATTCTGTTATATACTTTTTGGACATGATTTTCACTCAATTACTCTTATTTTACAATATTCAATTTTTAGATTTACATAACAAATCAACGGAGAAAAAATAAGTTTTTTTAACATTTTGATATATTATATAACTTGTATAACACCATTTTTTTTGTTTTGTTTCTATTTTATAAAATATTTTATAGGATTAGACTATGTTTCATAAAATTAGCTTAAAGTTAAAAAGTTAACTAATTTATAGATGATAGTTTTTTAAATTATAAGTATTGATAAAATTAGTTATTGAAGTAGCTTAAAAGTATAAAATGACATAATTAATAAAATCATGATATATTTAAAAAGGATAATAAAAAAATTGAATAAATATATTCAGGATAAAAATAGAAGAAAATAAAAAAGTAATAAGTTAACTTTTTAAAAAATAATACTTCAAATATTATTTCAAAAAATGATAAAAACTATTAAAAAAATTTGTTTATCAAATAGTGAAATAAGTTTTTTTGGCTAGTAAAAAAAATTAGAAGTTAGCTTAGATATCTTATCAAAACTAATGGAAAATTTAGTTGGTAGTCCTAAAAGCCAAAAGTTAAAAGCGTAGTTGTAACCAAAAAATTATCTTATAAAATTATTAGTGTGCCACAAACTAGTTGAAGTAAATGAAAAATGAAAACAAAAAATCATAATTTATTTAAAAATGGTAACTAAAAATTAGATAAAAATATTGAAGATAAAAATAAAAGAAAATATAAAACATTAAACACTAAAAGTTAACCTTTTAAAAAATGTTATTTCAAATAGCATTTCAAAAAATGTTAGAAATTACCAAAAAAATATTTTTTAACAAGCAGACAAGTTTTTCAACTAATAAAAAAGTTAGAAGCTAACGGTAATATTTTATCGAACATCTTTTTTATCTTTTTTAATTCTATGATTTTTAGTCTTCATAAATGTTTTTAATTCCATGTTAATATATTTGACAATTTTAAAAATATATTTTAAATTATTTTTATAAAATAATAGTAGATAATTTATTAATTAGGCTTTACTAATTTTTTTACTAAATATAATTTAATAATTACTTTTTAAAATATATATTAAATATTGTATATAATACATTTTAATTTAAAGTAAAATTACATTGTTAACGTGATACTTTTTTTTAACTTGTTTTTACGTCCAAAAAATATTGATATTAATAATCAGAGCTTAATGGTATGTATTGTAAATTTTTACATTGTAACTTTTTCCAAACAATATTGATATTAAAAATAAAAAAATATTTTTTATTTTTATATTAAAATGTCCATGAGCCAAAATAAAAAATATACACTTGATCTTTTTGTTTTCTTTTTTACTTCATATTAATTATCTGAATGTGAATCACTCACAATATTATTTATTTTGGTAGAATGACTCAACATTATCATGATTATGTTTAAATATTGAAACTAAATGTTATGGTCACGAAAAATATTCTATAGTACTTTTTTATGTTTTTAATAACTTATAAGTCCAATGAAATAAAATATTTTTGAAAAAAAAGTTTAATATTGTTTGTTCTTAGTTTTATATATAAAAAAACTGAATTTAGCTATGTTATATAATTGAAGTAGCATGATTTTAAAATAGGTAAACATTTTATGTTGTCTATATTTTTATTTTTTATATTAAAATGTGCATGGATAAAAAATAATAAATGTTTGATCATGTTTTTTTTCTTGTTTTATATTAATTATTAATTATCTGAATGAGAATCACTCATAAATTTGGTACGTCGAATCACCCATAATATTATTAATTTATTATGATTATATAATATAAAATGTTATGTTCACGAGAAATATTCTATAGTATATTTTCTTTTTTTAATAACTTATAAGTCTAAAAAAATAAAATATTTTTGAAAAATAAATTTGTGTAATATTTTTTCTTCTCATTTAATATATATAAAAAACTGAATTTAACTATGTTATTATATAATTAAAGTAGCATATTTCAAGGTAGGTAACCATTAGTAATCCTATATATTTTTTAAGTTATGTTGTATATATTTTAATTTTTTTATATTAAAACGTCCATGGACAAAAAAATGTTTCATCATGTTTTTTCTTGTTTACTTCATATTAATTACCTAAATGTGAATCACTTACAATTTTATTTTGTTAGAATCACTCCCAACATTATTATGAGTATATGTTATAAATATTGGAACTAAATGTCTACAAGAAATATTCTGTAGTATTTTTTTTTATGTTTTTAATAACTTATAAGTCTAATGAAATAAAATATTTTTAATAAATAAATGTTTCTAATATTCTTTCTTCTTAGTTTTTAATATATATAAAAATTGAATTTAACTATGTTATATAGTTAAAGTAGCATAATTTTGAAGTAGGTAAACATTTTGTAATTATATATATTTATATTTAAATTATTTATGTTGTATATATTTTAATTTATTTATTTTGTATTAAAAACGTTAATGTACAAAAAAATGAAAAATAAATGGGATTCGAAGGCATCTTAGATTAGCCAAACATCCAATTTGTTGAGTTATGAAAGTTACTTTAGTATCTTGAACGTCTTTTTTTTTTTTTTTTTTGCGCATTTGTCTCATAGAGACCCACCTAGTCTGCCAAGCACAATATCTTTAGAGGATATATATGTAATGCAAGTTATCTCATACAATGATTCATGTTGATATATATCATCTTTCTCTAGTAAAGAGACATTATCAAGATGTTTCAATATGTCAATACCACATTATCAAGATGTTCTAATGTCTTTCTTTAATTAATTTTTTTTCCTATTAAGATTAACTGCAAAAACGTTACTAGTTGTCTTTAACCTCAAGCACATTCCAAATACATTAGTACAAACTTAGTCCCAAACCTTCAAACACAACAAACCATAAAATAATACAGTCCAAGCTATTTTTTGAGTTTCTTGCAATAAACTAAAGAAAGACAAATAAACACATTTATTTTTCACTTGTTACATGCATGAAAGAAAATATCTAAGAAAAATACTCATTGGAGGCAGCAAAGATGGGTTGCAATCGCTGATACAACTTTTCGTTGTTTGTCCACTCCAACTCATCCCACCACTCTTGCTGCCCTTTAATGGACTTTAAGTTGACTGCATTGTCACTGTCTAGTGGTAAAGTTTTCAACTTAGGACAGTTATGTATCCTTAACAGCTCCAAAGAGGACCAAGCCAATGTATGAGTTGAGCATATAGTTTTGAAGTTAGGCAAGTTAACCAGCAGAAGTATTTCTAGTTTTGGAAGCACATCCCTTTCTCTTTCAATGTCTTCTCCGATAAGTACTTCAATTTTTGAACAATCTTCAAGTTTTAGATTTTGAAGTTCTGAAAAATGTTGAATTGCTCCATTGCTGAAAATGTCACTGAGTGATGGACAATTCTTCAATGACAAAGTTTGTAATTTGGAAAAGGTTCCACTGTGCAAGGGACCTCTAAAAACACATCTTAAATTGAGCAAATTTTCCAAATATAATTGCTCCAAATTTGGTAAGATGACTCTTGTTTCTATTTGGATTCCATTCATGGTGTTGCTACTTGTATCGGCTGACACAATTGTTAAAACTTTGTTGCATCTTGTAATCAAAAGACCACGAATGTGTTCCAAACACACAATGCCAGCAAAATTTGTCAACTTTTTAATATCTTTATGGCAAACTAATTCAAATGCATCAGTTTTTGGTAGTACCTCAATAATTGCCGAGTCATCCTTCTGTCCACCATTGCAGTACCTCAAATAATTAGTAATTTTATACTCAAAAGATTCAAGTATTTGAGGTCGCCTTGTGTTTTGGCATCCCACAAAGAATCTAAATGAATTTAGCTGCTTACAACTCCATGATTTACTTCTTGAAAGAAATTCTCCAAGAATGATTGAGGAGGGAAAACAACATCTGAGATGTGTTACATTTTCCAAAGAAGCCACATGTTGTAAAACAATTTCAGCATCATTGCACCATTGTTCATAGGATATGACTTGAATGGTTAATTCTTCCAACCTACGAAGCTTTGAGATCACATGAACATTTTGAGCTTCATTATCTTCACTTGCAATGAATGGGATTCGCAGGCATCTTAGATTAGTCAAACATCCAATTTGTAGAGGTATGAATGTTACTTTAGTATCTCGTATGTCAAGGACCTCTAGAAATTGAAGTGATCCAATTTCAGATGATAATGATTCCAAGAGCTCACAACTGTTCAAGAATAAACCCCGCAGACAAGTCAATTTTGATAAAGACGATGGCAGTTGTGTAATCATGCTATTATACAAGTCTAACAGAAGTAGACTGTTCATGTTCTCAAAAAAAGTTCGTGGTATTGTAGTTAGTTTTGGATTTTTTCGCAGCAACAATGTCAAAATCATGCTGCAATCTTGGCTTATTGGAAAATCAAGCAGTTGTCTCATAGAGACCCATCTAGCATTCTGCCAAGCTCTTGAATTTGAGAGATTTTCAGATTCTTCACCATCTTGGAGGTAAAAGCTACATTCAGGATCTTTAGAGGATATGTGTAATGCAAGTTGTCTCATACAATGATTCATGTTGACATATATCATTGATTCCCCTTTCTCTAGTAAAGAGACATTAGCAAGATGTTCTAATATGTCAATACCACAATTGCGTGCACTTCGATATGACCTTTTGTCATTTATATCACCGAGTAAACCTTGTGCTGCCCAACACTCCACTAAATAATCAGTGTAAACCTTGCTATTTGCAGGATACAGTGAAGTGTATAAAAAGCATTTCTGCTTCTTTTTATCTTTGAGTTCATCATAACAGAATTTCAGGCATGAGTACAACTCTTCTAAACCTTGATTTTGAAGTTCTGGCCAAGGTTTAAGATCTTCAAGTCCCACCAACCAACTTGAAGCAGACTCTTTCAATTTAAAAGAATTTGCTATATTGTAAATGAGAAGTGGAAGACGAGAGCACCTTTTGCATACAAGTTTGGCTATAGGTTGAATGTCAAGGGAATCAATCTTAGGATTAAAGGCATGAACAGTATCTCTGAACATCTTCCATGCTTCCTCAGGAGATAACTCCATGACTTTGATGACCCTCTGCACCTTATTCAACTTATAAACTCGAGGGAGTCGAGTGGCAATTACCACCTTACTTCCATTGTTGACGTCACTAGGAATTCCCAACTGCTGCAAATTGATGGCATCCTCAACCTCATCCAAAATCAATAAATACTTCTTCTTTTCTAGCTCTTTGTGTATTCTTCTTGCAACATCATCGCTATGCTCCTTGTTGGTTTCTATGTCCAGCATCAACCGATTAGCAATTTTCTCTTGAAGCTTATGATCGTCAGCTGTGGCTTTCACAAAAATGACAATTTCAAACAGTTTAGCAACCTCTTCATTGTTGTTGAGGTTCTGCATTATTGTTGTTTTCCCCACCCCTTTTGTCCCACACACTCCAATGGCTTTAATCTTATTATTTTTTAGCAAACCCAGCATATTTTCCAAGGCACCTTGAAGGGTTGGATATCCACTTATCTGTGGGACATTTAACTCCTTTAAGACAGGCTCTGGTGGTTTATCAACAAGAAAATCTGTTAAACATTCATCCTTCTTAAGTTCACGAACACAGTTGCACTTCTTCTCCATATCTTCACTCAGATGTGAACGTCGTTGAATATGCCACAAGGGTAGCATTTGCTCTTCGTATTTAACTTTCAGCTTCTGCACTTCTTCTGCAGCATCTGATACCCTGTTTGTCCACAGTTTGTAAGCATTAGTGGTATCTTTGTGGTTGTTTCTTTGAACCTCCCTCTCTTTATCCTTCTTTATTGCAAGTAGCATCTCCATCTCTTTGAGCAAAATGTTGTAGTTGTTATCAAGGTTTCTGGAAGACGCCAACATAGATGCAATTTTAGTACCTAATTCTCCAATCAGATTCGTTGTTACCTCTTCAAGAATAGGGGCTACAACCCCAAGCCCAGACATTATGAAACTTCAAAGCCTACAATACGTTAACAAAGAAAATAAAATCATATAATACACCAAATCAACGTATAGAAATTCTAGACATCAGCGGTATAGAATTTTGAAGCTTACACAAACATAGCCGCTTTATTCAATATGAATATGTATGTAACACCCAAAGCCAAAACTTCAGTATGTAAAAACTTATGATTCAACCCTTTAGTAACACACTTGATCATTATTTATGAACCTCGGATTAGTTCTCTTTTCTGTTTGACAGTAAAAACAATTTAAATATAGGCAATTACAATAAAATCTTAAATTTTAAAGCAATCATTACGAAACACAAAACACAAAAAGAATTGTGTGTGTGTGTATATAGTATATATAAACCTTGAGACTAGAAGTAGCACCATTTAAAAGTATTGAAAGTCAGGGACAGATCCAGGAATGCAGGGGGGGGGGGGGCATTTTTTTTTTTACACAATTATTTAATTATTTACTTCTAATAAATAATTATGTAATAAATAAAAAAGTTTCACAAAAAAATTTATTATTAATTTTATTTGTAAAACTAGAAATAAAATATACTACTAGAAAAAAATTTAAAGAAACATTAAGTCAATACTCTATTTTTCTTATTCATTTTTTACTAGCAATATTTTCTTTTTATTTTTTCTCAAGTATATATAAAGGATCTTGAGGGAGGGGGAGGGAGGGCCAAGGCCCCTGCTTTCCCCCCCTAAATCCGTCCATGTTGAAACTGATATGCAAAATGATTGGAATGTATCTGAGGGGGAATCAGGAGCAAGAGTTAAGTAAGAAAGATTCATGTGTACCTCTGCTGCTAACTGTTAAGAATTGAGATCCATCTCAGGGGAATCAGGAGCAACAATAAAGAAAGATTCATGCATGTCTAGCTCTGGCAGCAGCTCTTTTGCACAGATTTTGCTAAATGATGGGTAAGTCAACACATGAGCAGCACCAAATTGAGTCTCTGGTGTCCCTGTTCAATACTAGTGGAGGACAGGCACCAACCAAAATAAATACTACTGATTAAGATACATTTGATTATTCTATATGTCTGTTTAATCTATAACATCTACATTTTTAAAAAATATACTTTTGACTACAAAATAAAAAAGAATATTTATAAATATATTCTTCATATAATTTTATATTTATTAGTTAGTTCAATAAATACTTTTATCGAACATTTTTAATTAAATGATCTAGTTTAACAACTTAGATTTCAAATAGTTTGTCATCTTTAAGCCATTTTTTTTACTAAATATAATATACCAAGAATATGTTTAATAAATCATTTTAAATAATTAAGAACTTATTTAATTTATAAGTTTGTTCTACCTTAATGACTTTCAAGTTTTAGTTTAAAAAATCAATTTTAAGTTTTAAGCATTACGTTAACTTAGAATTATTTTTGTCAGATATAGTTTGAAAGCTATTGAATATGAAATATTTAGTGAAATTATCTAATAAACTAATTATTCCATATATATGTTAGTCAGCTTGTGTATAATTAAAAATGTAATAGATTTAGATAGATATGGATTATATACTATTATTAGGTATAACATATTTTATAAAAAAAATTAAAAGTGAAATAATTAAATATACAAATATAATTTTTTGAAAATACGAGTTTTATTAATTAGGAAGGAGTAAAATAATATCATTTTTGGAAATTAGCAGACAAAATAAAAAAAAACAACAATCATAAAACTTTTGTGTTATAAGTTATATTTTTGGAAATTATTGTATTTTAGAGAAAGATGAAAACAAAAATAGAAGACAATAAATTAATTATTTCTTAATTAGTTCAAAGTGATATACAAAATCAAACTACTTAAGAATTAAGAGTGGTCAGATTTGAGATCCATGGGTGAGTGAGGAATCAGAAGCAACAGTTGAGAAAGATTTATGATTATGACTGTGTGCCTCTGCGAGTGCGAGCAGCCGTAGCCGACAGATCTTCTTCATCCTGATTTTGCAAAATGATCGATCAAGTGTTTGATTATCGCTTGCTCTGTTTGTTTCACAATAGATTAAATTATAATAGCTATTGATTTTTTTCTTAAGGCAAATAGTATTGATTATGATTAAATTAAAAAAAATGTGTACAATTACTTTTACTTTTTAATTAAATATAATTTTTTATCATATTATTATATAAAACATCTATTAATTTTGTCGATAGTTAATCTTTATAAAAAAATCTGACTAATAACATTTAATAAAATTATCTACAACATTCAAAATTGAGATTTTGTTTACCAGTCAAACTAAAGAGACTTAATCAAATACATTTCATTATATACATGAAATATATGATTAAAATAAATATATTTTAAAAAACTGAATTTATTTTATTATTTAATGTGTTTAAATAAAATTGATCTTTTGTTTATACTGTGTTTAAATAATAGCTATAAGTTTATTTTTCAATAAATTGATCTGTATAAAAATACATCTTTTTATATTTTAATTTATCAGTCAGTTAATAACGAATTTCACCAAGGGTCTATTGCCATTATCAACTGAAAAGCAAACTTTTTTTTTTTGAATGAAAGGGGCTAAAACCCCAAGTAAAAACACTAAAAGCCACGAGGAAAGATCATGGAAGTAGCATATGCTAAAATATCAAAATGTGACCCTCCATAGTATTGACATAATTTCATTAATTTGCTAGCAAATCCACAACTTGATTGGCCTCGTGTAAGGTATGAGAACCGGACCAACTGAAAAGCTAACTAATAAATGAAAATTAAGTGAGAGTTGAATATAGTGTTTGACAAGTAATTACAACTAACTATTTATATTCCTCGTGAAAATTCCTTTCATCTAAAACATAGAGTAACAGAATCACAGAGAGTTAGAGACAGTATTGATTCTTAAGATATTCTTTTAGTAATTTTTTTTTATAAAAAAAGACCAAGGCATGTAATGATATTGCAAAACGATTATTATCTAAAGAATATTTGTTTCTATTTTGCTAAATCAAACATTAAGTGAAAACGAAGATGTTTACAGCCAAGGCTAAGGCATATAAATAACTCTGTTTACTAATTAGCAATAGCATGTACTCGAATATAAACATAATCCAAAAGAAATTTACTACTAAGATTGTAATATATGAACCAGAAAGGTTGTAATTGCATCCTTCACTTTCCTAACCCATGCGATATTTAATTAATTCTGATCTAATATTTGTTATCACATCCTCTGCCTCATGGAGTAGGGCTTCAAGCTCTGCGACCTTTCTTTTATTTTTTGATGAGGTCTATGCTTCGGTTTTCTATTGATAAGACAGCAGTTAATGCCATTTTTTGAAACGAGAACACGACAGAGGAAAATTTTAAAGATGGAACATTCACATGAAATATGAAAAACAAAACAAAATAAACGCACACAAAGTGAAGGCATAATTTAATAATGTATGCATCTAACTAGCAAGTAAATAGCTTATTCTGTTAGAACTGGGAGAAAGTGACAAGATTCAAGAAAGAAATCAAGAACAGAAACATCTAATTAGTAATATCCTCACCGGACAACATAACACAAATACTAGAAGAGACGAGTACGTTTAGTGATAATGGAATGGCATGTACGTTCCTATTACCTTGTGTCGCAAATTTATATCTATGTTGTTTCTTTTCACTGCAAACACTCCTATCTGGCTCTTTGCATGATGCAGACCCCAACGACAACATTGCTTATAGAGTTATAGTTTCGTTACTAACTTGCTATGATCATTTGGTAACTAGGTTTTTTTTTATCTTTGCATCAACGGAGCTTTTAATGTTGAGTGAGGATTATAAAAGTTATTTAAATTATAATCTATATTTAATTTATATCTTTTGAAAATGATTTTTTTTATAAATGAATATATTTGATAAGAGTTTAACAAAAATATTTAGAATTATTTATATTTCTATAAACATTTAACTATTTAATTCACTATCTTTAATAGAGCAAATTTTGTTTCTTTTTTTTAGTTAAAAATGATAATTTCTTAATTAAATTGTTTTTATCACATATAGAAATATGGCTTTTGTTTTCTTTTAACAACAATAAGACAATATAATTTTAACTAATTACATAAAAAATATTATTTTATATCATATGAGAAATAATAGTATTAGTTTTTTAAAATTATGTTTTACAATTTATTTTAAGTAATCTGTATTTTACAACAAAATTTAGTCTAAAAATAAATTCAAATGAGCTAGGCCCGGTCCAATTTTGAAAAAGAAAAATAAAAAAGGAATGACAAATAAAACAAATATAAAATAAAGGAATAAGAAAATGGGATTCAAAAATCCAAGCCCATGCAACGTGAAAGAAAAAAATAAAAAGTGTCTTTACCTTTCAACATCCAATTTTAACCCTAATAAACTTGACTATTTTTAGGAAGCGTTTGGTACAAGAGAAATTTTTTGATTTTTCAAAAATCATAGGTTAAGAAACTTGGTTTTCCATATTTTATATACATTGTAGAAAAAATAACATATTTTTGGAAATATTTTTTAACCAGTTTTTTACTAATTTTTTTATGAGAGAGGTAAAAATCTTACTTTTTCAAATTTAATTTTTTTTTACTATAATAAAAACATCATGATATTTTTTTATTAAATTATATAATGTGATAAATAATTAAAATAATCAATAAAAAATGTGTAAGTCTTCTTTAATTCTTAAAAAGCTTATATAAAGATATTGATCATCAATCAAATAAATTTTGTTTTATTAGATTTTTAGGAATCATAATTTCCGGATATAATTTTTTTTTCCCTCTACCCAACACTCCTTTATATATAAGAGAAAATTTATATAGGAAGCTCAAATAACCCCGAAGCTAAGAATGATGAATGTTATTCCAACTCCAGCATTTCATCCACTTTAATTTTGTTTTCGGAACAGCCTGTGAGTATCTTCATTTTCATTGATGTCCATCTCTCGTCGAACACCTCCTAAACCAACTTTTTTCTCCTCCATCGTAGCACAATCTTGTCCAAGATTCGAACTGCCCATATTAGATTGTAATGACCCCTCACATGAGCCTGCCCAAATAAATTAGAAATAACTAAGGTTGAAAATAAATAATGCGTTGAATATATCAAAGCATGCAGGTGCATGCTTAGCTTGCCTATAGCCAACTGTTTTTTTTTTTTGGTTTAAAAAATCAAATCTCTCTCTCTCTCTCTCTCTCTCTCTATATATATATATATTCAGTTTCAGGGTATCTTTAATTGCTAGCTATATATAAATTAAGAATAATATATTTTTTTATCAGCCAAAATGATAATATATTAAGAATAGTATCTATGTAGCTCTTGCCTCTTGGAATTTATTTTGTTCTAGTCAAACTATAAAGTTAACATCTGTTACCTGTTCCTTCACTACTTTTTGATTTTGGCGCAATGCAAAGGAATCTTTGCGACTTCGATATATCTTCTGAATCAATAAAGCGACTATTTGTCTTGCAGACGATCGAGACGAATAGGGGATAACTATTACTCGTATTTGCCCGCTCTGTTATCATTGCAAATTTACATAATTGGTTAATTTTTAAAAAATTTACAACAAATAGGTAGCTTTTGAAAATATTGTATAATATTTGTAAGTCATATTTTAAAATAAAATTTTCTAAAAGTTATATTTTAAAAGAATTATAATTTATTTTAAAAAAATACTGAAGTTGTGATTAGTGAAATTGTATATTAAATTACAACTTCTAATATTTTATTTTGTTAGAAAATATTACGCCGTTCTAAAATCATGTTTTAAATATTGATTTCTTTATATAAAATTGTGTTTTAAAATATGAATTAATTATATCTATAATATTTTCAAAATCTATCAATTTTTGTATTTTTTTTTTAAGAATTACCCCATGTAAATTTATCGTTATCAACCCTACTCACGAATAAGACTTCGTATCAAATAAAAATAAATTTTTCCAATCTCCTAATTTGACAATAAAAAATGGGCAAATATGAAATATGAATTTTCCAAATATAAAATATAACCAATAATAATTATCTTGTTACTTCCTAACAAATGTGTGAATATTTTTTGCAATCTCATATTCCCATAAATAAATAAATAAATTGTGAATAAGTATTCGCTAATGTTTTTATAATCTTATAAGTTTTTTATTCCTTGTATTTTTGAAGACTTGATCTTAGTTTTTTAAATTTTATTTTGTTTATGATTTTAGTTATTTTTATCTATTTTAGATGTTAAGTAATGATGTGATATTTATTTTATTATATTTTATTTTATATTTAAATATATTTTTTATCTTTTGAAAATTTTTAATCCTTATAAATTATATTTATTTTGTTTTTTTTTATCTTTATGAAATTTTAGATAATATTTTTTATGGTTCAAAATGTTATTTAAAATACTTTAAAAACTAAAAATAAAACAGGTTAAAAAAAACAATTGTACAAGAATAAAAAGATAAAAAAAAGGCTAAACAAAACGCTCTTCGGTAACGTCGACGTCGGCGACCAAACCTCCAGATCTGGTTTCACTACATTCAATTCTGATCGCTCCTCCTCCAATCACGTCATTGTCCTCTGCGGTGGCAACTGAAAGTCCCCAAAAAATGATCGAGATGCTGGGAAAAACGAGGATGGTTTCGGTGCGTGGCAAATCTGTGACAGCTAACTACGCCTTTGCTTCTTACACGCATCACCACCACCAGGGGCTACCCTCCCTTGAAGAAGTTTCAGAAGAAGTTCACCGAGCTCTCTGAGGTGAACAAGGAAGACAACTTTTTTTTTTTGTGACGAAAAAAAAAGTTACAGCTGTCAAGTTTTCTGGAACAAGCAAATTTTACATAGGTTTGGATTGCAGGCCAAAAAGTCACAATATAAATTTACGAGGACGAATAACAGATAAAATTTTATAAATATTAAAAATTAACTTTGAGCATTTTGTATAGACAAAAAACGTTTAAAGTCAACTAATAATTTCTCGTTCTTATAATTTTATGTTAATTTATCATGAATACTTTTGATCCCCCCAGCCCCCCTCTTCAAACATCCAAAAATCAATTTAGCTCCACTACATTCTTGATGGTAAAATCATTTAACCCATTTCCCCCCCACTTTTTTTGCCTTGTAATGGGAGGTATTTTGTCTTGTTATGTAGGCAACCTTTGATGATGAAGATGATTCAACAAGAGATTACATGCATTGTAACAATCTTTGATTAGCATTCATTGGATACAAGCTTGATGTTTTGTATGTTCCAAGTTTAGTGGATTACCAGTAACATTTTTTGGATGAAATGTATTTATGATCATATTAAATGTAATATTATTTACTGATGTTTTTTTTACTGAAATGTAGATAACATCAACAATATATTTTAAATTTGTCTATTTTTATTTTTAGTAATGCAAATTTGCAAGACAAGTTTTTTTATAACTTGCAAGATTGACCACTAGTCGTCTGTTCAAACTTGCCTCATTCCCACTCTAAAGAATTCTGTTCTTTGGTGCATGTATGTCTTCCTTGGTAGGTTATCTCAATTGTTGCTGGGTTTTCGTCTAACCTTTGAACTGTTTTTCTTGCTGAGCACCCATGTACAGATCCATTTGCGCATTTGTAATATTCTCTGCAATGCAAACGACTAGTCGTCAATTTTTCGGCAAAACTAGAAAATAACTTCCATTTATGTTCTTATAAACATTAGACTGGCAAAGTTAGTATGGTACGAACAGAAAATAAAAATATTAATAGAAACCCCTCTTCTTTCAAGCCTTGATAAGGAAGTTGGAGAAGAAACCTACATTCTCTTTTTAGTTGCTGTGAATGTTATAGTATAGTCTATGTCCAAAAATAAAGAATGAGATGTTATCTGGAGTTTGTGGTTGTTCTCGGTTTTAAATTTTTGTAAAGATAGTTGTCAAATGAACAAGTTTTTGTTGAGAATGTCAATAACAAGTTTCCAACAGAAAAAGCACTAATTTGGGCCCGTTTGTAACCAGCTGACATGGTCCTTCAGATAAATTTTCAAATTGCAGGTCATTTAAACACTGGGGGCATAGAACCATTAAAACAAGAAAAGAGAACTCATTGTACATGCATATTTTATTTTCCACATTACGCTCCATTAGCTAATTGGCTACTGATTTTCCAGTTACCAGGCCTAAGGCCTCTGGTATTAACTAAACGAGAGGGGTGAACCTTGTACGTCAATAACCTAGAGGGGTGAACCTTTCTGTCACATTCAAATCAAATGCCAATTATATAAACTTATACTACGAACAAAATTGCTAATTAAACTTGTTTAATTTATAACAAGAAAAAGTTAAATAAGAAAAGAGCTTTTAACTAACCTTGGAAACTTAACTCCAAGAATATTCTTTTGCCCATATTTTCTCCAGCTATATCCATCATCTAAACACCCTTCCGCATTGACACTTATCTTTTCTGTCCAAACTTCAGTTTGAACTGTGCTTAGTTCACGAACCTGTTAATTGCCATGCCAAAATATAAAAGCCACAATAGTCTTTTATTCAACATGTTAGGTTCATGAAATTTATTTTTGTTTAACTAAAGACTATAGAGACACCTCCTACGCACACATCTTCACAGAGGAACTCAGCAACAGTATTTGATCTCGATTCATGAATAAAACCATCATCATCATTTTTCAGTTGGGGAAGTAGCTAACACTGTGTTGAAGCTAAAGATTGATATGCAATACAGAGAATATCTACCTTCTCATGGTATTATTGATGCATAGTCAAAGTAGAGTACAAACAATTTCAAGTTGCAGGCGTATAACTCCCTACTTATATGACCATGCATCATAGCTTCATTGGATTGAGTAAGCAATGAATAACTTAAGTTGCTGATAAAGAGTAAGCAAATTCCACTAAAAATGGAGAGAATCCGTCTCTGTTAGCACCTTCAGACCCCTATAAGATTCACTTCTAACTAGGGTTGTGGCAATCACAAGGCCATGGCCATTTAAGTAGTTACCTCAAGCCTAAAAATATTTATATTTTTTAAAAAATATTTATTATTAATTTGAATTATTAGGTGATAAATTTTATAATGATATATATTACTAATTTTATTATTTAGACTGTAATTTTAAGATTCTATTAATTGAATAATTGAAAACTTCAAATGAAGATATGGATTGAAAATACTTTTAAGTTTTACTGAGAATTATAATATTGAAAATCTTGATTTATTTTTAAAATAAAGATATTACAAGAAGTATAGACAAAGAAATTCATATTTCACTAAAAAAATTGTTTATTTAAACAAATTGTATTTTTCTTTCAAATACATGCATTGTTTCTAATATTATTATTAATACTAGTAATTATTATTATTATTATTGAAAGTAATTTTTAAACTAAAATTACTCAAATCTTTTTTATGTAACATACTAAAATCTTATTTGATATTAACTATGTTACGAAATAATTTGAATGATTTTGTCATTTTACACATTGACAATAAAATGCTAGAAATACTTTATACTTATAAAACTTTGATCAATAATTTCGTAATTAATAAAAAAATAAAATAAAATATTACAAATATTAAATTAAATGTTAAAGAAAAATATAGAAGAGAGCACAAAACAGAGAGATGAAGGATCTGTATTAGAGAGATGAAGAATGCAAGGACAGAACAGTGAACAGACCATGTCAGCAAAGGTCGCGGTTGGCCAGAAACAGTGACAGTTTGGCCAGAAAATGGCCATAAAGGTCAGGAATTACTAGAAACTATGGAGAATAGAGGCTGCAGAGGTTGGGGATGGCAAAAAACTCACATAAGGCCTGAAAATGCAGGGAAATGCCAAAAATGCTGCCAGAAAAGGGTGTGTATTGGTGGGAAAAGGATAAGTGGATAACAAAATGTCATAACAGTGTGTGTGTAAGTGATTGAGAAAGTAGAGTTTCAGTTGTGATTCAAAGAAGGGGGCAAAATCATTGCCCACTAAAACACCCTAAATAAAGTAGTTTAATGGTTAAATTAAAATAGGTTTTTTTGTGACCCACTCCAATAAAGCCTGCTCCAGGAGCAATTTCTGCTATTTTGCTGGATATGGCAGCTGTAATGGGAGATAAAATATGGCAGCTGTAATGGGAGACATTGACCGTACTGCCACAGAAAAAAATAAAATTTACTTGAATGCCACGCGAGCGAAATTAAATATCAGACTGCCACGCAACATAATTCGTTGGCCAGTCCAGCGAAGTACGTGATGGATACGTGGCAGGCAGGGCATAATTTGCTAGGGGGCCCAGCGAATTAGGGGACACGTGGCAGAAATGCAGTAATTCGCTGGGGGTCCAGCGAATTACGTGGCATGAGAAAAAAACCCCAAAACTTCGGAAGACCATAACTTTTGACTGGGATGTCCGATTGAGGCGTATGATATGTCAAAACGATCGTAATTGAGAGGAGATGCCGCTGGCAAGTACCCAAAGGGGACTTGGCCAAATTTTTTTCCCAAAAGAGGTCTCTAAGTGCCTCAAAATTACGATTTAAGCTTTAATCACTTAAAAAATTTATTTTTCTCTGCTTTTTTAATTATTTAATTACTTTATTTAATGTTATTTTTTATTTTTCAATTACTTTTCTGAATTATGATCGTTTTGACATATCGTACGCCTCCATCGGACATTTCTATCAAAAGTTATGATCATTTGAAGTCTATTGCCACATAATTTGCTCGGCTTTCCAAAAACTTCAATCGGACATAACTTTTGATAGAAATGTCCGATGGAGACGTACGATATGTCAAAATGATCGTAATTCAGAAAAGTAATTGAAAAAATAAAAAATAACATTAAATAAAGTAATTAAATAATTAAAAAAGCAGAGAAAAATAAATTTTTTAAGTAATTAAAGCTTAAATCGTAATTTTGAGGAACTTAGAAACCTCTTTTGGGAAAATTTTTTGGCCAAGTCCCCTTTGGCCAAATACATTTTTAATCAAATACATTTTTTTGATATTATTAATATGAAATATTTATTAATTTTTGTCAATAAACTGATTAATTATATTTAGTAGAATTTTTTACAAGATTCAAAATCTAAATCTTGTTTACCACTCAAATCAAGAAGGAGACTTAATCAAATACATTTGATTATTTTATCTATGATTAATTATTATAAGATAACCCAACTAATCATATTTAGTAGAATTTCTAACAAGATTCAAAATCGAAATCTTATTTACCACTTCGACAAATAAGGAGACTTAATCAAATAAATTTGATTATATACATGAAATATATGATTAAAATAAATGTATTTAAAAAATATGAATTTATTTTATTATTTAATGTGTTTAAATAAAATTGATCTTTTGTTTATAATGTGTTTAAATAAAAGCTATAATTTTTTTTTCAATAAATTCATCTGTATATAAATACATCTTTTTATATTTTGATATATGGGACAGTTAATAACGAATTTCATCAAGGATCTATTGTCATTATCAACTGAAAAAGCTAACTTTTTTATGTGTTTGCTTAATATTTTTTTAAAAAATATTAACAGTTTGCTTAATATTTATTTCTTAAAATTTAATAATTGTTTCTTTAAGTTTAATATTTTTTAGTATTTGACTCCTTCTATCATTCAAAAATTTTGTTTTTGTAATGAGAGAAAGACAGAGGAAAATAAAACTTAAAATTTGAATATGATGAAAAGTCAAAAGAAATTTTGTTGTTTAAAATTAACTTTTTCCCCCTTTTCTTTCTATTTTTTCTCCAATCCAACTAGAGAAAAAGATCGTTAATTAATTATCTATATTCTGTTATCTTTTTTTTTCATTCAAACCAAATATTAATCTTATACATTATAGGTATTTTCTTTTCTTTCTATCTCGATCTTCATTCTTATTTGATCACCTTATAATAATAAATATTATTTGTTTTATGATCACATTGATTACAAACTTGAGTACCTGAGATTATTTATTGTATGCATTATTTTGACACCTTCTTTCTGGTACCATGGCCATAGTGGATTTATCCTTATTAGCCTTCTTTCCTATCTTCGATTATCCTTCAAACTCGTTCGCATTTCATCATGCTTTCTTTCATTAATTCTCAAGCTTAATCTCACTCTCATTACATGATTTGATGAGTTGGAAATATGCACGCCCGCATGCAAGTTGTTTGACAAGAAGAGGCAGGACAAACAGTAAATCCCAAAGACTCACACTAGTCTCAAAATTCTCTCTCAAGAAAGAAAATGGTTGTAAAATCAAGAAACAAAGATGGTACATTTTGAGATTTGAGAGACATTGTGAACTTAAGTGAACCTCTGAGACCAATTGAGATAACTGTTTGGGCTGTTTCTTCTTCTTACCAAACAATTTGAAATTTGAAGAATGAATATAAGAGAAAGA
>CM023945.1:26832875-26906427 GCA_013407115.1 Glycine latifolia
AAAGAAGGGGGCAAAATCATTGCCCACTAAAACACCCTAAATAAAGTTGTTTAATGGTTAAATTAAAATTTCCGCTATTTTGCTAGACATGGCAGCTGTGATGGTCACTACTTCAAACTGATACACTTTTCAATTTTCATAGCGTGCTCTAGCCGCTCTGCAATGCAATTCCGCGCTAGCACCACTATTTGTTGCTATTGGCAACTAGTCATATGAAAATAATTCTTTACGTGAAATATGTTGAATACATTCAGCACATTGCTGATACTGAATGAATAAAGCAGCAACTACTTCCCTATCTGAATAATTAAATGACAATAATTTCCTTTGGTGTCACCATGTTTAGCATCTAAATGTTTTAAGTTTTCTTCAATTAGTTTTTCAGCACTTCAAATTATAATCTTTTCAAGCAAAACACATTCGACGAATAATTTTACAGGTTTATCAAACATGCCTTTAATGTAAGTATACCAACTCGTGCATATAAGAAAACCAAAAGCAATCAATCACGAACGGTGACAAGGCAACTTAAACCTGCTTTATTACCTTTTTTGATGCATCTTGTAATATTTTTGGCTCAGTAACGACTTTCCGCTTTTGGGCTTCACTGTTTGAACTACCCCTACCCACAGATGAAACTGGGGTTAAAGGTGACAAAACAGGTATTTCCAAAGATGACTTTGCTATCGACTGTGTAGAACTTGAAATTCCCTGGAAGGAAAACATTCAAGTAATAAAATACGAAAAATGAAGCTAAGAGGGTATGATCATATTAGCAAAAGCAATTCATACAGAGATACAACATTATTATAATTATAACACTAGCTCAGTATGACCCATGGTTGGAGTTTGATGAGTAGGGAGATAAATATGAACAGACTTGTTTATTTAAATCTCCAAACATAATTAAGTATGATCATAAAGTGCAGGAAAAAAATATTGCCACAATTTTTAAAGCACCAAAAAGAATTGTTGTGAAGTTAATTTTGTTTTGACATAAAAAAGATGTTCATTAAGAAAGAGATATACAAAAATAGGAAGATATCCTACACATGAAAACTAATCATAGTTATTAATCTCACATAGAAGTGCATAGCTTAAAACACTATAGCAGGAAGCAGGATGGTCATTTTTTTAAATATTATAATGCAAACTAAAAAGTTTATACTACATGTATATTAAAAACCAGAAAAAAAAATCCAAAATTAAAGAAATTCAAGATAAATAATAAGTCACACTTTATGCACAGAGTCACTATCAACCTAAAAACAAAAAAAACATAGTAATAGTAATGAAGTAAAAGAAATGAAAGATGATAGTGAAATTAATAGAAAAAGAACATAACGAGTTATATAAACATTAGCAAAAATTTGAAAATACCAACATGCCAATAACACCATGAAATTTGAAAAGAGGATAACTAAAAATTACCTGATACGTTTTGTGATATTCATTTAGTTGAGTCTCTTGAAGTGCAGCTAGTTGGTTCATCATGTCAGCTTCCTCGTTAATTGGTGAAAAAATTCGCTCAAAATAATTGGGTCGACCAGCATCTCCCCACTCTGCTACATTCCATTTCAATGCTTCCCACCAAATGCTTTCTCCTTTGATGATCTTCAAAGATTTGCTTGACAACTCTGATTTGGAAAGACTTTGGAGTCTTGGGCAATAATAAAATATCATTTCTTCTATAAAAGGTCCAACATGCATGCCATTAAAAATGTTGACCAATTCAGGAAGATAGAGAAGCGATATCATTCTCAACTTGGAGAGGAGGAAAAACACTGGATTTTGTTCTGGTGTGGCATGACTTATCAGGGTGGTTACTTTTGGACAGTCTTCAACAATAATCTCCTCCAAAAAGGGAAGTTTTTCAAGAGCATCTAAGGTGAAGATGGTAGTTAACATGGGGCAAGTGTGTAATGCTATAGACTTTAAGAAGGGAAAGAAGGGACTACTCCCTTGGCAGACGCTTCTTAAATTCTTCATATAGAATACACTCAAAAACTTCAACATTAGAGAAGTTGGCCTATCAGGTGAATTGCTTCCAGTGACAACTGTTTCCATTTCATTACACTCTGCCAATATGCATATTTCCAACCCCCATAAATTCCTCAAATCGAAATCAGAGAGACTCTTGATGGTCATATGTCGGTCTAGGTACAAGGCTTTGAAGCGCCCAAGATGCATTTTCACTCCATTTGGAACATTCACACCATTAACAAACTTTATGCTATAGTCACAGTGTTTAAATTTTGTCTCCAGTTCAGGTGGTACACGCGATATCAAACGTCGCATATGTTGACCAACAACCAATCTGAAATTGAGAGAATTTTGGGCTGGTATGAATTCCAAGAGGTCAGCCTTTGGGAGATATATACTTAACCTCTGCAAATTCCATAATCCAAAAAAAATTTCCCTCAAGACACTAATAACATTCTCATTCCATCGCTCATCTTCAGGGTCAACGTTGATGCTTAAATAATTCAATTGAATAAGATTTGATACCAATCCTGGAGGAATAATTGTTGACCTGGAAGTTTCATCAAAGCAGAGGCTTAAGCTTTGCAGGTTGATCAATTCTCGGATCTCTATTGGCAGATGGGGGATCAAAGTCCCATCAAGATCAAGCTCTTTGAGATTCTTTAGCTGTCCAATCTGATGTGGTAGTTCCATGAAGAGATCACAGCCTCTAAGATAAAATTTCTGAAGTTGTATTAATTTAGAGACAGAAGGGGGTAAATCCCTTATACTAGTGTAGGATAAGTCCAAGTGTTGAAGCAGGGGCATGTGGTTGAAAAATGAGTCAGGGATATCCATCAAATCAACATTGCCCTGCAACAACAACACTTTGAGTTTAGGGCAATCTGGTGATTGTGGTAATTCACATATTTTATTGTCCATCAATTCTATTTGAATAAGACTATGCCATCGTCCAATGTAGGGTGGCTCCGTCAATCCTAATGCACCATGCCTTAGGATGGAAGGCTTTGAGGTGTGCAATGATTGTATTATATCATAGGTTTCTATTGGCAAATAGACATCTCCACTTTCAGATGTCATCAAGACAAAACGGTCTTGAAGCTCATTGATGTGATATAGTAATTGCCTTATGTATTCACCAAGTTCTTGTGTGTATCCTAATATTATCTTAGCCATATCAGACACCAAGATATCATCTCTCACCCCATTTTTAATGTTGTGAACAGGCAAACTAAGTTCAAGGCAAAGCTTTTGTGCATCATCAATGTCTTCCCAAATAATATTTACGAATGCATTGACCATGACTCTACTAATGCCAATTCGGTCACTATCTTGATAATCATAGGAAGGATTCAGACTGCTTAATTTGTCAAGTGCAAGTTCCCACTGTTTAAAATCTTGCACATACGTAAGATACTTTGCCACAAGGACAATGGCAAGAAGATGACCACGGCATTCCTTAACTATTTCCACTGCAATTTTCTGAATGGCCATTGATGAACGTACCATGTTACTGATGATATAACTGCCCACATAGCTGCAGAAGACTTTCCAAGGCAATAGATGATCCTGGGTCCAAATATTCAAATCCATTGTGCATGAAATTCTAAAATCACCATCCTTCTCTGCTTGTGTTGACGGCTCAGTTGTTATCAATACCACAATTCCAGTCGGAAAACGCAACTTTTGGAGGTCCAGCTTGTTGTTGCTATCTGCATCCACTACAATTACCAACTGCCCATTGCTTCCCATGTCATCAACTTCCATCATCATATTGATATCGATTTCTTCTTGAACTCGAACCTCTGCATCAGTCTCATATGTTGAGGCATTGATCCATAGGGCTCTAAGAAAATCTTTGTCAATTCCAAACATGGTGTGCTTATCTTCAACGGCTGAAACTATTGTGTCCACTACAGATCCTTTTTCAGCCAAGTTTCTGGTTAACAGTCTGATATAGCGTGCACAGTAATCCCCAGAAAACAAAGTTTGAATTAGTTGGTTAACTGCGAGATCAACAGTTTGTTGGAGAATGGCTTCTGGTATTGCATCAACATCATTATGGCTGAAGATGGATCTCTCACCACTTTCTACTTTACTTATTATTTCCATTGGCATAAATCCCTTCATAGATCCCAGTGCCTTCTCAGTTAGTACACACCATGGTTTGTCCATCACAGTATCATCACCAGTGGACAGTAACTGAGCTTTCCACTCAGGAAATGCACTAATCCAAGATCTTAAAATATCTTCATCTTCTAATTTCATAGGATAAGTCAACACGAGGCTGATAAAATCTCTTATCCTCATCAAACCTGACAGCTCATTGTATGAAACTTCATCTTTATCTGAAGATGTTCCCTCTGCTTCATTTTGAAGAGTTAAAAATTTAGGACCCAACAGAGTTATTATATATTGAACAAATTCTTGAATCTCTGTATATTGTGGCCTGAAATTTTAAAGAAAATGAAGAATGCGAAATCATCACCCAAGAGAAGCAAAACAGGAGAAGATAATAGAAGAGTAGTTTTCAGCTTTTAAATACCATTTGCATCAAACATCAAACATTTATGATAATTTTGGACCCAATTTGCAAGTTACATCTTTCATGAGATGAGAGCGGGTCACTTACTTATTTGGGATATACCAACCAGAGAGATTGGCCACTCGAGTCAGAGCTTTTCTCCATGTCTGCACTTCCTCCATCCTCTCTTTATCTACCAAGAATCTTTCTTCATGTTCCGAAAAGGCTTTCTCATACCATCCAGTCTGTTTTCGCACATCTGATGGATCAACATCATAAAAAATAGGCAGAAGACGTCTCGGCGAAGTGTCAATGCAATTGAAGATGTGTGCTAGTTCACGCAAACACCGAGTTGAGGAAGCATAGTTCTTTGAAAGGACCACAATGAAAAGGCGGGAGCCTTCAATAGCATGTAATAGCAAGGGACCCTTTTCGAGACGTCTATGACCTTTGAAGGCGACGATGCCTTTTCTTCTGAGAGCTTGAAAAAGAAAACCTGTGAAGTTGTTGTTGTTGTTGCGTGTGTCTTCACCGTGGAAGCTGAGAAACACGTCATACGCAGAAGAGCTGCTCTGGACGCTGGAGATAGAAGCCATTGGAATTGCGAAAGTGGAAGTAAACTTGTTTGTGAAGAAGGACAGAAGGCGTAAATTAAGGACAAGTATTTCTCAATTGCTGGAGTTGGGGAGCGCACGGAATGCGGTAGTTGTAAAATGGAAGATCAAAGCTGTGGCCTGTGGCGGGAATTATTTCAATTAATTAATCTCAATTTGATTCATTTTAAATTTTTAATCTTATTTTTGAAATTTTAATTTCGCTTAGTTATATAATTCATCTTTTAATTATAGTTAATAATACAACTGAATCCATTAATTATTAAAAAAATTCAATCAAATCATTTATTAATAAGAAATTATTAATCCGAATGGTACCAAAATTAATTTCTTTAAAAAAGATTATGCATAAAAATATATTTTACATAATTATATTGATATTCAATATAAAAATATTTATTTTAGCCGTAAAAATAATATGATTATAACATTTTTATTAATTAGAGAATTTAATTTAACTTTTTAATAATTAAAAAAATATTATTAAACTTTTAATAATAATTAAATGATCAATTATATAATGAAAAGCCTTCGAATTTTTACATATGATCAACATCATCAATATCCATACCATATAATATAAGAAAGCAAACCTCTTTCTAACATACTTATCATTACTTAGGAAAAGAATTCTCGCACAATATTTCTTTCTTTTTTCTTTTCTTTTGACTTACCTCACCCAATCACCCCAACAATATAGATCTTACAATAATATATTCCCACAGTGTGAATCTAGTGACTTCAAACCATCATTTCCTATTATTTACACAATCAATCAAGCTATTATCAATTAAAACAACCAAATTGACAAATACTAGTGTACCCAACTCAACTACCCCAACCACAATGAATCACAGCTGCATATTCCCAATCAAAGTAAAACAAAACAAGAATAATTAACAGAACCCCATCTACCCAAATAGAACAAAAAGACAAAAAAAAGAAGATATAATGCACAACTGAAAAGGACCCATCTATGATTAATTGCCAGATGCACATGCATTTGAGTGAAAAATGGTACCTTGGGGGTTGTTGGTTGATGGGTTGATGTTGTTTTCCTTTGCCTTCTTTTTCCTGGCAGCTTTTCTCTTCCTAGCACCTGAAGGCATGATGTGGAGAGTGAAATAAGATGTGGGTTGCAGAGACGCAGATGGGGTAGGGTGGGCCACCGCCCCCTACAATTTTATTAATATACATTTTATTTTATATATATATATATATATATATTAAAAATTAAAAAATAATTTGATAATAAAAAAAGGTTGTATTACATAATATAATATTTTTTAATATTTTATTAAAAAATAAGATAAAATATTTTTGAGATTGCATTACATAATATAATAGAAATACTTAAGATTATATTATATAATAAGATAAAATATTTTTTAATATTGCATTCAAAAATATGATAGAATATTTTTTAATATTGTATTACATAATATAAAATATTTTTAAAATTATATTGCATAATATAAAATATCTTTAAAATTGCATTGCATAATATGATAGAATATTTTTAGGATTGTATTAAAAAATTGGTTAAAATCATATGCTTAAATTAGTATAAATAGAAACATATTTTTGTGTTTATAATATGCATTTCATTCCAAATAATATTAGAGCTTTAGAGAGTTTTTGTTTGCATCATTGAGAGAATTGTTATGAGATCATATAGAAGCGTTTGACAAGTCTGATTCTTAACTCTCCTTCAGGATTGAAAGATACTTATTTATTATCATAGTGAAGTTATCCATTGGATTGATTATCCAATTTGGACGTGGTGATTTTTTATCCAATTGGATTTTCTACGCTAAAATTGATTGTGTCTTCTTTATCTCTTATCTCTATATTATTGTTTTGAGTTTGATTTTAAATTGTGAATTATTTTAGTAAGACTCACTAGACTTTGTCAGCTTGTTCTGTTGTTCATCAACCCATCCTGTTTGTAATTTGTCTGTCTGTGGTTTGCGGTTTGTCTATTTTTGTATATTAGATTTGTATTGTATTCGGAGTATTTTTTTTATTATATAATTTTTTTTTACCTTCGCCCCCCTCAATAAAATTTTTGATTCTGCCATTGGTGTGAAGCTTCTGCATACATGCAAGCAGAAAAATCATGCTACATCATATTACAGTGCGTTCTAGTAGCCTTTAATACTCTAACTTCAATTTATGTAAAAACTAATGATTCAACCCTTTAGTAACACACTTGATCATTATTTACGCACCTCGGATCAGTTCTCTTTTCTGTTTGACAATAAAAACAATTCAAATATAGACAATTACAATAAAATCTTAAATTCTAAAGCAATCATTAAGAAACACAAAAAGAATTGTGTATGTGTGTGTATATAGTATATATAAACCTTGAGACTAGAAGTAGCACCATTTAAAAGTAGTAACTTACTGAAACTCGGACGGATCCAGGAATGCATACCGAATTTTTTTTACACAATTATTTAATTATTTAGTTCAAATAAATAATTATGTAATAAATAAAAAAGTTCCACAAAAATATTTATTATTAATTTTATGTGTAAAAAGATCAAATCTACTACAAAAATTAAACAAACATTAACTCAATACTCTATTTTTTTTATTCATTTTTTTATTAACAATATTTTCTCTTTCTTTTTTCTCAATCCGTTCCTATTGAAACTGATATACAAAAAGATTGGAATGTATGTGAGGGGGAATCAGGAGCAAGAGTTAAGTAAGAAAGATTCATGTGTACCTTTGCTGCTAACTGTTAAGAACTGAGATCCATCTCAAGGGTGAGTGTGGAATCAGAAGCAACAGTTAAGAAAGATTTATGATAATGACTCTGTACCTCTCGAGTGCGAGCAGCCGTAGCCGACAGATCTTCTTCACCCTCATTTTGCAAAATGATCGATCAAGTGTTTGATTATTGCTTGCTCTGTTTGTTTCACAATGGACTCAAGTCAACGCTTTTATCACTTAAATGTGTGGTGTCGGCTCGATACCAATATGATACCAATATAGGACAAAAAGTAAATATAATGCTATTGATTATTTTTTTAAGGCTAATAGTATTGATTATGATTAAATTAAAAAATATATGTACAATTACTTTTTACTTTTCAATCAAATATGATTTTTTATCATATTATTGATATAGAATATATATTAATTTTATTGATAACTAATTTATATATATCTTATTTATAACTCAAATCAATGAGACTTAATCAAATATGTTTCATTATATATATATATATATATATATATATATGAAATATATGATTAAAATAAATATATTTAAAAAATCTAAATTTATTTTATTATTTAATGTGTTTAAATAAAATTGATATTATGTTTATAATGTGTTTAAATAAAAGCTATAATTTTATTTTTCAATAAATTGATCTGTATATAAATACATCTTTTTATATTTTGATTTATCTTAATAACGAATTTCAACAAAAGGATCTATTGTCATTATCAACTGAAAAGGCTAACATTTTTTTATGTGTTTGCTTAATATTTTTAAATATTAACAGTTTGCTTAATATTTATCTCTTAAAATTTAATAATTTTTTCTTTAAGTTTAATTTTTTTTTGTATTTGACTCCTTCTGTATATCCTTCAAAAAATTTGTTTTTGTAATGAGAGAAAGATAGAAGAAAAGAAAACTTAAAATTTGAATATGAAGAAAAGTCAAAAGAAATTTGAGTTTTTATTGTTTAAAAATTAACTTTCCCCCCTTTTCTTTCTATTTTTTCTCCAATCCAACTAGAGAAAAAGATAGTTAATTATCTCTATTTTATTATCTTTTTTTTTCATTCAAACCAAATATTAATTTTATACATTGTAGGTATTCTCTTTTCTTTCTAGCTCTTCGTTCTTATTTGATTACCTCCTTATAATAATAAATACTATTTGTTTTATGATCACATTGATTACAAACTTGAGTACCTGAGATTATATATTGTATGCATTATTTTGACACCTTCTTTCTGGTACCATGACCATAGTGGATTTATCCTTATTAGCCTTCTTTCCTATCTTCGATTATCCTTCTAAACTAGTTCGCACTTCATCATGCTTTCTTTCATTAATTCTCAAGCTTAATCTCACTCTCATGTTACATGATTTGATGAGTTAGGAAATATGCACGCCCGCATGCAAATTGTTTGACAAGAAGAAGAGGCAGGACAAACACTAAATCCCAAAGACTCACACTAGTCTCATAATTCTCTCTCAAGAAAGAAAGAAAGAAAATGGTTGTAAAATCAAGAAACAAAGATGGTACATTTTGAGATTTGAGAGATAATTGTGAACTTAAGTGAGTCTCTGAGACCACTTGAGATAACTGTTTGGGCTGTTTCTTATTCTTACCAAACAATTTGAAATTTGAAGAATGAATATAAGAGAAAGAAAAAAGAAGGCCAGGGAGAAATACAGGAAGGGAAGTTTTAATTTGTCAATGTTCAAGATGAGAGATGGAAAAGGGTTAGAAAAATTCCTCCAAATTTACACATGTTTATTTCAATAAATTTTTTTATTTCATAGTTTAGAATAGAAGGTAAGAGATCTCTTCTTAAGAGGAAAACTTTTTTAATTTAATTTTGATTTTGAAGGAAAATACGCGAGTTTTTTTTGCAATAATGCATAAACAGATGATCTTTGTTAAAATTCATTTAGAGTATGTTTGGATAGAGAATTTTAATCGGAAAAAATAATTTATTAGAAAATTTGAAATTCTTTAATTTAAAATTAATTATTTGCATATTTTTATATGAAGAATTTAAATTTTTAAAATTTTAAAACAAAATTTTAAATAATTAAAATTTGAAATTTGAATTTTCTTCTAAAAGGTGAAAAATTAAAATTCTATTGCATACTCTCAAAGTAATGCTATTTGGTAAGAGAAAATCTTTACAAAAGTGAGTACAAAGCGATAGAAATTCATAACCATAATGGGTCACTATAAAAATTGATTTTAATGTATCTACAATTTAACATTTTATCATATTCATGCGTTTTGTGCCTTATGTCTTTCGTAATGAATAATATTACTGATTTTTAATTATTATAAAAAGTACTGATTTTTAATTATATGAAAACTCATTATTAGATTTACTTTTGAATTTTAGCTTTCTCAACCTTCAGTATACTTTTATTTCTTTCACTTTTCTTCTCTTTCAAATAACAGAAATTGATTACTATTATATATTTGCTAAAATATGTTTTTATCTTATAAATATTTGAATTTTATATTTATATTCTAATAAAAAATTTCTTTGTATTGAATTTTTAATAAAATCATAATTTTTTTTGTTCTGTCACTATATTTTAATATTTGATAAATTAATAAATTTTATGTTTTTTATTTTATTTTCTATACATTATTAATCTATAAATATATTTTTTCGACGTTGGAGCCAACGAATTCTGACATAAAATGATGAAAAACATATCACCACCTCCTTATATCTCATTTTTTCTTGTGGATTTCAAACTCATCTCTTTCAATTCATTAATTCATTCACCGGTATTTTTATTCTCTTCTCTTTTTCTCCGTAATCTATCTTTACACGCTCAATTATTAGTTTCTCTCTATTTCGTTCATTTTCTTCTCCTTCCCTCACGTGAAAGAAGATTCGTTTAATGCAAACATTATTCTTTGAAATTTATTTTTATCCTAACACCCAGATTATCCAACATTTTCTGGCAGTTTGACGAGCATTTTCGTTATCCTCCAATTCGTTGTAACCGAAGATATCTTAAATTTAAGGTTGGTTGCTGAGAAAATATTGTGGTTTAATACTTTTTTTTAATGAACATTTTGGGGGGTTTCATCACTTGGAAAATGAAAATGGGAGGAGGGGGTTACCCCATATTCTTATTATTTATTTATTTATTATGAACGAATAATGTACGTAAATGCATGCATTTATCTAATACTAGTGTAAAAAAGTTCAATATTTAACACGCGTACCACATTGCAATTTTGATGTCTGCTGATAATACCAAAATTTGACCTTTTTTCTTAATGGAAACTGGGTCATATTAATTTATTCAAAACAATGTCAGCAATACATCACCGAACTGATAGAGACCAGCTAAAGAATTTGCCTCCTAGCTAAACTATGACCGACATAATTTGTATGTCTCATAACAAAGCAAACGCTGAAATTTGGTTAACTATGAAGCAAGTTATGACATTGATCAATTATTTTTTAAATCTTATTTTTTATGCTTGATCTATCTATCTATCTATCTATCTTCCCCTTAAAGATTAATCAGACTAATCTGCAATGGAGTTATTGTTGATCATGTTAATTATTCAAATATATTTATGTTTTTTTGGGGGGGTTGGGGGAGAGATTAAGGAACTAATTAAGGATTATTGTAGCAGAAAAGTTTTGTTATTATAGCATTTCTTGAGGGATTTGTTTTGTTAGTCTATAAGAAGATATTTCTTTCTTTCCAGGTAGTTTAGCTTGGCTGCTATTACTGAAGTTGCAGTATTGAACGATTGCTGGCTTCAAGGGTGCCAATGAATAATCAACAGTTGGAGTTTGGGAGGCCTGTCTCAAGTATGCTATGATTCTTAATTTCATACTCTCACGTATTTAACTGATTTCCCCTTATTAAAATCAATCATTTACTTTCTTTTCTACTAATTTACTCCCCCTCTTAAATAAGGATAAGAATAAATAATGATTAAGGGTAAGCCTAAAAAATTTATAATCAATACTTCATTGGTTTTCCGTTTGTCAATGTCCTAAAGCACATTCAACCCAATCCATCGATAGAGTGATTGAACTGAACGTCCGTTTGAAGCTTCTTAATGAAAAATCAAACATACTTTTAATAGATAAAACTCCGGAGGATTTGAATCCATATTTTTTTTATTGAAGTTGGAATGATTGATCCTGATATGGTACTTGAATGACTGTTGGGTCACGTGATGGCTTATGCATTTATACAGTTTTTCTCTGGTGTATTTAGTAGTTATTGACTAACTTCATGATCCCTGATGAGTGGTTTTTCACCCTAGCAGAGGGAATACTTAAAGCAAGAATATTTTTCCATCTTTATTAGGTTGCATTTTTGTTGTCAATGTTGTTGCCTAGTATTTTTAATATTGTTTTATTATTTTGGTGCACGTAAGGTTTCTGGGATTTCAAATAATGACTGGATGGTTGTGACTGGAAACTGTCTCTATACCAAGCTTTATTGGAATATTTGGTCTTCTTGTCAATTGTTTGGACTCAGAGAGCTTGATTTTAAGCATAGCAGCTTAAGATTCTTTAGAAATTCTATTACATAGAAATAAAGGGATGTTTCAAATTGTGCTGGAAGTGGGTTGAGCAGCTCATCAATATACTTATTAATTTTATCAATATATTACAAAAACATTTTCAACATATTGTATCTCTTGAAAACCAAGGCTTAGACCTGTTGGCTTTTGTAAAAGCTACAATGCAAAGTAAGCCTTTTAGGTTAGGCCAAGCAGAAAACGAATAGCCTATTTCTTATAATAGACTGGACTCATGCTTTATGTTTGAAAAACAGGCTTAATCTGTTTAAGGTAAATCTGATGTTGCTTACTTCCATGTCCAATTGTCAATGTAAAGTTATTTTCACTTATTTTTCTTGAGAAGTTGAATGATTGGCAGGTTTGTTACAGGTAAAAGAAGAGTGAAGGATTTATTGCTTCAAAAAGATAATCGCTTTTGTGCTGATTGCAATGCTCCAGATCCTAAATGGGCGTAAGTGTATTCACCATTGACATTTTATTGCCCCGTGTGTGTGTGTGGTTTATGGTCATGGTCACTGATTATAATACTCAAAACTGGAGTCTGAGTGTTGAATATTTTCTGGGAAGAATTTATAAAGCATCCTTGTGATTAAATTGTAGTAAACTAGCTACATGAATTTTCCTAAATTGATAATGTGGAAAGCATATTACCTCTTAGTTGTGAATCCATTTTTCTAACTGCTTCTACAGGTCAGCCAATATTGGAGTTTTTGTATGCTTAAAATGCTGTGGTGTGCACAGAAGTCTTGGCTCTCAGATATCAAAGGTAACTATTCCTAATCTACTTTACTTAAGAGTTTAGAAAGAAGATTTTCACTTTACTAATAAGGAATTTAAACTGAGTTCCTTCTTCATTTGTCTACAACAAATTCAGAGACTAATATACCTATAGATGTGGCTAATCATTTTTTGAAATGGGTTCAACTTGATTTGATGAGAAAAGAATCAACCACTCTTATATGTCTATACTAATGAAATAGTCCGGTGAACTTTGCTTTGTCAGGGGTGCATTATTTTGTTTCAGTTTTACTGCCTTATGTTGTGGGAGTTTGCAGGGCAGCCTTATTCTTAGATTGCATCCCACAACATGCTGGGATATGATATCTTGTGAAATTTAGACAAAAGAAACACTAAAATTAGTGATCTGAGACTAGAAGTGAAAAGTTTTCAAATAAGGGTTTCTTTTCAATGTACTATTTATTTATCCTGTAATATAGCTGTAATCACTAATCTTTCAGTAATTTTCATTGTTAAATGAATAATACTGGTAGGAATGGAAAATAATATCTTATAGATAAATTATTACAAGGTATCTCTTTTCATGTCTAATTATGAAATGTGAACTTTCAATTTAGTGTTGCCCTCTGCCACTGGATCGTGTTATTTGAGTTTCTCTTGGTCTTTATTGTCAAATATGCACATTTTTCTTTACGTGGTTTAAAATAAAAATTCTGAATTTGTCAACTTTTATATTAGATACAGGGTGCTAGTGATTTTTTACATCAAAGCAGATAGAACCAACAGCTACACACAGGTTCTAGCTGTAATAAGTGAGAAGTGAGAAAGGAATCTCTGCAACTCTTAGCTACGAAGTAAACTTGCTATTTTGATTACCAAGGTCATTGCATTGGATTTTTTATTAAATCTATGATCAACATTTTAAGAAAGTTAGTCATGTCAAGTAAAGCTCAGTTTAAAGCTTATGTAGCAAGAAATTAAGCCAAATAAATCTTCAGTTCTTCGCAGATAACTAAATGATAGATAGTGTGATCATTCTACCAGTGCATTAACGGCCCCTCCCAATTTATCACTCTGCCCTACTAGTTACCTGTGTTAGGATTTCGTATAATGAATGTACTATAGCCAAAGGTACTGAAAGGCGTACCTAAGCCACTGAGGCATGGTGCATGAAGCTTTTTTTGATTTTTTTTAATCATTTTATGCGTGCTCCCTTTTCAATGAGTTGTGTCTATCAAGTTAATAGTGTGCTGAACTTATTTATTTATGCTTGGTCTTGTCGTGCATTAAAGCCTTGGGACATTATTTTCTTACTTTCAGGTTTTGTCTGTGACATTGGATGAATGGTCAAGTGATGAAATAGATGCAATGATCGAAGTTGGAGGAAATTATTCTGCTAATTCAATTTATGAGGCTTATTTTCCAGAAGGATATACAAAACCTGGACCAGATGCCAGTCATGAGCTGCGTGCGAAATTCATCCGGTTAGATATGTTTTCATCTCACTTTACACAGTACATCTACCATTATTAGCATCATTTTGCTTGTTTTACAAATCTATTATTATATATTATATTTATGGTCACCACAAAATGGGTAAAAGCTGTAGTCAACTTTATATGATATAGATACGAACTTCTGTGCCCTCATTGCAATTTTTTTCTTCTCATGTTTTTCTTTTTTCTTTTTTACCATTTTGCTTTGCTGAGTCATTTATTTTCAAGTTTCTGTTTTTTTCTGGTACTCTTTTTCATTGCAGTCCATTGTCCTAGATTGATAATGGACTAACCGGCATGGCGTTGGTATATTGCTCTTGGTAGCATCATCTATGATAGCAATCTGACCAATGCTCAAGTTAAGAGTGGCATTTTAATTGTGGCAATTTTTAATGCAGGTTAAAGTATGAGCGTCAAGAATTTTTGAAACCTAGTTTGCGCATTGTGTCAGGAAAAAGCAATCCCCCATCAAGCATATCCAAAGGGATTATGGATAGTTTTCGAATTACTAGTGATTCACAGCATATGGTAATTATATTTTATACTTTAGTTCCTTTGAATGGATATGTATTTGTTTGTTGGCCACATGTTGAGTTAGCATAGCAAAGGTAACTGAGTTAAATTGATGTTGTACCCAGATGAAAGCTTTCTAGTCGAGATAATTATATATATAAAGCACTTGTTGCATGCATCCAACTTTACTACTTTGGTAGTAAATGAAACAATTATTTGCGTGAGTGGTTTACTTGGATGTTTGACTGATATTTATGGTTAAAACAGGAAGGAATGGTAGAATTTATTGGAATGTTAAAGGTGAAAGTGATCAAAGGCACAGATTTAGCTGTCAGAGATATGATGACAAGTGATCCATATGTTATCTTGAAACTTGGCCAACAGGTTGGCTGTTCTCAGTTCTCATTAGCATAAATTATTTCATGGGAAACTTTTATTTTTAATTGAAGAGTAGTAGATGTTGATAATTTTCTTTCTGAATTGACTTTGGTGCTATATGCCTTCAGACTGTAAAGACAACTGTAATAAAGAGTAATTTGAATCCAGTCTGGAATGAGGATCTTATGCTGTCTGTTCCTCAGCAATTTGGAATATTGAATTTGGTAAGGTTCAATTTCATCTTGTCTTGTTAGAAAATGGAAACAAATTCTGTGATGCTTATTTGGTGGTTGGATATTTGGATCTTCATATGTGATACTTCTATTTGTCTCTCAGTGTGTTTTAATACAGAAGATACAAAACTCATTTCTGGTGTAAAAACATGGAACTTTATCCTAATGGTTTGGTTACATTGCATTGCAGAATGTATTTGATTATGACTTGTTTTCGGCTGATGACATTATGGGGGAAGCAGATATTGATCTTCAGCCGCTGATAACATCCGCAATAGCGTACGGAGATGCAAGAATGTTTGATGATATGCAGATAGGAAAATGGCTGAAATCCCATGACAATGTGCTTATAGATGATAGCACAGTTAATATTGTTGATGGTAAGGTTAAACAAGACATGTCAATCAAGCTCCAGAACGTTGAATCTGGAGAATTAGACTTAGAACTCGAATGGATACCTCTTGATTATTAGAATTGAATGAAGCATTCTTGGATTGAATGGGGCACAGTAATTCCAAATCAATAACTGCACGGCACGTCACAAAAAAAATGCTAGAATTGCTTTCATTAGAATAGTTTTCGTGTAAATGCGGTGTGAATTCCCACCTTTCTCATAGGTATTGGTTTGAATTTCTCGACATTATTTCTCTCGCTTGGTGTAAATATTAATATAAACTCTCCTCCAAGAAATCCTCTAGCACTAGGCTCTGAAATTTAAACTATTAACATAAACTTTGAAGATTTATATTAATGATATAATATGTTATACTAATATTTGATGTATTGATAATATATAACAATATTTTATATTGTCAAAATTTGTTAATATAATATATAATTTTGTTGACATAAATTCATAATGTCTCTATAACAATCTTAGGCTAGTTTAATTTTCAGTAGAAAAAAGGTTATACTAACATAACCTAATTCAGTACTAACACATTTTTATTGAATAATTTAAAAGAATAGTAAAAATAATATTATATGAAGATTTATAATTTTTCTCAATGAAGCTGTTTTTTTTTTTTTTACGAAGCTGGTGGTTGAAAGTGGTCACAGTTTAGTTTTGTGAAGCCATAGTTGACATCAAAATATAAATGCCACATATACATTCATTATTTGAACATCAAAATATCAATGCCACATATAATCATTTTTAACTCTTGTATTTTTATTTTCATATACCCACGTTTTGAATGTATATCCCAAAATCAAATATATATTTTTACAGAAAAATCAAATAGATTATTTAATGAGCGTGTATTGTCAAAAGTACCAGCAACAAGAGAATTAGTGTAATCCTAGTACAAATGTAGGGAACGCTTGTAATTTTGACTCATTTTTTGTTACCTTCTTTTACTCATACTCGCGTTAAAATTAAAACTTAGTTATTTTGTCAAAATGGCTAAATGAAAAACTACTTTGAGTAAAAAAAATTGTGGAATGTAGGGAAAAACCACAATGGACACTAAAAATGGCAAGGGCAGCAGTACAAAATAAAAAATGCGCAAACGATCATCAATAGAGTGAGCATTATCTGCTAAGGTGTCTGTCACCTGAATAATTTTTCGCAGCGTATGATTCCAAGAGAAATCACCGTTTAAGGTTTAAATTCCGTTAATATGTGTTCCTAAAAAAAATTCATTAATACGGAGTATGACGCAGAAAAACTAATGAAAAGATTGTCTCTAAAAATAAAAAATGAAAACTTTGACTTCCAAATTCCAATGAATCATTTGTTTTACAGGAATTCCAATGAATTTATTACGTGAACTCTTACTATATATTTTTATCCGTATATATTTTTATCCGACCATCACATGATACCATATTATTGACAAAAGACCTTTTTTTATGGCAACAAAAGCCCGTAAACAATAAAATGTGGACACATTAATCCCACATTTTTCCTAAAAAACGTATATGGTTTCTAATTTTTCAATCAATGAGACAATATATTCGTAGTAGATATACAACAATAATGCACTTTATACAAGAAGAAACTCAAAATTAAGGCTTTGTTTTAAATTTAAGATTTTTCTTAAATGAAGTTGATGTTAAAATAATAATTCATATGTTTAAACAGCACCTTTTAAAAGTAAAATGACAGGCATTAATTTACGTTTTGCTCATATGGTAAAGTAAAATAGATTTTATACTATAAACATAATTATTTTGGTCGATCATTCCGGTCATCAAAAGAAGCACAAGATGAACAGAAAAAAGTAAAATAATTAAATAAACAAATAATATCATATAATAAAGTCATAAATCTAGAACCGCTACCCTTTACATGCAACGTGGAATCATATATAGAACACTAGCTAGCTAGTGGGAAACAAGGAAAAATCATAATCAAAATCAAAATGAAAGTAAGAACACACAACACTCACTCAAGGGTTGCGTACCACCAATTGCAACTTGTTGTTGTCCTCATCATTTCCACCTTGATTCTCATTCTCACCGCAAAACGCTGCGTTTAACTTCTGCTTTCTGTTTCTGTTTCGGTACTTGAACAAATAGATCAAACCCGAAGCCACTAGCAGAACCGCGCCGGCCACGCCGCACGCCAAGCTCGCCACCGTAAGCGCCTTCCCCACCCGTTCGCCGGAGTGTCCTCCCACAGGTTGCCACCACTCCGGCGGCGAGGCGTCTCCGGAGTTCATGGCCCGGGGAAGTGCCACGTCGGAGGAGGAGGACATCGACGGCGAGGAGTCGGCGCTGTTGAAGAAGGATCGCATCTCCGGCGAGGAATGCGGCCCCGCCGGCGAGAGTGTCTGGAAGGTGAGGCCGTGGTCCGACGGCCGGAGCTCCCTGGCGGAGGAAGCTCCGGCTAGAATGAGTGGCACGAAGACAGCGAGGGCGAAGGTAACTACTTCCATGAAGAGTGATTTGGAGTGACGGTTGGAAGAGTAAGCATATATAGAGAGAGAGATGGAAGTGTGGTGGAGAATACGTTGTCGTTTTGAAATGAGCGATGATGAGAGTGAGAGAGGTTTAAACTTAAAGAACGTCAAAGAAAGAGAAGAGTGGGTTTTGTTTTGTCTGAGTGTGGAAAATTAAACTGTCTGTTTTACATTTTGTCGGAGGAAAAGCTTACTTCCTCTTCCACCCTCGCCGCTCTCTCCTTTGTCTTTTTACTAACTCACTTTTTTCTTTTCTTTAAGCTTGGTTAATAATGGGATAAGTATTCTCCTCAAGTTTATTAATTACAAAATTTTTACGTTTTTATTTTCTTCTCATTTCATATATATTAAAATAAACAATAAGCTCTGATAATTAAATGGACTCAAACATATATAAAGAAAAATACTGTTCCCTTTCTCCTAATTATAAGAGATAGTTCACCAATTTATGTTTATTAAGAAAGTTAATTGATTTAGGTATTCATATTAAATTTGTTTATAATTATAATATTTTTAAATTTATCTTAATTTTATTAAGAATCTATTTATTTTATTCAATTTTCACACAAGAGAAAAAAAATCAAAATATTTTAGTTAAAAAATAATTAATAAATATGAGAGATGAAATGAAGTCTTATAATAATAAGAGGGGAAAAATGTTAATTATGTTCTATAAGCAGGTAAGGGGAGGAAGTATATAGTATGAACACATAACCATCAACTTTGTTAAGTGCGTTAATTTAATCATAAAATGCATACAAACATTACTACAGTCAGTACATTAGTGAAAATTCTATTTGTTAAGCCAACAATTTCTTATCATAAAGAGAATATTTTGAATACTATAAGGGCGAGACTGCGAGTCATGTGTATTATAGAGTTGTGGAAAGTGACGCTAGAGAATCAATCTAAGGTCAACTCTCATTATATGTAGGTAGATATACCAAGAAATCTGGCGAGTTTGTCGTTGAAGAAATTGTAATCTATTCCCATTTCCCATATTAGTAATTGACATGCAATATAGTATGCGTTGTTTTAAATTAGATTAGTGGTGCGAGTGCGACTATATATGGAGAATTTTAAGCATTAAGATGATAACGTAATGGGTTTTAATTTTATAGGGATGCGACTAATATATGAGTTCCGAACGTGTGTGTTTAGCATGAGAGAGACGGTTTGAAAAAGAGAAAACCATTTTTTAACGGCTACCAGTTATCAAAAATCATTTAATATATATATTTCAAAAGAGTTTTCTAAAAAAAAATTTAAAAGTTTTTAAATGTCAAAAATAAATTCCATTAAATAAGTTTTAAAAAATACACATAGTAACGATCTCATCATTTAACAGCAAAATCTAACAGTGGCAACCAAAACATTTAATGGAATGAAAGTTCTAGAACTAAAAATTTAATTAACTATTTTCTTTTTCCTAATCATTAAGTGAGTTATTAAAGTTTGTCGTGAAATAAAGTCAACTTTGACGTAAAAAAAAGTGTGTTGTGTTAGGATTAAATCCTTAATTTTTTTATGTTTAATTTAATTTTTTGAAATCAATTATACATATTTTTTATTTTAAATATTTTAATGTTGACTCATTACCAATTTTTCAATATGTTAATAAGTCGTTTCCCTTGTGAATGAAGTTTTCAAAACTAAATCAAATATTTAATTTACACAGAAATAATTTATGAATCAATTGGAATGTACTATCAATATAAAAGTTTTTTAAAGTAATATTCAACTATAAATTGTTATGTATGGTATATAATTACTTTAATAGTTATATAGAAATAGTTTCTAATTAGTTGATACTTTTCATCCACAATGCATCCAAACTAAACTCATACTTTTCTTGGTATAGCTTTTTCTTTTATATATATAGATCGAGGTTCTTCTTATTCGGCTCATTTGTTTTTCTCTACTCTTGTATATGGGTTCTTGGTACCCCTCGTACCTAGCAATCAATATATTTTTATTTTCTGATAAAAAAAATCAGCTTTTAATATTTTGTTTTGGGTAATGGGTACAATTAATTTCAATATTAATATTTATACGTGCATGGAAAATGTTAGGAATTATTTCCGCCATAACCAGATTGTAACTATGTAAGTACGAACCTACCTAGAAGAGGAAAAACTAGAAAAAGTAAAGCAGGAGTGTGACAATAAATTCCAAAGGAAAATTCCGAAGATGCTGCCGGGTTTCACTCCTGTTATAGAATTGCTTTTGTGAAGAAAAATCGTGGAAGGAAGGAATAGTATAAAAGATAAAAGAACAAACAAATAAAAAAGAAAAAGTAATAGGCCAAAGACATATTCGAATGTGAATTAAAAAGATACAATCCATGTATGTACCGGGGGAAAAAAGAGAAAGAAAAAAAAAGAAGATAAACTCCAAGTTCAACAATGCTTGTTTTAGTGTAGTTACAAGTATTTTTTGCAGATTATATGCTTCATCTATAAAAGATGTCTAGGGCTTTATTCCACATGACCCTTGACCTACGCTTTCATTATTCATCATGGATTGATCGGTGTTCATGTAGTCCAAAAAGAAGTACCGAATAAAGAATTGATCCATGATGTGTCTCTCCATTCCACATAAGACTTCCTTTAATGAAAAGGGAAAGAAATACATCTAATATATACACACATATATATAGAGAGAGAAAGGGATAAGATGAGTGAGTTTTAACCATATAATCCATATAGATATTTAAGATGAAAATGATTAAAACAACTTTTATCGCGCTCATGTATAATTTTATGTGTTCAAAACTCATCATGTATTTTTTTTTTAAAGAATGGTTATATAACTTTTAATCTTATATATTCAGTATAGTTACATACAACTAGATTTACTCTCTTGACATTTATATAGATTTTTTTTTTTTACTAAATATATCTCACATATAGAGAGATGGAGAGAATCCTTTTAATCAAAGTATCTAGTAGAAAATTCGTATGAAAGATATAAACATTCAATATAAATTACAAATTATTAAAGAATTTGATTATCATTACCATTATTTTAGAGATTTAACCTATTTAAAGAATGTGTAAAGAAATTATTAAATAAAATTTTTTTTTTCTCATAACTCACTTAAAGACAAATTTATTCAAGACATACTCAAGACATTAAATATGATCACCCCTTCTGAACCTAATTCCTCAAAAGATTAATTCCTTTCACTAAATCCAACCACCATTGATCATTAAACAATAATCATAAAAACTATACAAACAAGACATCAAAATAAAATTAATTAATTTTGTATTAGATTTGAGTTCTTTTTAATTATTTTACTTTTGCAAAATATCCATTAACTTGATAATGACTGGTCTATGCAAAGCAACCTTATAGGCTTATACTATCATCTATTTTAGTCAATAAGTATCTTTCAAAATTTAACAATTCTTTTGTAATGTGACATTATAATTTTTAAAAGACAAATAAGATAATTCAACAAACGTTCACCATTTTTTTTTATTAATCTAAAATTCATAATTATATGTTTGATCGAAATTAGTGGTGCATATAATAGTTCGGTGTACGTTAATTATATTCAATAATGACATTGATTCAAAATTTATTTCCCCTACTTCGTCTTCTTTTTTTGTTTCTTTTTTCTCTTGAAAACCGTGTCAAGAAAGAAACTTGAAATTTACAGCACCAAAATAAAGCAAGAACAAGACATAACACTCAAATATGCAATCATTATTGTTGGTTGGGAAACGATCACTCAACATATGAAGCATTGCTTAATTGGTTTTGTTATGATGCAGAAGTATATACATTTTCTTGTACAAGCCTCGTGCTGCTGATTATATAACACATGGAAGGGCATAATTAAAGCTTCCATGCATTTTCTCCATGATGATGTTTCCTTGTTTCTATGTGCATGGAGGTATACTTGGGGTGCTGAATCAAGCTTTTCTAAAGTGGTAGATATATGTTGTTGATATGAGAGAACACAACCCCATGCAGAGGGAATGTTGGTGGTGTCTCGATATTGATGTTGTTGCTTTTCCATTTGCAGATTTGCAGTGCACCTACTAGTACTTTGAAACTAACTTATTCTCACATTCCCAACCTTCCTTTCGTTGAAAGATTGTTAGGGTTGAAAGGTAGTTGGGCCAGAAAATTTTGGTTGTTCGGGATATGCGTACAAAAGAGAAATTATATGTAGCTCAATTTTGAACATTTATTTATATAAATAAGAGCGAGATAAAGAAAAACAAATATGAGGTAGCTGATAAGATAAGTAATGTAATGAGAAAAAAATAAAGAGAAAATTGAATTATGAAGAATGTTGTAAGAATAATATATTTTTTGTACAATGTTCCCTTTTTTGTACCTATATATTTTGTTGGTACAACCGCCAGGTGGGTTCATGGGAGATGGATTGTATTCCACTTTTGCATCATTCTGTTCTTCTAGTACATCAGCAAAACAGGCCTTTCTTCCTGCACCTGTATATTTCTTCATACACCCGAGCAGAGAGAATGAAAAACCAAAAATACCCTTACATATAACTGATACGGAAGGTCCAATGGATTGTCAATTCGTATTGTCAATGTCACGTTAAAAATATGTTTTATAAAATAATTTAAAAATAATAGTTATTAGCACAACGCTCTAACCAATCAAGCTAATAGACTAATTATATTAAAAAAATAATTAATATCATTATATATAACACTAAATTTTTCTAATGTATATTTAATACATATATAAATTTATATAATAAATTTTGTAACTATTAATTTTGATTTAATAATATTTTTTTACAGATATAAATTTTTATTAAACTTATGAATTTTATTTAAATTTTATGTATATAAAAAAATACATTTTATATCAAAACTTAATTGTTGAAAAATTTATTTTATAAACTTATATGTGTATTAAATATACATTAAAAAATTTAGTGTTTTATATAGTGACATTAATTATTTTTTAACATAATTGATCTATTAATTCAATTTATTAGAGTGTCATGGTAATAATGAGAAGCTTGTAGGTTTGAAACCAGGACCCATTGTTTTTAAATTATTTATATGAATCCTGACAATCCGTAAGACTCATAAGCCCACAATGAATATTCTTTAGTCTTTCAAAAAATAATTTTACTTATTAATTTACTATGTTTTAAAGAAAACAATTAATTGATAAATTATTTTAAAAATAAAAACAGAAAAACAGCTTAACATTCTATTGATAAAAAATTCAATGGTCTTGACAGAAACCAGGAAAACTGTTATAAGAGAGTATTCTTTGTGAACAAATTAATTATGCTACTAAACACTGATTTCGAATAAAGTTTACCATTAAAGACAAAAATAGTCTTGGTAAGCTTCCTGGCGTACCTCTGATTCCTCAGAAACTTGGGATCCACTCCTTTGGTTGTTGCGGTGGTACTTTTGGGTTTCTTGATGCCATTTTGTGGGCTTTTGGACGACTAGGCGTTGCTTCATGCACACCTCCTAGGACACTAATACCCTTCTTGTTACCCAGCACCCCGCTCCCGATCCTGAACTCTAATTCGCACCCCATTGAGACGGCCACAATTCACCCAATTACTTTATTTGTGGCATTGGAGCCTAACGATGTAATTTGCTCTCTTGGTTTAAATACTTTCTTCCGAAATTTAACGTTTTTTTTTAAATTTTGTCCTTTTAATTATTTTTTTTATAGTCTTGATATAATGTGTTTATTTTATTTTTTTATCTTTACAGTATTTTGAACAGTAAAACAAAATTATCTAAAACACTTCCAAATTTAAAGATAAAAAATAAACACATCTTGTCATAACTAAAACGATAAAAAAATTACAAAAACATTAAATTACCGAATAAATGTATTTAAGCCCTTCCATTGGTAGTATAAAATTTGACTCAATTCCAAATTCAATATCGGATGAAGGGGTATTATAAATTATTACACTAAGGTAGAATCATCAAAATTAATGATTTTTAATAATACTAGTATTTTTGTAGAGAATATTGGTTGGCGAATGTCCAACCACAGAAGAGAAAGAGAGAAAAGGAAAAGGAAAGGAAGGATATGTGGGAAATTGGGAGCAAAGGAAAGAAAGATGCAGGATTTGGTGTGCGGATAGGGAGGGTCCAGCGTAGTACTTGTGTACCCACAACACAACACATTCTGCTAACACAAAACATAACACCGACTTTTCTCTCAAACGAACGACATAATTCAACTGCTGCACTGCAAAGGTTCATTTCCAATCTCTAAACCCTAATTTTCCTCCCTCCAATTCACCTCAAGGAACCACGAAACAAATTCACTTTTCCTATTTTCGATTGGTTTAATGGAATTCCCTTGTTTAGGGTGCTATTCAAATGTTCCGTTATCTCTTTCTCTACTTGTATTGAAATTGGGTTTAACTATGCCCTGATTTTTCTTAATCAGATTGAAACTTATTTTGAAGAATGAACCTGGGTTTTGGTTTTGTGCTTGGGATGTGAATTTTTTCCTTCATCCTTGAGTCACTTGTACTTGGATATGTGCTTTTGTCTCTCTATATTCTGGCTTTGTGGATATATATTAACATATGGTATAGCCAATATATATTCAGTTGAAGAACTATAAATGTATATACTATTGGCTTCTAGTGCTTTAGTTTTTATTTCTGTTTTTCTATCACTCTGTTTTGTCTGTATAGATTGCACCTGAAATACTTCTAAATTCTGCTAACAATCTCTGTTCTGGTTCCAGGTTTGGACAGTGCTACGTGCTTCACGAAACATGACCTCTGCTCACGACCTTACTGGTATTTTACATGAACAATATCCTTAATCCATTTTATTGTTTTACTGTAACTTTTCCATTTATAATGAGTGGATTACCCGCATGTTTCAAGTTTAGTTAACTAATAACAACACATGGAGCAATATCATTGGTGTTTTTGTGTCTAATGGAATTGTTACAACAACAATAGGCTTGTCTCTGTCTAATGGAATTGTTAATGGAGAAACTTCTATTCAACACAAATTAGTGAAGTTGAAGATGGAAAAGATGAATAACTGCTGTTGTGAGTGTAGTAAAATCTTCTTTTATCTTGTATTTTGTGTGCTGGAATTATTCCTTAGTGAAAATCATAAGAAATGGTAAAAAACACCTTTCTTAAAGAAAGAAAAATGATAATTTTAACGAACAGAAAGTTAAACTCTTTATTTGCATAAAAACTCATGTTTCTTACTGTCTAGTAACTTCTAATCTTTGGCTACAATTCATAGGCAACTACACTGGATGTTACCCTTTCTGTATTGGTTTCCTTGTGAAAATTATTGTTTTGTCATAAGATTATTTTGATCACTCAGTTTGTCATAGATCTGTAGCTCCCCAGCTTTTGGGTTTACCTATGTATCTTTTAATCATGTAAGTCATTGAACCCATACTCTTGCACAGAAGCTGCATAAAATGATTTATGCCTTATCTTCATCCTCTTCTTTTGCAGTTATGTTGTGTGTAAACCCCTTCGCAGTCCACCCTCCAGCAAAGCAGAAAGAGGAAAAACATGAAATAGACATTTAGGCTTCACTTTTAATCATGTGTTTGCTGGTTTTCTGAGAAACATCTTTTTTGTATGTCTTGCCTAGGGACTGCAATCAATATTTCCTAGCTATTTTATTTTTGGTTATTACGCATGGCTTCACCTTACACTATCTTTAAACTTAAAGTATCTTATTTTAGCTTCAAAATTTGAACTTCAAAACTTATTTCAACTTTAATAAGTCTTGTACTCCTCTAATCCTGTAACTATTTTTGCTTTTAACTAACTTCTGCACTGGCCACCCGTCTGACCTACAAAATATGTCAATATATTGTTATTGCTTTGCTGTTCATTAGAGTAGAACCTAGCCCTCATAAACTCTAGTGTACTCTAGATTCTAACCTTCACTGTGTGAAAATGGTGAACTGTAATAACTAATAACTATGAATGTGTTCATATATTATATTGGAAAATATCCAAGTCCCACATCGGCTAGAGATAGTGTCAAAACAGAGTATATAAGTGGGAGGCAACCTTCACCCCATGAGTTAGCTTTTGGGATTGAGTTAGGTCCAAACCCACATTTTAAGATGGTATCAGAGTGTATCCTAGATTCATCAAAAAGGGTCAAGACAAAGTATATAAGTGGGAAGCAACCCCCACCCCATGAGTTAGCTTTTGAAGTTGAATTATTTCATGTTTTTCCTCTTTCTGCCTCGCTGGAGGGTGGACTGCGAAGGGGTTTAGACTTTAGATAATATTAGTCTTTAGGTATTATTCATATTCATCTACTTATTGTGATTACTCGCCTTTCTTATTTCTGCTTTATCTATATCAGTTCCCCCTTAAAGTTGTCTCTTTGAACATAAGACTCCTTTGCATTCTGACTTAGTAAGAAATGAAGAGTCTTTTGTATCTATTGCTTGAGAATATTTATGTTGCTTTCCCTCTCCTTTGTATTTCTTTTTCCACCTTTGTTTATGATTCTTGTTTTCTTGACTGATCTATTGAATTAGCCCTCATCCAGGCTAATTTTTTAAAAATTCATAAAGGGATTAGTTTTAGAATGCAGGAGTTTGAAGCAATATCTTGTTATGTAGCTGAGGAAATTATTTTCTAGCAAAAAAAGTGTGCATTAAGTTGAAGATAGGTAAATTTAAGATGAAAGGAATGAAATTATAAGGGCTCACATGTTTGGTAGTTGAGAGATTTGGGCAGAAAAATTCACTTCTAACTAATGTTTTTTGACAATCACTGTTTCTTCTATATTTACAAACTCAACATAAATCTGGAGTTTATGTTCCTATTGTGATATATGCTTCTGCATTCTGATTGCTGCTCATGTATTATAAAACACTAGGTTCATTTTTAAGATATTGTGCTAATTTTTTTATTGGGCTTCTTTGCTATTATCCTATGAAGCATTTCACTTGTTCCTTCCCTCCATCCCAAATACAAATTTACTGTCTAAACTTATGTAGCAAAATGTCTATCCAGATAATGAAGATGATGGACAGCAGCAATCAGAATCACCAATGCAGTCCCCATCTGCAAATGGAATACCTGATCCAAGTATCAGTACCCAGAATGTCAATGTACAGTATGCAGCACCTGACCAGCTTGGAATTGGGCATGCAATGGTATGAACTTCAAGCTCCTTTGGGTTTTCTTCTGATTTTGTCTTGGAAGAACAAAATATGCTTCTTCAATGATTTGACATCATCAGTCCAATTTGAATCAGTGTCCTAATATTTAATTAATTCCAGAAATAATAAGGAATATTTTGTTTTGCATAGGCCATAGCCATTGTATATCATCCAATGTGTCTTGCCTGTTGTAGGTATAAGATAGACACACATTGCCGTTGTTTTGTCATTGAAGCAAATTGACTCTGAATATTAGCAAATCATGATGAAAATTTTCCCCAGGTTTATTCTTCCTCTAATTCATGAATAAATTGGCTTTTTTTACATTTTTCTTCCCGTGAAGGTGGCATTCCTAATTTGACACAGCAAGCAAATTTGAAAGTAGCTATTAAATTTCTTGATCGTGTAATAGTTAAAACTGAATTTCTTAATCAGTACCTACTTTGGCATGCAAAAACTTAAGGCTTCTGGTCTGGCAAATAATGATGCAATCTGAAGTTTTTCTTTTAAAAATTGTTCTTTAGAGGTTGTGTTTTGGTGAATTAAGGTTGATTTTTAAGAAACCAGAGTTTTTTGTCATGGATATTGAAGGCAAATGAATAATTGCCCGAGTGAGTACTGGTGTCAGTTGTTATTTAGATGTGATATTAAGTTTGTTCAGAATCACTGTGTGCACTAGAATTGTTCTTGGTATTTGATTTTAAAATGTAAATTTCTTACGCATTGTACTAATTTATGTTACTTTCTTATCTAATTGAAGGCACCACCTGTGTATCCAGATCCAGATCCTTACTATAGAAGCATCTTTGCTCCCTATGATACACAACCTTATCCCCCACAAGCCTATAGTGGGCAGCCAATGGTTTGCTCTAATTCTTTAATGTTGATTCTATTAATATTATAGTGGCTTCTTGTGTCTTTTTCTGAAACTCCAATTATTGAACCTTATCCTGTGCCAGGTCCATCTTCAGTTGATGGGAATTCAGCAAGCTGGTGTTCCTCTGCCAACTGATGCAGTTGAGGAGCCTGTGTTTGTCAATGCAAAACAATATCACGGTATATTAAGACGTAGACAATCCCGTGCGAAAGCTGAATCAGAAAATAAAGTTATAAGGAATAGGAAGGTATATCATTCTCTGCATCTTTATAGTTCTTTCTAATGACACCAAAAGTAGTGTTATTGTTGTTGTAAGCTGCTTGCTTCTCTTCTCTGGAAGTACTTACTTGTTCTTATAATAAATCTTGCAGCCATACTTGCATGAATCTCGACACAAGCATGCACTGACAAGACCAAGAGGATGTGGTGGTCGGTTTCTGAATTCAAAGAAAGACGAGAATCTGCATGATGATGTGGCATCAGCTGACAAATCACAATCCAATATCAATCTCAATTCTAATAAAAATGATCAAACTTCATCAGATAGGGCATCCTAAACTACAGAAATGATGATACCTTAGACAGTGGGGATCTATTTTATGTCACAAGATCAATAATACCTGTTTTGGATATCCCACTTTTGCTTCATTCTGGCTTTGTACAACACTGTAGGTGGTATGGTAGGTAGCGTTAGGATGTCGCATGATGCAGGAAAAATGTAAATTGAAGTGATTTTATCAAATATTGTCCTTTGGTAGGGGAGATTTTTATGGTGAGCATTCCTTTATATTTGGTTATGTAGAGAGGTTAGAGATTGGTGTTTTGTTTGGTTGAATCGTATTTTTTTACCTTGCTAGTGACAGTTGAAGAAGTTTCAACCATGATTGGTGATGGATATTGATAGTTGTTTTTGTTCAGTGATTAATAGATAGATAAATAATGTTCACATGACTTGCTGATATTGAAATGAATCCCGTCTTTGGTTAGAATTTGTCCTAGCACCCTTGCCCTGCACGGGTTACTTTAAAAAATAAATGTTACATATATTTTATATGATTCTTTTATATCTATATATATCTTTTTAAAAAGTTATAACTAAAAAAGCATTTTAATTTTTTTTTACCTGCATTAACACGTTAAATTCAATTATATCACTATTTTATAATCATATTGTTTATGAAAAGAAAACTAAATTTACTAATGATAAAAACTCAATTATATATTTTATAAAAAAAACATTCAAATAAGTTAATTTAATATTATTATATAATAAAAAATACATTTATCATATTTATTATTACATAAAATTAGACATGATAATAAAATAATATTTATAATTCTAAAGAACAGTCAAATAATGTAATGACAAAATCCGGAATATTGCTTTAAAACTTTCATAATTATAAAATACTCTAATATAATAAGATGAAATAAAATAAAGAATCTAGTATTTGTTATCAATAACTATTATTTTGAATAAAAAATATTAATAACTATTATTTAATTCATTAAATAATTATAAAATTATATTCCAAATGATTATCCTCTAGGTGTTCAAATACTTTATAATCATATACGGGACATTTTCTTACTTTTATTGCTATCTATATCTATATACGTAACGTTATTAATACTTTATAATCATATACGGGACATTTTCTTACTTTTATTGCTATCTATATCGATATACGTAATCTTATTTTTCTATTTTTTTTAAAATAACACTGTTAAAAATAGGAGATTAAATTGAGTAACTCATTTAATGTTTGTTTTAATCTTGAAATCTAATGAAATCAAAGAATAACTATTTATCTATATATTACATGTAAGCTTGAACTTTTGTGAATTGTTAGATCGAAAATTTAATTTGTCAACCATCATTAATTAATTTGATATATAAAAAAAAGCTTAAAAATTTTATCTTTTAATTTGTAACCGTTGATTTCGTTCAACAAATATATATCATACTTAAATATTTCTGAGTTATTAGATAGATTTGAGTTACACAACATCCATTGATTTTACTACACTTTTCTCCCACTCACCCTCCCCTCCTAAAGAATTACATAATATTTTCTTTCATCTCTCCATTCAATTTCATCATTTTTTGCATCCTCTTTGTGAATTCTCTTTGCATCTTATTTATCTTGTTAAAACAATTATTTTTGTTACTTTTGCCTCTTTTCTTGATGAATTTTCTTTATGTGAATTTATATCTTATTTATCTTAGATATTTTTATTTTGTGTGCATGTACATATTTTTGAATTTAGAAAAATATTTTTTAGTTGGTGAATAAATTTGAGCAACCATCCTTATCTTTAAAATTGAGCAACCATCGTTTATCTCTAAAATTGAGTTATAATCTTTATAGTGCATTTTTTTTTTCTTCAGGTGTTATGATAATAATTGATCTGAACATAGAAAAAAGTAAAGCAATGAGCAATTAATTGATAGTTTTGGAGATTCGGAAAATAAAAATAAGCATAGAGAAAGCATTGACTTTGATCGGAAGAGGGAAAACAAATAAGCACCGAGACACGCCAAGAGAAAAAACTTTTGCATTTTATAGACTTTTTTATTGTGTTTTCTTTTTACGTCTTCGTTCTTTTTTAAAGACTTTTGTTATGTATTTCATCTCTTCTCCTTTTTTTATAACGTGTTTATTCTTTTTGTGTGTTATTATATGTGGTATCGTTTATGTCATGAGTATGTTTTATTTCAATGCTTGTATGAGTTTATTAGGTTAATTTTTAATTGTGGAAGTTCATAATTGTGATTTCTCATTGCCTGTGTCTTTTAATCCTTTCCATCTTTTGTTTGTTTACATTTTTTATATAAATACTACATATAAATTTTTTAAAAATATATGATTTAATCAAAGAGTTTAAAATCTAGTTTTTATGATAAGAATCTTATTTTTTTTCTGTTGTACATATTTTTGAAATATTATTTCATATTTATTTTCTCATCTTTGTCATTCCTATTTTATAATGTGATAAATCAATGTTGAAATTCTAATAAACATGGAAAGAATTGCTCATTCAAGAGAGAATACGTGCAAGAAAAACAAGTTATCAAATAAAATATAACAAATCATCAATCCTTTGTTTATATCTAATCCATAATATATTTTTGAATGACTTTATAGGGTAGACCATAGATCCGCCCCTAATACCAAATACACTTGTGAGACTAGACAGCCGACAGAAACGAAGCGTTTTGAAGAGTATTGTTCCGCTCTCCTAGGGTTCTATTCTAACAAAGATGGCAGCGATACTCAGTGAGGACCTGATATTGGAAATTCTCACATGGGTTCCAGTGAAATCTCTGATGCGTTTCAGGTGCGTTTCAAAGTCTTGGAATTCCCTCATCTTCCATCCCACCTTCGTGAAATTGCACCTTCAAAATCAAAGGGCTTCCAAAAACACCCACCTCCTATTAAGGTGCCGCCGAGATAGCATGTTTAATCTCTCTGACGAATTCATCGGACCCTGTTCTATTCGCGGTTTACTTGAGAACCCATCATCCACTGTTGATGATGCTTGCCACCAATTATACCCCGGGTACTTTTTCATAGGTTCCTGCAATGGCTTGGTTTCCTTGCTTTATCATTCTCGTTCTCTTGTTATACATGGATCCATTGAATACCGGGTCCGGTTTTGGAACCCGGCCACTAGGATCATGTCCCTAAATTTGTCTCACTTAACTTTCCATTCATCTCAGGATCATGATATTGGCTTTGGGTTTGGTTACGATTATTTGAGTGACACTTACAAGGTGGTGGTTCTCCTTTTGGACATTAAATCAAACAATTGGGAGGTGAGAGTTCACTGCTTGGGTGACACTGACACTTGTTGGAGGAGAAATACTGTAACTGTAACTTGCCCTGATTTCCCACTTTGGGGAGGACGCGATGGAAAGCTTGTAAGTGGCACTCTTAACTGGTTAGCAGTTTGCTGGGAAACCGATACTGTCAATCAGTTGGTAATTTTTTCGTATGATCTAAACAAGGAGACATATAAGTATTTGTTGTTGCCTGGTGGTCTTTCTGAACATGCTGATAACCCTAGTCTTGGGGTTTTGAAGGGTTGCCTGTGTCTTTATCATGGTCAGGAGCAAGTCAGAACCCGTTTTGTTGTTTGGCTTATGAGGGAATTTGGAGTTGAAAACTCTTGGACTCCGTGGCTGAATATGAGTTTTGAGCTTGTTCAACTCTTTCCACCTTGGCAAATATTGGCAGCGCCTTTGTGTATGTTTGAAAATGATGATGTCATGTTGCTGGCAAACTATCCGCGTTCCCAATACATTTTCTATAATCGGAGAGATAATAGAATAGTCCGTACTGAAGATTTCAACAACAAAGTGCCGCTGTTCTCCCATGATGATTATGTTCAAAGCTTGGTTCTACCGTTTCGAAATTAAGCTACCCTACGTTTGCTTGCATGAATTTATGTTAAATTGTGTAAGTGATTTCAGAATCCAGAAATAGTCTATTTGCATATGCAAGGGTAAGGCTGCGTACAATATCCATCTCCCTTACCTGTGCTTAGCGTGGAGCCTCCGGGCAATGAGGTGCGTAATTTTTTTTTGTGTAAGTGATTTCAGAACCTTGCCATTTCATGTATCGACATGACAGAGTACTTGAAACAATGTATTTTCCTTATTATGGTGCAAAGTACTTACTTTGTTTTACAAAGTTAAACTGCAGTGCATTTCATTACTTCAAACATATTCTTATAATGAATATCCAATACAAATGTGTACATTTCATTACTTGAAACTTTACTTTTTTGTTTACATGGGCATCTATAGTTATAGGAAGATTACCAACCGACTCTGATGCAAAATAGCCTTTACTGCCAGGTACCACTGTTAGCACAGTTATACCTTGGCCTGTAAATGCTATACAATTCACAATTCCATCATAAGATGTTAATGTGTACATTTTTACCAACTCTTGACACACTAAAATGTAAATCATGTGCTGTAAATTTACAATTTCAAGCCTTCCACCTTGGTCCAAAATTGCTGTAACTTACCTAGTTACAATGGAGATATCTGGGCCTTGCCAGTAGGAATAGTTTGTAATATGATTCATTAGGCTAGGTAAGTTTCAGACACATTGCAAGCGATAATAAGGTCTTGTATAAACAGCTGATCACATTTTTAAGACTTAGACTTACATGCCTTACTTGTAGCAGATAAGAAAAATGGCCAAATTGTAGCTCATCACAGCATACTCAAATTGATGTATTTAATAAATGCAACAGGTGATAATGGAATTATTGGTGAGCAGGGTAAAATAAGGAGACAGTATTCTTAATTATTTTATAAAAAAAATTGTGGATTCAAAGTAAAATTGTGGCCATGCTTACTCCACTATTTTTATTATTTTTATAATATTTAAGGGGATCGGAGTAACTGTTGAATAATTCATTGACTTCATATAGTGAGTAAACTTAAAGAAGAAGTATTTTAGTTTTGTTGAAAAGTGAAAAGGCAATAGGATAGAGTATATTAACCTTGAGTGACATTATATTTTATTTTTTATAAGCACTGTTTTGATCAATTGACCTTGAGTAATGCATTACGAGTTAAAATACTCCTTACCTTACATCTTTATATTTTTTTTCTCTCACTCTCTCCCTTACCCTCTCAAGTGTTCAACCTTTGTAGCCACCGTCAAAGATGGAAGATGTTGTCGAGGACTTGCTAGGTGTCCATGTGTGATTCTAGTTTGGGGTTTCTAATCTTCCATCAATTTGTATTTTACTTCGCATTTTGTTTTTAATTTGATACCAATTTCTAGGGCTCCAAAAAATATCTTTTATTGTTAAACAATGTATATTACTACAACTATAATTTATTTAAAAGCAAATGGACATTAAAAAAATTGAATACTCAGTTGAGGAAATAAGTATCCAATTTTGACCTTTCAATTAAGATGAGGAATAAGAGGAAGGAAGGAGAAACACGTACCAAGCAGAAAACAACAACACGAGCATATATACGAACAAAATTACTTTCATAAGAAAACCCATCCATTACGTTATCCTTTCTACACTACACTACCAAACACAACATACTACTTCCGGGTCAAGGGACAAATCCAAGGAAACATTAATCCAGAAAAGGCAATAATTTTAGCTTATTCACGCGTCTTTATATTGATATTTTTATAAACATAATAATTGTTTCGGAAATGGTTCTTGGTACGAAAGAAAATACGTATTAAAAGTATGAATGGCATGACACACAATTCCCTTTCATATTGACTTTCTTTCAGCAATTAGCCAAATATTTCTTATTAAAATTTCAATCGAACTTCAAGTCTTCCAGGCCTTCTCCTCCTCCCTTATGGTAGTGATAGCAACTAAATAATGTAAAGGCCACTTATAATTGCAAGTTTTTTTTCCTTGTATTTGAAAGGCATCATTTTTTTGCTTATTTTATGATTGTCTATCAAATAATTTTTTTGATTTAGGGACCTTCTAAAAACTTCATAATCGAATTGTAGAATCTATATTCAGAAGATATACCAAACATAAAGGACCCTTTTATTTGTGTCATAGCACTTGTGAGAGAGCATACATGATTAGTGGGAATCTCGGCTAGAATCAGAAAAAAAAATTGTTATTTTATTTTTCTAATAATATTTTAAATTATTATTTTTTAAATAATTGCATTGCACATCAGAAATTGAAAACACACGGCTACATATCAGCTATTTCGTGCGTTTTGGTCTAGTACATTGCTGTTTTTTTATATCATAAATTATGCATCAACCCAATGATAGAAAATGCTTTTTCCACCTTAGTTTTTGCTTTTCACGTTCCAAACTTTGTTTGTTATTTCTCATTTTTTATACACCTCTGATGGAAATGCAATTTTGGTGTACAATAGACACAATAAAAATATGTTTTCATTAAATTAAGGGTGCATTCTCCATATAAAATGAAAAAAAAAATGCATTTTTGTTATACACAATACACGGCAAAAACACATTTATGTTGTGTAATTAATTTTAGATATAAAATAATTCTTTTTAACAAAATACCTTTTTCAGTTCAACAGGGACAAAGAAGAGAAATTACATTAAAATAAAAAAGGAGTTGACACTCCACTAAGATAAGCTAGAAGCAACAAACTCAAGATAGAAGGAAGGTTTTGATTCATACTTTTTTTTATTCATAGACAGAAGGAAGTTGCTCATACATCATAAAATCATCCTAAACATCACATGCCAAGTTTGCCAATGCATACCTTTTAATAGTAATACAAAATCTAATTAATTATGACATAACTTTCTCTTTTTAATATTAATCGAATATGTTACAAATAATTATTCTCTTCATTGAAATTAAATTAGGTATGATAAAAGTTAACATTTATAATAAGAAATTGAATTAACTATGATACAAGTTACTTTTTTTTAATAGTAACCATCGATTGATTAAAAATGATAATTTGTGTCGTCATTAATTCAAAAATATTTTATATCATAATTATTTCTATTACTATTTAAAAAAATGTAACTTTTCTCATCAGTTATCATTAAGATAATTTGTATCATAAAGTTCACCATTAAAGAAAAGAGCGTATTCAAACAAAATTGAATGTGAGGGAGTAGAGAGAGTGAAGGTATGAAAATTATATATATATATATATATATATATATATATATATATAGAGAGAGAGAGAGAGAGAGAGAGAGAGAGAGAGAGAGGGGGGGGGAGGGAGATAATAAACAAATATCATAAAAGGCGCAAATTATATATATTTTTGTTTGGAGAAGACCGCAAAATATTTTAATAAGAGTGACAATATTTTGGTTTAAAATGAAATTATCAAAAGAAAATGTATTATTTTCTATTACAAAGGATAGGATAAGGGATAATACATTTGTTATATCGTATCGGCGAAAAAAAAAAACCCTTACAATAATTGTAAAATAACTATCATATCTTTCGTATATTAGCCACCAAATACATTTTAAACTCTCTTTGGAACTCATCTTTATATTCTTGATTTTTTTAATAAAAAAAGTGAACGTATGATTCTTTTTAAGAGGAACGAGATTATGGATTCAGGTTTCTTAGGAAAAAAAAATTATGTGATTGATGAGATAATTAAGCCAACAGTTCATATAGAAATAAATAAAGAGAAATAAGACTAGGGTGGTGTATAAATGTATTAGTGTTTTTTTTTATTGTGCGGTAAATGCATGAGAAAAAAAAAATTATCAGTAATTTAGAGTTCAGTCAAAAAATAAGTAAAGATTAATTCAATAATTATTTTTATCAATGTTCGAATTCAAATAATATCTATAAGATTCAACACCAACTACTTACCACTTATGTCCAATAACTTATTAGTGTAGATACAAGATGGGATAAATAATCAAATTTCTCTTCAAAAGTGTAAGTGTAATGTTGTGACAAATAAATTCTTGAAAGATGAAAATATAAATTTAGTTTTTGAATGTGTAAAAAAGTGCGATAAATTAGTTTTGTAATTAAATTTGTGAGACTATTTTGTCATTAAGTTGTAATGTTCAGTGATCATTTTACTAATAAATTGTATTTATGGAGGACCAATTTTATATTAAGTTACAAAATTTAAGGTCAATTTATCATTAAATTATGTGCAGAATTAATTTATTGTACTTTTTACATATTCAAGTATTAAATTTGAATTTTTCATGGGACCAATTTGATTATTTACCCAAAATAAAAGAAAGACTTAATTAAGTTTTTCATGCTTGAAAAATATGTCATTTTCAGATTACTATCTAACATTAATTTTTTTCCAAATGAGTACCTGAAAAAAAATTATGTTTCAATATAGTGTTTGTCGTTAGTCCCCTTTCATTAAATGATAACGTGACAGAGTGCACGTTATCAAGCCTTATCACTAAACACCTAGACAGAGACAATCATGTCATTATTTATTAATTTATTTAAATAAAAAAAATCATTTGCTGCAACCTACTCTTCTCACATGCTACTTTTGCCACTATCGTTGCCACCGCATCGACACCAAAGTCATCAACGATGGTGAAACCTCCTCTCTTTCAAGTATCCTTTATATTTGTTACCCTACCACCTCGAAAGAACAATCAATTTAGATCGAAACTAAACCTCCATTCTCAATCTGGATCTTGATTGTGATACACCTTATGAACAAAGGGTTTTTAAAAGAATTCAAAAATCAGAATACAAATTTGTTTTAAATGAAGTGTTCATATTTAGATCCCAACACCGTGAACCAACCCTGAACTGCTGCAAACCACCACGAAACTCATAACCAAAAATCATTGCAAACCCTCCCCAAAGCACAATGAAAAAGACTACAAGCCACTACAAATCCACCACCAACCACCACTCAATCCCACCAAAGCAGTGACGACAACAAATTTTCCTCTCTTTCTTAGATCTAGAAACCACAGTTTGGTCCCTTTCTCAAATCAGAAAACACACACACAATCCCTTTTATTAGATCTACAAAAAAAGAAATAAAAAAAAAAACAAAGTGATTTCGTCGTTGGAATTGAGTCCCATAAGGGGTTAGGGTTGAGTTTGGAGTCAAGGGTCTACGAGGAAGAAGAAAGATCGGCAACATCACCAAGAAAGGGAGAAGGTTTGGCATGTAGTTGTAGAAGTTTGGTGGAATTGGAAAAAGCAAATTGGTAAAGGGTGAAAAATAAAATAATAATAATAAATAATTACATGATCGTCTTTGCCTGCGTATTCGTATTCAGTGATAATATTTGATGATGTGATATTTCATTTGTGAAGTCATCATTTAATGAAAGGAAACTAACAAGTAACAACAAAAATTATATTGAAATATAAATTATTTTCAGGTGCCTAATTTTAAAAAAATGTTAAATAATAATCTGAAAATGACGTATCTTTCATGTAAGAAAAACTTACTTAAGCCTAAAAGAAAAGAAAGAAATAAAACAAAATGAAAATCGGCTTGGGCGAAAAACGTTGTTGTATGGTAGTAGTAGCGGTCATCCTCATTGGGCGATTCGATAATATTACTCGATGGATGGATAGATAGATATAAAACACTGCCTCAGTCCGTAGCGTAAGAGAGAGAGCTTAAAACCCTTTCGCTGCGCCTCACCCAATCCTAAAACCTTATCTCTTCTTCATCTTCATTCGAATGGATTCTTCTTCTTCCGACCCTTCTCTTCCCCAAACCTCTCTTCTGGTCTCTGACCAATCACCCTCTCTCCCTCCCGCTTCCGACTCTGAGAACGACGATGGCTTCGTAAGCGGTGAAGAGGGCGATTTGGAGGCCGAACCCACCAAGCCCGTTCTCGTCAAGTCTTCTGAGCCCGCCGTCGATTCCTCTCCTGACGTGGCCCACAGGCCCATTGCGACGGTGTCCCGGGACGATGATGACGACGGTTCCGTTGTTGAGGATGCGAACGACGTCGTTTTGGAGGAAGGCGGCGAGAAAGAGGAATCGGGGGAGGCAGTGAAGGAGGGGGATTTTAGCGACAGTAACGAGGTCTTTGTGGAGGCTTCTGGCGGTGATGATGATATTAAAGAGATTCAGAGTGGTGGTGTTGCTGTGGAGAATGGAGTCGAACTGAGTGGTACTGATAAAGGGTTTGAGGCTGCTGCTGTTGAATTGAATGAGGAAGAAGCGAAAGAGAAGGAGGTGGAGGAGAAAGTTAATGACGGTGGGACCAATAATTCGGATTCTGTGGTGGATGAGAAGAGTGAGGGTGTTGATGTTGAAAAGGACGATGGTGGTGGTGTGGATGCTGTTGTTGATAGCGTCGAGGTTAATGTGTTGGGGTCTGGGGTTGCTGTTGTTGGGGATGAGGTGGGGGTTGATGAGTCTGAGATTAAAGGGCTAGACGAGCCGGTGAGTCGTGGGGTGAGTCTGGATAATGGTTTTGAGCGGGGTGAGGAGGAAGTTGTTGATAAGCTTGTTGATGGGGATGATGAGTCTGCTGTTGACCTTGTACTTGATGGTCAATCGGGTGCTGAGGGTGTTGTTGGTGGTGGGGATGATGTGGCTGGTGAGAATGGAGTTGATGGAGATGGGTTGAAGAGTGACATTGTTGTTCCTCCCGAGGAAGGTGGTGGAGGTTCGGAGTTTGTTGAGAAAGACGAGGTAAAGATGGAGGGTGATGTTGTTGAGGGAGAAAATGGGAGCCGTGTGGAGGAGGGTGATAATGAGGAGGAGGTTGGTCACCATGGTGACAGGGAGATTGATGATTCAGCGTTGGATGGGGAAACTGGGAGCCATGTGGAGGAGGTTGAGGAGATTGGTGCCAATGGTGACAGGGAGATTAATGGTTCGGTGTCGGATGAGAAGGGCGATGGAGTCGTGTTTGGAAGCACCGAGGCTGCCAATAAGTTCCTGGAGGATTTGGAATTACAGCAATCACGTGCCAGCGGGAGTTCCCGGGATGATGAGAGGATTGATGGCCAGATTGTTACTGATTCGGACGAAGAAGAGACTGATGATGAAGGAGATGGCAAGGAGCTGTTTGATACTGCTACATTGGCGGCTCTTTTGAAAGCAGCGTCTGGTGCGGACCAGGATGGCGGCGGTATCACAATAACCTCTCAAGATGGGTCCAGGCTTTTCTCTGTTGAGCGCCCTGCTGGTTTGGGATCATCGCTCTCGTCAGGTAAACCTGCCATGAGGCAAACTCGTCCGAGTCTTTTTACTCCTTCCATTAGTAGAGCTAGTGCCATTTCTGATAGCAATTTGAGCGAAGAGGAGAAAAAGAAACTGGAGAAATTGCATGAAATTAGGGTGAAATACTTGAGACTGGTTCATAGGCTGGGTTTTACTACAGAAGAGTCAATAGCAGCTCAGGTACTGTACCGGATGACACATGTTGCAGGGAGGCAAAGTGGTCAAATGTTTAGCGTAGAGTCTGCAAAGGAGACTGCTTCCCAGCTTGAAGCTGAGGCAAGAGATGATTTTGATTTTTCTATAAATATTCTGGTTCTTGGGAAAGCAGGTGTGGGCAAGAGTGCTACGATCAATTCAATTTTCGGTGAGACGAAGACCAGCATTAATGCTTGTGGTCCCGCTACTACTGCTGTGACAGAAATTGTTGGGGTGGTTGATGGAGTGAAGATAAGGATTTTTGACACACCAGGCCTCAAGTCCTCTGCATTTGAACAAAATTTCAATACAAAAGTTCTGTCCGCAGTGAAGAAATTGACTAAAAAATCTCCCCCTGATATTGTGCTCTATGTGGATCGCCTGGACTTGCAAACTAGAGATATGAATGATCTGCCAATGTTAAGATCAATTACCAGTGTCCTGGGTTCATCAATATGGCGAAATGTCATAGTCACTCTGACCCATGCTGCCTCTGCTCCTCCAGACGGGCCATCAGGTGCCCCATTGAGTTATGATGTATTTGTTGCTCAAAGATCTCATATAGTTCAACAAACCATTGGACAAGCTGTTGGGGACCTACGTCTTATGAATCCGAGCTTAATGAATCCAGTTTCTCTTGTTGAAAACCATCCTTCTTGTCGGAAAAATAGAGATGGCCAGAAGGTGCTTCCTAATGGTCAAAGTTGGAGGCCTCTCTTGTTGCTCTTGTGCTACTCAATGAAGATTCTTTCTGAAGCCAGTAACGTTTCAAAAACTCAAGAATCACCATTTGACCAGCGCAGGCTGTTTGGTTTTCGTCCTCGCTCCCCACCACTTCCATACTTGTTGTCTTGGTTATTGCAGACACGTACCTACCCAAAACTCCCTGCTGATCAAGGTGGGGCTGACAATGGTGATTCTGATATTGAAATGGCTGATTTATCTGATTCTGATCTAGATGAAGATGAGGATGAGTATGACCAGCTCCCACCATTTAAGCCTATGAAGAAATCTCAGGTTGCTAAGCTTACTAAAGAGCAGCAGAAAGCATATTTTGAGGAGTATGATTATCGGGTGAAACTTCTTCAGAAAAAGCAATGGAGAGAGGAGTTGAGAAGGATGAGAGAGATGAAGAAAAAAGGCAACACTAAAGAAAATGACTATGGTTACATGGAAGAAGATGATCAAGAGAATGGAAGTCCAGCAGCAGTGCCAGTTCCATTGCCTGATATGGCCCTGCCACCATCCTTTGACAGTGACAATCCAGCCTATAGATACCGTTTCTTAGAGCCAACTTCTCAGCTCCTGACAAGGCCAGTCTTAGACAACCATGGGTGGGATCATGATTGTGGTTATGATGGTGTAAACATTGAACAGAGTCTAGCCATCATCAATAAATTCCCTGCAGCTGTTACTGTTCAGGTAACAAAGGATAAGAAAGACTTCAGCATCCACTTGGATTCCTCTGTTGCTGCAAAACTTGGAGAAAATGGATCAGCCATGGCAGGCTTTGACATTCAAAACATTGGAAAGCAGCTAGCTTACATTGTTAGAGGAGAGACCAAATTAAAAAATTTCAAAAGAAATAAAACTTCTGCTGGTGTGTCTGTGACATTTTTGGGTGAAAATGTGTCTACTGGGCTCAAAGTTGAGGATCAGATTGCTGTGGGGAAACGCTTGGTATTAGTAGGTAGCACAGGGGTTGTGAAGTCTCAAAGTGATTCTGCTTATGGTGCCAATGTTGAAGTGCGGCTTAGAGAGGCAGATTTTCCAATTGGCCAGGACCAGTCTTCACTGAGCCTTTCTCTTGTGAAGTGGAGAGGAGACCTGGCTTTGGGGGCTAATCTTCAGTCCCAATTTTCTGTTGGACGAGGTTATAAGGTGGCTGTTCGGGCTGGATTGAACAACAAGCTCAGTGGACAAATCACTGTGAGAACTAGTAGCTCAGACCAGCTTCAGATTGCCCTTATTGCTATTCTTCCGATTGCCAAGGCTATCTACAAAAACTTCTGGCCTGGGGCTAGTGAGAATTATTCTATCTACTAGATTGTGTCTTCTGTTTGCGTTGCTAGCAAGGAAAAGTAGACTACGAGTTTATCATATCATGTTGCTTCTTTTCGTGACTGTCTTAAATAATGAGTTTTTTTTTTTTTTTTTTTTTTTTATAGTTTCGTCTAGACTATTGAATCTCCTGCTATATTAGTGCTTTTATGTGCCTGAAAATTGTACTGCAATTGATTCATAAATTTTGTTAGCATTTATTTGAATAATGTTGATGTCAGATTATGCTGTTATTCCTGATTTCTTTGCTCTATAACTTCTGTTTGTTGGTTATACATTGAAACCTGTTTGTGAGCAATTCCTGAATATGATAATGTGCCTAGTTTGATTGGCCCAGAATGTGGTTTGCAACTCGATGGTATCTTTATATATACTATTGGCTAAAGGCTCTCTCTTTTCTCCCATTTTTTTTCTTTCTTTTCCTCTTTGTTTTTTTTTCTAATCTTAGCATGTTGCTTTATTCTTAGATTTCTCTTTATGATGATTAACAATGCTTGTCTATTGACATTTAATTAAGCATGATTTAGCTTTTCAAGTCCTGCAAATGGACTGAAATGCAATGTGAGGTTTTTGATATCCTTTACGGAAGACAGTTTTATTTGAGTTAAGGTAAGTTCATTAATGGATGACAAAGCCTAGCAAAGCCTAACGTATCACATTATGGAGAATATGATCGAACACATAATGTCTGAATTTATTAATTAATACAAATTTTCCGGTTAAGATGAACATCACGAACTTGACATCATAGAATAAGACTCAAATCGATAGGAAGGTTTGGGCCTGCCCATGTTATTTTTGCTGAGCTAAATCTAGTTTCGTCGAGGAAACGAGGTTGGTAATTGCTTCTTTTTTTATCTCTCTCTTTTTATTTGTGTACGCAGTTGTGTTTTTTGTAAAATAAATTTAAAAAACATCTTATTTCCTAAGACTAAGGTCTGGAGTTTATTTTGGTACGAGTAAATGTTCCAACAGAAACCACTCTAGAGATAGATTTTATGCTTAATTGAGTTATTGATAGGTAATTTATTGAATGAGGTTTTAGTCCTATGATTTCAATTCTTCAAATAAAATCTCCATACCTTTATAATTAATTAAACCTAATTTAATATTTAAGTTATAATCAATTTTTTAATGACGTGTTAAAGATTATGTGAGTTGACATAATGATGTAACATTTAAAAATGGGATTTGAAATATGCAAAAAATGTTTTATCCTTGTTTGGTTAGAAAAAAAGAGAAATTTTTTTCAAAAATTAATGTGAGTTTAACATCTTCATTTCTTTATTTTAATTTAAATATTTTTCTTTCTTTATTTTCTTTTACACAATCAAACTCACCCTTAAGTTTAGATTTGAACTCACTATCCTTTAACACCACACATGAGAAGTATTAAAGCCGAAGGAAATGGATAGAGAAATTATTATTTTCCGTCATTACTAACCATATTCGTCAATTATTTGCTAACCATGAGGGACCTCAAAGTTCAAAAGGGAACTGCTGGCATCTTTTTGTTGCAAGTATCTGATTGTCTTACTGTTACAAAAAAAACTGCGTGGTTTTTGTTTTCTTATTTACCAGAAGTTGTTGGATCAAAGAAAACTTTTTAGTCATCCTTGTTATTTTGCCCTTGTCCACCTATGAATATGATTCTATTCTTATCATTAATAATGCTGCTAAAAGGTTACATGACATATTCAACATATATATTCTTTCATCATTTAATTACACGGAAAAACAGTCAAATCATTATAGACTTACACTAAGCACTCTAATCATAGCCCATAACATTACCTTTCAGAAAATAAAAAAGCCCATAGCATTTAGGATTTAAGTAGAGCTCCTTTAAATTGTGGTATAAATATAATATAATATAATGTAACAAAAGAGGCACATCATATATGAATTAGAACTAATTAATCGATAAACGCATTTCCCTATCATGGACAAGCAGCACTTCTACAATCAGCCTACTTGTGTTTTTCTTTTATCGTTCTTCTAAACAAAAGATATTGTATAACAAAATTTGGAAATTGACGGAGTCAAATTTTGTAACAATTACCAAAAGTGAGTACCGATAAAATCATGTTTGGGAATCTTATTCAGAAACACAATATTAATGCTTTTGAGTTCAACAACTTCTTAATTATTTGCGACCCAGAATTTGAATTATCAAGAACATGAAAAGTTTATATTTATAACCTTTTGTTCACATATGAATTGATACTGATCGTGGAATGAACCTTACATTACCTGATCATTATTATTCCTATTATTTTGCTGGTACGTTATAGTTATACCATTCTTCAAATAGCATCAATTTATTCTGATGATTCACTATTATAAGCGCATTCCAAATTCTGAAGATTATGAATACTTGTCTTGGCGGCTTGACTTGATTCCAGCAATAGTGGAGTAGTATAATTTATATATAAAAAATACATTTCAGTCCAGAGGACTTGCATGATTTCAATCCTAAGTTTTTTTTATAGACATTCTTGTTAAATTATGGATGATATTATCAAGCTAGTGTGTGTTAATATTACATTATTCTTAATCCCAAACATATCCACCAATTTGAAGTAAATGAATTTTTTATTGAGTATAGAAATGTGTCAAGTCAAATTAAATTTTACCTAACCTATACCTATATCATATCTCCACGAGGCCTAAAAATTTCAGGGAGTTTTCAACATAGTCAACACCCAGAGTAAAACTATTCCAAACAAACATCAAACTTTAGCGCGTGTTGCACTACCAACATCACTATAAGAGATACACATTTAATATGTCTAGTCAGAAATATGGCCACCAAATTAATCAATTTTAAGATACAAGTCTAAGATCAAGTTGCTGAAAATAGAGGGATTCTAAAACACATTTTACCTAAAAGTACAATTAAATAGAATAAAATTCTCTGAAGACTACTTTTTTATGTGAAAATTAATTAATTATAATATTAATACAATCAACTTGGCCAATTGGATTTCCAAAAAAAAATGGTTAGTTAAGTAGAGAAATTTATTATTTATTATTAAATTTTGGGTGATATGTATTTTTAGTCAATTTTATGTACATCCTTATATCTTAAAATTAATGAATTTAATTCTCACATTTTAAAATAATTTTTTGATGTAACATATGTTATACGTGACAATCATGTGAAAGTTTAATTCCACAAATTTTCAGAAATGCAAGAATCACTTTTATTAATTTTGAAATAAAAAGAATAAGATCAAATCCGATTAAAAATACAAAGACCTAAAATATATTTATTTTCTAATAATAAATGACTAAATTAACCAACTATTGGAATGAATTTTGTCCATCTCAACATAATATTTTTTATTTTCATTTTTCCTAGCTAAAGCTCCTCACATGAGCTTCCTTCTTCTTCTCTCTCTTTTTTTATATTCACGTGAGCTTCCTTTATGACCACCATTGGAAAATATATAAATAAATATAGGCAAATACTAAAGTGTTCTTGCGATATTAATTAAAAATATTTTTATTAAAATACGTAAAATTATATTATTTATGACTTCTTTTATATTCTCTTATGATTTTTATAATAAATATTTTTTTAATTAATGTCTCAAAAATACTGATTAGTAATACCCATAAATTAATATAAGAATGAATCAATTTATGCATGTTGAATTGATGATACAAGACAGCCAAGTTGGGAATTTAATTATTAATCGATATTATGTAGGATAAATAAACACATCGGAGTATAACTTGCCATTTAAATTCACAGTATTTTGTTAAATACCACAACTAACCATGACAACAATAAATGATATCTTGTTATAATTAATTGCAGTGACAATACATAAACAACCTATATATAATCGTGGGGCTTCCTTTTATTGTCAACATGGAGCTATGATTTTTTAGACTCATAACTGTCGACATACCCTTTCACACTTCTTTCCATCTTTATATTTCCTTCCAATTAAGTATCTCATCATAGGCTTTCCAATCCAAGCTTCTGATATAGGTGCAATGTCACACAAAAAGAGAGTAAAAAACTCTATCCAATTTCTATGTATATCAACCTTACATATTTCTTGTCGTGCATGGATCCCTTGGCGACACCTCAAGAACAAGAGTGAGATTCAGGAAAGGTGTAAAATGAAAGTAAAGACATTCTAGAGTGAGAAAGTTGGTGGGAGGGGTCTTGTAAAGAAAATAGACCATCACTCATCACCCAAAAGTCTAGGACACTCTTTTGGTGCATGTCAAGAAATAGATCATCACGCATCGTCCACCAAGGAACAAAAAAGCCTTAGGTCCCCCCTTGGGACATGAAGGGGATCTCTACCTTAATTTATATTTGTATTTTATATTTTTTTTCTATTAAGAGATTAATGTATTATACTATGAAAAGGAGATTTCAGTGGACCCAACATAACCCAGTGCCCTAAAACTCCTCCTCTTCCAAGAAGTTATAGGCACAAATTGATTTACCCAGAAGGATGCAATCATGCAAAGCTATGCGTCTATTTAATTACAAATTATTACATAAGATAATTTTATTATTTTTTTAATAATTATTCTTAAAATTATATTTATTACTACAATTTTTTATTTACAGTGTACTTTTTTATCTTGTCCTATTATTCTCTTTTGAAATGAAACATGTAAACTTTTATTGTGGTCCAAATTCAGCAAATGAGAGATAAAGTTGAGGGAGGAGATCTTCCAACCCGTTACAATGCTCTCACATTTCATTCAGGACAAGGCATCCCTCACTCAATTACGTACGTAACGTGGGAGTTGGCACCGAACGAATTTTCAAACAAAGATGTTGCTAGTATTTCGTACGACTTTGTTATTACCAAAATGTCACAAATCGGTACTTTAACCAATCATGATGTGTATAAATCACACGTATAGATGAGTTAAAATTAAAAAAGAAGAAGAAGAAATTACCTGTCAAATTGTATGAATTCAATTTGTACTCTTTTGTATAGTTTGTTTTCGTATTCTTTATCATTTTCCAATTTCAAATCCTCGTAATGCCGTAATGGGCCAAGTAAAAAGGTATTCGTTGCAATTTGCCTTATTATGGATTTGTTTTCTAGAGAAAGTACCAAAAGTAAATTGCATTACGTGCATCGCCCATTTTTTAATTTTTTTTTAATTGGATTTGATTATTTAAAGAAAGGAAGACTTCTAGTTTTCTGCTCAATGTTTTAATTATAAATCATTTTAAATGTATAAATAAATAAATAAATTTAAACGTTAAATAAATAAGTAGTATAAATGTGTTTGGATACCAAGCATAAACTATCTCAACTCCAAAATCCATAGTGAAAACTTGAACAATTAAAAGTAACAAAAAAGAGTTGTTTTGTTGTGATTGTAAAAAATAATTGAGGTGCGATAAACACACCGTATACTCAAACACGCATTCAATTGATTCACATACTCAAGTGATTAAAAGGAAGACTAAAAGCAAAATGTAAATCTAATTGTTAAAATTAGTCCTACTAATCAATATGGTTTTTGACATTAAAAAAAAAAACTGTACTACTATTTATTTTAATACATGTTGTTGGGGCAGATGTACGTGCCATTAGGTTATTCCCTTAACCGCGAGATGCTGTTTTTTAGGTCAAAGTTAGCGAACCTGCAACCTTTACACCCTACACCACACTCTGCAACAACCAGCACACCAAACGCTTGTCCATATCTTCCTGTCTGCTATCTCCCTTCAAACCTAACGTACCATGTCTACATCCCCATCTCTCTCTCATCTATGCACATGCATCACATGCCCCCCACTCATGCATGCATCACAACCCATCAACATTTAATTTCAAACCATTTGTCATGAAATGAAATAGTGTTATCCAACGGATTAACCCTATACCCAAATTGTTTCCACCATGGCCACCTGTTTTTTTCTTTTTCTTTTAAATTCACATTTTGAATTAACTACTTTGCACCTAACGTTTTGAAATAATTAATTAGTGAATATTGTACCAAGCGCTGCTTTAATTGATCCACAGACAAAATGTATTTCCACCAATATCTTTGTCTTGCTCAAAGAGGAGATAGATTATTAATTAAGCATTTTTTTAGCCAAAAGGCTTCCTCATTAAATAGATGTGTCATATACTATTTTTTCCTCTCTAATTCTATTCTAATTTTATTACAAAGGTAAGGCTAAAAAATCAAATTATTGTAGTTTTAAAAAATAATTACGAAAATATTGCAGTTCAAAACATATTTACAAAATTATAGCAACCAAATACGCGCAAATCAAACGTGACCAAACACGTCAACATAGAACGTGATTAAACACGTCCATATAGGACGTGACTTTGCCTGAAACACGTCCATATAGGACGTGACCTTGCATCCTTATATAAATTCCCATTTCAGCCATTTGAACCATTTGGGCATTCTCTCCATCTGCCTAGCTTGAGTTTCTCTGGCTTCTCTCAAGGTTCGAGTGTGTTTGAGGTTTTTTTTTTTGCAACGAAGCTTTGTCAGTCAAGTAAGTTTTGCTCTGATATGACTTAGGTTTTATGACATACATTTCCTTAGTTAGTTACGTAGGTTATTACCTAGGTTTTAAATAGTTAGTTACGTAGGACCTAGGTTTTAATTAATTAGTTACGTAGGTTATGACCTAAGTTTTAATTAGTTGGTTACGTAGGACCTGACCTAAGTTTTAATTAGTTGGTTACGTAGGACCTAGGTTTTAATTAGTTGGTTACGTAGGACCTAGTTTTAATTATGAAGGTTATGACCTTGTTAGTTAGTGAGTTAGGTTATCATTATTTTTTAATTATCAATGTATGTATATTGTTAGTTTTACGATATGCTTATAGATTTTTATGTGTTACAGGTTTGACCGTGCTCCTGTCAACCATATTCCTGCCATCTTTATGCTTTTGTAGTTGCTGATATATAAAAAAATGTCTGGAGACGGTGATTTTGTTCATGTTGTTTTATATCATAATGGTAGCAAAACTGAGAGTCGACGTGGTGTTGTTTTTGAAGGAGAAAAAAGGGGAACACGTATCAACCGCAATTCAACCATTGACGAATTGCATGGAAAAATCATTCAGAAGTTAGGTCTGGAAGGTAATTAATGTATTAGTAAGGTCACTGCAAGAATATGGTCCGATGATAAATATATAAGCATGAAAGTAATTGATGACGAAGACGTAGAATTTGTAATATCTGAATTCTTGAACCAATCAAGGAAAAACTTCTTAGAGTTGTACGTGGATTTTGTTGGAGTAGAGGATGTGGTTTTACCAATGAGGTCAGTTGAGTTCAATTATTCTCGTGGAGCATCAGCATCTGCTGCTCCAATTGTTAATTTGTCTGTGGAAGATGAAAATGACCCTACTTTGGTTATGGATGACGATATCGACGATGACGATGATGAAAACATCGCAATGGAAGATCGTCTTCTTGCCGAGAATGCAAGTGTTTCGGACAATGATGAGGATGATGGTCGAAGCGCAAGTCAAATACAAGTACCTAGGTCGGTGGTCAGAGAGCATGAAACCCAACCACAAGTGGATGCAAGGGAGTCTCAATTACCGCAACAATGTCAAGGTATGTTAGGGTTATTTACAAATATGTTTGTTTATTTTTTATGTATTTATTTGTAATAAAATTGGGAAATTGCACATGTAGGTGAGGTTAATAACGCTTTTTGGGATGAAATCTCACATTATACATACATTGATTGGGATCATCCGAGTGAAGAAGATTCTGGCACTGGATCAGGTTCAGTTGAGGGTCCATGGGTATTAGGGAATAAGTTGTTTCTGAAACAGGAATTTGCATCAAAAGAAGATGCGCAAATGGCAATCAAGCGGAACCTCATGAGGGAGCATCAAGAAGGTGTTGTGGTTGAAAGTACGCCGACAAAGTTAAGCATGAAATGTCGTGCGCATGATCAGAATTGTCCGTGGAGGGTTAGGGTAATGAAACCAATGTACGGTCAAAGATGGGTGGTCACCAAATGGGGTGGGGATCACATCTGCTTAAATGATCGCATTTCCCAAGACCACAAACAACTTGATACTAATGTTATTGTTTCACTCGTACTGGGTAAGTTATTGGATGAAATAATAATGATGAGAAGTAATGATTTTATTGTTATTATTATTGTTGTTAATGATAACGTGATTATTATTTTATTATGAGGGATGATAAAGCATGATCCATCATGTTCAATTGGACTCATCCAGGAAAGGATAACTCATTCATATGGATACAAAGTTTCATACAGAAAGGCATGGTATGCAAAGCAGAAGGCAATAACAATTATCTACGGTGATTGGGAGGAATCATATGCATTTTTGCCAAGGTGGTGTGAATATATGCTTCGGTTTTCACCAGGTTCTGTTTATCAACTTCAAACAAGAAATCATTATGTTGCTCATAGAATCGTTCATGGAAAACGCGTGTTTGAGCGCATTTTTTGGACCTTCAGACAATGTTGTGAGGCTTTCAATTTTTGTAAGCCGGTTATTCAAATTGATGACACTCATTTATATGGAAAGTACAAAGGAAAATTTTGGTTGCCACAACTCAGGATGAGAATAATGAATGTTTGCCTCTTGCATTTGCTGTTGTTGAAGGTGAGACCTTGGAAGCTTGGGAGTTCTTTTTGGATAACATTCGCTTCCATGTTACACAGAAGACAAATATTTGTCTTATTTCTGATTGACATCGAAGCATATTGTCCGCAGTTGAGAGGCACCGTGGGTGGCAACCACCGCATGCTTATCATGTCTTTTGCCTTCGTCATATTGCGAGTAATTTTAATCAAAAGTTCAAAAATGAAAATTTGAAGAAAGCGGTTATGAATTTAGGTATGGTTAAGAACTTCATCAATTAATTATGCATCTAGTTGTAAATTTTAATGTTATCTTCAATTTGTGTGCAAGTTATATGCCGTCTATTGTTCATTTTGAGGTAGCCCTTGCAAGTTTTCGTGATGTTAGTCCTGAGGTAGCAAACTGGATTGATGCCATCCCGAAGGAAAAGTGGACACGTGCATATGATGTTGAGAGACGCAGGTATGGACATATGACTACCAATTTGGCCGAGTCTGTAAACAGGATGTTAAAAGGTGCAAGAAACATGCCAATAACTGCATTGTTAAACACACATATAGCAGATTGGTGGAATATTTTGTTTGCAGAGGACTAGCGGCTCTTAATGAATTACAAGGTCCTTCAACATTGATTTCCACCAATACAGAATAAATAGTAATAAATAATCATCAAGAGGGAGGAAAACCCCTATCATCTTTAAATATAATTTGGAAATCATAATTTAACTTAATAAAATTGATTTCTTTTATAAAGAATCTAATTCAGTTAACTACATATAATACGTAAATTAGTATTTCTATTCATAAATAAAAAATATTTATAATTTATCAGAAATTATTAGTATCTCAATATCTTGTTATTACTTTTTACAAGAGCATCTGAGTAAATTTTTGGTTATTATTTTTACAAGACTCCTTCTATATTGTCTATTACTTTAATTGTTTTATTTCAAGGTCGGGTTTTACTTTTGGAAGTAGTTCTTGACATATTCTAGGAAAGGTTTTAGTTTCTTTTCACTTTCGTGTATTAATTTAAGAAGTGCTTTTGTTGGTCGCTTTACTGATTTTATAATGATAATATATAAGGATTGGAATTTCTTTATATACCAATGGAGTGGGATTAAGTGGAAGTAGTTATTATATCACAATTTAGTGAACCAATGTTTAAATTCTTAATGAGAGGAGTGTTTATGTTTAGTATTTGATTGTGTCTTCAATATGATTATATTCAAAGGAGGAAACTTTGGGAAAATCAAAAACAATACTCTTTGTATTTTCAATGTGATAGTATGGTTGCTTGAAAAAAACATTATGATTAAATTACACATGTTCCCTTGATGTTTAAGGATATTACACATGTCTTATGAGATTTAAAAAAATTACATATGTCCTCTGAAATTTAAGGAACTTATATGCGTATTTCTTTTGTTTTAAAAACCTACACAAACTTTCTAAATGTTTTTTAACCATTTGACATTAACAAGTAATGTGCATTGACAATTTTGATTAAAAGAAGATTAATATGTGTTTTTTATTCTCATAAATATGAAAATATTTAGAATCGATATGTAATTGTAAAACTTTTTTGTCTATTTTTCGTCCTTGCAAAAATTTAGATATGTTATTATTTTTCCCAAGAGTTAAGTTTGGATACATTGGATCTTATGTACATGTTGTAGAAAGTGTCATATTTTAAACTTTTTTTACATCAATTATATGCCTGAAGGTATATCTGAACTTACATATAAGTTATAAAAAGTATCAAAATTTTCAACTTTTCTAAAATAATTATACATATAAGCGATATAAAAAAGTTGAAAACCTACACTTTCTATAACGACTACATGTAGCTTTGGATGCATTCAAATCTAACTTTGGGTCAATAGGTAATAAATTGAAATTTTGTGAGAACGAAAAATAGATAATTTTTTATGGTGATGAATTTCGAACATTTTCATATTTAAAAGAATGAAAAATATATTTTAACATTTTTTAATAAAAAATATCAACACATATAATTTGTTATTATCAAATATTTAAATTACATTTAAATAATTTATGTACATTTTAAAAACAGAATAAAGTTTTAAAAACACAATAAAGATATACGTAATTTCCTTAAATCTTAAATGAATAAATTATATAAAAAAAGATAGAGACATATGTAATTCTTAAAAATCTCATAAAAAGTACGTGTAATTTACTTGAACATTAATGATTTTATTTACAAAAATATCTTTAATAAACATCCATCAATTAATTTAATACAAAAGGTAAGAGAATATAATTACAAATGAGAACTTTAGTTTAAAAGCTCCAAACTGATAAAATGCAAAGGAGAACCATCGTGTACTGTTTTTCAAAAGAAATTTCGATAAGTAAAAATGACAAATGATGTTATTAAAAAAAAAGACAGTGATGATTTTTTTTATCAAAATAAATGAAACCAGACCATATAAAAATTTCACCGACGTAAATTACCAAATTACAATTAAAACGTGTAATCATTAGTTAAAAAAAAAGTATACTTTTGGTTCTGCTGTGCTTTTGTTGGCAGCGCCTAAAAATAAGCTCCATGTCCTTTCATTTGCTATTCTCTCTCTTTAACAAGAAAAAATATAAATAATTATTTTCATCACTTAATAAATAAAATATTGATAAATTTATTTTTAAAATATTAAAATTTAAATTTTAGTCCATAATATAAAAAAGTGACAAATTTATTTGTTATAACTAAAGAAAAATCCTATATGACATAAAGAAACAAAAATATCACAAAAATAATTATTAACATAGTTATTGAATAAATTAAATTAAAATATCATAAATTTTTTTAGACTAAAATATCAATATATTTTTATTAGACTAATATATTATATTTCAATTTTTTTTTCATTTAAAAAAGATAAAATATAATTTAATATTTATTTTTTATCATTATAAATATAATATTATAATAAACTCTTAAAAAAATAAACATAAATTATAATAAATATAATATTAATTAATAAACACTTGTGATCTACTTTATAAAAAATGAGAAATTAAGTTAATTTTTAAAAAAATGAGACCCAACATTAATGTTATTAATTAATATTATGTTTGTTTTAATTTATTCTTATTTTTCTATTTTTTAAATATTTATTTTAATAGTATACTTATAATAATGAAAAAAAGAGAAAAAATAAATATTAAATTATATTTTATTTTTAAATAAAATAAAATTTGATATCTAACAAATTAGTTCAATTAAAATTTAATAATATTTTAATTTAATAGAAATTTACTAATATTTTAATTTAATATATTCAACGATAATGTTGATAATTATTTTTGTGTTGTAAGATTTTTATTCATATGTGTTATATAAACTTTTTCATTAATAATAATAGATAAAAATTAACAAATGAATAAATTTATTATATTATTTATATTCTCAAAAATTTAAATTTAAATTTCCATTTTTTAAAAATAAATTTATCAGTCATCTAATATTACATTTTGGCATCACAAACTATCAGAGAAAGAGAGAGAGAGAGAGAGAGAGGTTTTGCAAAAAAAATTCAAGTAAATTTAAGGAGCCACCACTGTTCCAACCAGCCCCTTTCATTTTACAGTGCCTTTGTTTTTTCGTGTTTGCATTCACTGTTCCACAGAAGAAAAAAAGAGTGCTTTGTTCCATCTCTTTCTGTGGGTGTGTCTCGAGATTGGTGTGTGTGCTCAAGATAAAGCTCACTCACTCACAGCAGCAACAACCCTTTTTCCTTAACTCTTGAAACTGTGTTCAAAGTTTGGATTTTGAGAGAGCATGATCTGATGAAGGAGTGTGGAGGCTCTCTTGGGGGAGAGGGCAAGGAAGAAGAAGACTACTGAAAACAAGTGTTGCCTTTTTGAACCCCAAAAAATACGTTTTTTTTTTTTGTTTTATTGCTATGACACTTTGTATGCAGAGTCAGCAGAGAGATTCAGCATCAAACAAGCAGCTCATGGATTGTGGAAAGTATGTGAGGTACACACCTGAACAGGTGGAGGCTTTGGAGAGGGTGTATATTGAATGTCCAAAGCCTAGTTCTTCCAGAAGGCAACAAATCATTAGGGAGTGTCCACTCCTTGCTAACATTGAAACAAAGCAGATCAAAGTGTGGTTCCAGAATCGCAGGTAGGGAAGAAGAGAACCAAAACATGTATATCATTGTTTGGTTTCAACCTTGCGACATCATAAAAAAACTGTTTTTGTCATGTTTTGTGTTGTGTGTGTGTTCAATAGTTGAGGATGCTCAGGGATGTTTCTGAGCTTCTTTCTCTTTGTAAAGTTGAGATTTTTGGTGTAGTATATTTGTTATTCAGTGTTTTTTTTTGCCTTTTTTTTCCTTTTCAAAAATGGAATGTCATTAAGTGATGTTTCATTATTTGCATTTTTTTTTTGTTTTTGAAATGTGCTATTTGGGTTCAATTTTAGAGAAAAAAGAGTAAGTCATCCCTCTTGAAAGGAAGATCTGCTGGGAAAGTTACTTCATTTTTGTCATTTTCCTTGTGGTATCCAACTAGTTAAGATCGATCGTTTTTATTTATTTATTTCCCCCGAAAAGGAGTTTCTTTTTTGGAGTTGATTAAATGGGAGATAATGACAGCTGGCTGTTCATTTTTGTTGATGAGTTTTTTTACTGCTTTCCTCTGACCTTCATCATTTTTGTTTTAGACCATTTTCTGATGTTTCTGTGTAAGATGCTTTAACAGAAATGTTCCTATGATCATTTGGCTTTTGTTTTGGGATTGATCATAGATAAGATGAAGGATAATGACAGCTGATTTTAATGACTTTTCCCACTAGATTAATTAGTTTTCAACTTTAGCTTCTTTTTTCTTTCATTTTTCCTCTTTAAAGATTTTTTTTTTCATGTCTCTAATATTTTCTCTTTTTGAATTACGGAAGAGAGGAGATTGTGTTTTATTCTACACTCTAAACCTTGCTCGAACTAATTTTTCACCTTGTCCCTGCATTAGTATTCTTTTATTAAATCAACATGCATATATCATGTTTCCAACCTTTTATCTGCAATTCTGCATTGACTGATTAAAACAAGTTTTAGTCTTGGTCCGATAGTAGGTATCTTAATTTAGTATGTAATTCTTGTTAAGGATATTCATTTCACTCAGGTATCTTAATTTAGTATGTAATTCTTGTTAAGGATATTCACATGTATAAAATAGTCTTGGTCTGATAGTGTAAGGGACTTGTCCAAAAGTAAAGTGGGAAACTTCAAAAAGTGAAATGATTAATGAATGACTATCATACAATGTTATGGTAAATTGTATGGGAAAGATGACCTACTCTACCTGCCTTACACTCTGCCAATTTTCTTCTGTAGATGTCGTGAAAAGCAGCGGAAGGAAGCCTCTCGTCTGCAGACAGTGAATAGAAAGCTGTCTGCAATGAACAAGTTGTTAATGGAAGAGAACGACCGACTGCAGAAGCAGGTCTCACAGTTGGTTTATAATAATGGATTCATGAAACAACAAATACATACTGTGAGTAACTTTATCTTTGAGCGATTGCTCTTCTCAATAATCATTCTGAATGTTCATTGGTGTACCATTCTATCTATATACAAGTATGTGTAGTGTACTATTTTATTGTTATTGAAGAATCTCATTTACTGGTTTCTTAACAGGCATCTCCTACTACTCCTACTGACAATAGCTGTGAGTCTGTGGCAGTGAGTGGTCAACACCAACAGCAAAACCCCAAAACTCAGCATCCCCAGTGGGATGCCAACAACCCAGCTGGGTAAGTAACTTCATTATGCAAACAAATTTGTTTAATTAATATATACTCATTCACCATTGTCACGAGTCTCCAATTCTTTATTCTGCCAGTCTTCTTGCAATTGCTCAGGAGACCCTGGCGGAGTTCCTTTCCAAAGCTACTGGAACTGCTGTCAACTGGGTCCAGATGATTGGGATGAAGGCATGACCTATTCAAAAACTCTTCTTCATGGTCATTGCTTGCATAAATGTATTGGTATAATTATTTTTGCCTCATTTTTTCTGTCTTAATGTAGCCTGGTCCGGATTCTATGGGAATTGTTGCTGTTTCCCGCAATTGTAGTGGGGTAGCAGCAAGAGCCTGTGGCCTTGTGAGCCTAGAGCCCACAAAGGTATTATGTTGTAATGAAGCTTATTCATTGCAGAATAATTTTCTTTGCTGAACAATGAAACCTTGTTTTATTGAACTAATTGCTTTCCACATCATCTCAGGTTGCCGAGATTCTCAAAGATCGTCCATCATGGTATCGTGACTGTCGATGCCTCAATGTATTGAGTGTAGTCCCCACAGGGAATGGGGGCACAATAGAGCTTATGTACATGCAGGTCTACTGATTATTTTATGCAAAAAAAAAGAAGTTGAACTGTTGTTTAAATTACTTTTTAATTATTCCGCTGTTGTTTTCTTGATATTTAAATTTGATTTTTTTTTCCAGACATATGCACCAACAACATTGGCAGCTGCAAGAGACTTCTGGACTCTGAGATACACTACTAGTTTGGAAGATGGAAGTCTTGTGGTACTGAGTGGAATCTTGATTGTTGTGTTTTTCTTGATTTAGGATGTGGCTTCTTCCCTAGGAAGAGTTTGTCTCAACAGAATGACTATCATTTTTTTTGCCTTGCAGATTTGTGAGAGGTCCTTGACTTCTTCAACTGGTGGCCCCACAGGGCCAGCTGCTACAAACTTCATTCGAGCTGAAATGCTTCCCAGTGGCTATCTAATTAGATCCTGTGAGGGTGGTGGATCTATTATTCACATTGTTGATCATGTTGATTTAGATGTAAGGAAGATTATGCTATTCAAATCATTTTTTAAATTTCCATATATTTGAACTTCTTCTTCCTACGTATATTAACTTTGTTTTTGATTTAGGTTTGGAGTGTTCCTGAAGTACTTAGACCCCTCTACGAATCACCAAAATTCTTGGCTCAGAAATTGACTACTGCTGTGAGATTTCTTCTAACACTGCATTATATGCTTCACCATGACAAAAGTTGTTTATTTAAATTTCAAATATTATTGTGCAGGCCTTGCGACATGCAAGACAAATTGCACAGGAATCAAGTGGAGAAGTTCATTATGGTGGGGGTCGTCAGCCTGCTGTCTTGAGGACCTTTAGTCAAAGGCTTTGCAAGTAAGGCCCTTTCATATTTGGTGGTTGCATAGTTGGGCATTTGATTAATCACTTTGTCTTCATCAATCCTTGCTAACCAATAATTTTTTAAAATTTGATTTAGAGGGTTCAATGATGCTGTCAATGGGTTTGTGGATGATGGTTGGTCACTGATGGGTAATGATGGGGTGGAAGATGTGACCATAGCCATAAACTCATCTCCCAACAAGTTTTTCGGTTCCCATTACAATACATCAATGCTTCCAGCATTTGGAGGAGGGGTACTGTGTGCCAAGGCATCAATGCTGCTACAGGTACTTCTCAGACCAATCAGACCAATCTATGTGGAAATTATCATTGTTCTCTAAATTAACTCTAGTATAGTAGCAGCAATCAATTCCAAGAACTCTTCCTCCTTGTTCCCCCATGTCCCAACCTGCTAGAATCTTCTGGATTTTTGGAGTGTTAATCTTCATTATACTCAATTATAAAACGGTGTTCTGCAGAATGTTCCTCCTGCTTTGCTTGTTCGTTTTCTGAGGGAGCATCGTTCAGAGTGGGCTAATTATGGGGTTGATGCATATTCTTCTGCATGTCTCAAAGCTAGTCCTTATGCAGTTCCTTGTGTAAGACCTAGTGGTTTCCCAAGCAGCCACGTCATTATACCGCTTGCTCATACTATTGAGCATGAGGAGGTATTAATCTTTTTCAGTGAATGATTGATGAACTTCATTTTATAATTTTTATTTATTTATATGCTCATTTCCACCCACTGCAATGATGCAGTTCTTGGAGGTAGTTCGTATTGAGGGTAATGCATTTCCCCCTGATGATGTAGCTTTGGCATGTGATATGTATCTAATGCAGGTAAAGTCATTTTTGTGTTTGGGTTGTTGGTCTGCTTATCTTATTTAAGCAGGAACTTGATGTTACTGTGAATGATTTTTATTTACCTTATTATGCAATTTGATGTGGCAGCTGTGCAGTGGAATTGATGAAAATGCAATTGGAGCATGTGCACAGCTTGTGTTTGCACCTATCGATGAATCATTTGCAGATGATGCTCTCTTACTGCCTTCTGGTTTCCGCATAATACCATTGGATCCTAAAACAGTTAGTGACATTTCTCAGTAGCTTGATAGTTTTGAAGGGAATTGGTCATGAAGTTATTTTGTTAGATTTTTTTATGTTTAATTGCCATTTCATTACTTCATTTTATCTTTAGTTTGAGGGTCTAAAATTAGCATGAAACATCCAGGTTGTGAAAATTCATAATTGTCATATCTTGGTGCTTCTTTTATACAATTTATATCTAGACTGTCTATTTGGCCGACTAAATAATTATCTATCTTGAAGTCTTAGTTTGCATTTGTTTCAATGAAGTGATTTGGGCTTTTAGCAAAATCAAGCCTTTCTTACAGATGCTATGCTACTACATTTGAGCATGCATTGACTAACAAGATTTCTTTTTTTCTGTGTGTTTTGAATTTCAGGGTGGTCTGGCTTCAACTAGGACATTGGACTTAGCGTCAACACTGGAAACAGGATCTGGTAATGCCCGCTCAGCTGGTGAAAGTGACTTGAATAACTACAACCTTAGGTCGGTCCTCACAATTGCATTCCAATTTACCTTTGAGAACCATTTGCTGGACAATGTGGCTGTTATGGCTCGCCAGTATGTGCGTGATGTTGTGCGATCTGTTCAGAGGGTTGCCATGGCAATTGCTCCCTCAAGGCTCGGTACACAGTTGGGGCCAAAGTCACTTCCTGGTCCACCAGAGGCTCTTACCTTAGCAAGATGGATCTGCAGAAGCTACAGGTTTACATTCTTCCATTAATCTTGTCTGTAAGTCTATTTTTGTTATGATCAATGTAGTTTCCTAAATCATTTGATATCCTTGTCTTGAGTTGTCTTCAACGTTAGTTAAAGTACCTATAGATAACTTACCTTGTATTTGTTAACTTGGTTATTCACCTTGTATTTGTAATTTTTAGCTGTGTCCTGTAATTGTCTGAAAAAGGCTCAGTTTCAGATACAAATTGCACAAATTTCACCATCTTATTTCTTGTGTCTGGTATGATATAGTAAAGATTGTTTCTTTCAGGCTCCACACCTGCACAGAGCTTTTCAGCGTTGAGTCCACATCCGGTGATGTAATCTTGAAACAACTTTGGCACCATCCAGATGCAATATTGTGCTGTTCTGTAAAAACAAATGTAAATCACTTGCTGCATCTATATAATCCTAATCTGCCTCAATTTTTATTTTTTTCCAGAAGTTTCTTGTTTTTAGTCCAATAAACTCTATCAAGTAAGACATTTGAGTGCCAAAATTATGCAGGCATCTCCAGTGTTTAGCTTTGCAAACCAAGCTGGACTTGACATGCTTGAAACCACTCTTGTTGCTCTTCAAGACATAATGCTGGATAAAGTTCTTGATGAAGCTGGCAGGAAGGTTCTCTGCATTGAGTTCTCCAAGATAATGCAACAGGTGATTCACTTGTAAACTAACACTTGCTGCATTTAGTGTGTACTTTTTTTTTTATTGGTAAATGTTAGTTGTTAGAATGTTAGTTTTGTTAGCTGAGGGGGATCGAAGTTTTGACATTTTCTCCATTCCCTTCACCCTTAACCAACCCACCTTATATCTCCTTTTAGTGTGTACTTGTAAGAAGTTGTTTACATCTTCTTTCAAGTCTTGACTATAATTAGTGCTCTTATCTTATTTGTCCTTTTTCATTTCAGGGATTTGCATATCTGCCAGCAGGAATATGTGTATCAAGTATGAATCGACCAGTGTCTTTTGAACAGGCCATTGCATGGAAAGTTCTCGATGATGATGATTCCAATCACTGCCTTGCCTTCGTGTTCATGAACTGGTCTTTTGTCTGATGGGGGAAACCATCATTTAGATACTTTATTATATCTATTAATAATTTATATTTTGAGTACTTTACTAAGATATTGTCACACCAACAACTAATGTAACTAATGTCTGGATTTCATGAACTCATGGTTGTGTGTGCCATTAGATTAGCTTTGCTTTATATGCTTTTACCAAGGATGTACCTTTCTTACTATATAAACTCCTTGTCCAAGTATAGCCTACTTATTCCTAAAAATTATCCTTTACTGGCAGTTTGGTTTTTATATTTATTTATTTAGAGTAATTTATAAATCTCACGTATATATCTTTTTGGTTTTTAATTGAACTCTGGCATTTATGTAGACCTTCGTGGAATAGTTTTTTTTATTGTCTTGATATCATTGTAGATATTAGAGTGAGAGGCAAAAGTAGGATTCTTTTCGTTTTAAAATAAGTGCCAGATTTAGATTGTGTTACATATATTAAAAAAAGTTAATAAATAAATAAAAGTGATAATTTTACAAAATTAGTTTTAGTATTAATATTACATTGAAAGACTATAGTGATATTTATTGGGAATATTAGTGAAAAAAGGTAATTAATATCATGTTAAAAAGTTAAATATGAAATTTACTTTGGAATAATTTTTTTCTCAAATATGATGCTTAAATTGGTAAATTCATGAATTAAATTGCAAATGTCGGACTTGAATTTGTCAAAATACTGCCTAAAATATGAAATTACAGAAGGTATATCATGGATTGATTGCTTAACAAGCTTGATTTGTAGGTGTCATGTGTTGAATGAGGGTTTTTCTTTGCACCTTTTTTAGAGGCGTTTTGATTTTGACAACAGATCCAGCAGGATTGCATTGTTATTGTTCCCGGAACATGTCATGATTGTGTTTTACTTGTTTGTTGAAGGAAGCGTGTCTCAATATCGACAGAAATCAATATAATGAGTGAGATCTTAGAAGGAATGTTTTATGACCAACTTTCTACCTATTTATCGTTTGTATTTCTATTTATGGCCTAGGAGGAAATTCAACTTTCTGTCTGTCACAATTCTTTCTTTAACAAGTAATGTGAAATTGTGAACTCACTCGCAGTGGGTTTTGATGTTAAACTTAAGATTCAAGTAGTGTCGCTTCCTGCTAGAGAATTTAAAACTAATATATATTTTTCTTATTTAAAATATTACATTTTTTAAAGAGACTATTTTAATATGATTGAGTGTGTTAATGACAGTAAATAATAATTGAATCATGCATCATTAATAAATGTGTTAATACGATCACTTTAGTTCTTGAATTTGTAAGATGTTATTAAATTAGCCTTTCAATTTAAATTTTTGTTTTTTAAAAGTTTCTAAAAATGTAAATCAGACAATCACAATCCAAAATAGTAAAAAAAAAAGATAAAATAATAATACTAAAATATATTTAGAGACTAAAATTGCTTTCAGTGTAAGAAGTTTTTTTTTTTTTTTTGTCTCGAGTTCCAGTTCTTATGTAGTCCGTTAAATATTTGAAAAACTTTTTTATTCTTAATGGTCTTACTGGCTCGAGCAGATTTTCTTACAAAAATTTTAAGATTTATAATTTTAGGATGGAGATCCTCTCCTGCCTATAGTGTCTCCGTATTTTGAATTGTTAGACTGGGAGTTACTGGATTCACCTCCACCTGGACTGGATGAAGCTATTGGGATCTCCAATACAGGAATTTTATGTGCTGTGATTAATTATTTCATTGCTAATTATTAATGTAATAATCCCTTCTTTGCTTTCCTAACAATTAAAACCCTCATGTAAGTACTTCAATTTGTTTGCATGCAATAGTCAACTAAGCAGTAAACAGAAATGCCCCGAAGAAGAGAAAGACATATATCCTGAAGAAGAATTAATGAAATGAATGTAGAAACATTTCTTTTCAGTTTGAATCTTCACTCACTGATGGAATAATAAATCATTCCACCTTTGGCTATGAGATAAAGTCCTGTTTATGGTTGTCTATTTCTTTAAGAAATAACTAGCTACTTCAAGAGTCAGTGTATGTAAAAAGTGTCTAGATTCAAAACAAACAAAAAAACGAAAATCAGAATCAGTTCACTGAAAAACTAACAGTGTGGAAGCAAATTGATGAATAAGACAATTCATGCAACAGTTGGAAAAAGTTGATGACCTGCTTATTTGCTAAATCCTTTGGCCCAATTTCAATTCTAAGAGGAACACCTTCCATTTCCTAGTGAGAATATGTTTGGAAAAAGTTGATCACTAATTTGATTAAAATGTTTGTGATGTGAAGCAGATTTACAAGTGACAATATGAATTTCCTAGAAAAGTAGAAAAATAAGAATTGTATCCGAATCTAGCCAATCAGGCATTTGTATTGTACCTGTGCTATAATGCTAGCTTTATATGTGTTAACAGTTGCTTTTAGAACTGCTGTTATTTTGAAATTATCTATTTATTTTATTTTAAATAAGAAGTCAAAGTTTGTTTTTCATAGTTTTAGGAGGTTGTTCAGTTTGTTATGGATAGTGTCTTGATTAAAGGGCAAAATCTTATTAAGAAATTATATTTTCAGTTGTTAGTTATTTTTTCAGTCTATATATGTAGTTTTTGAATTTAATAAAATTATCCTCTTCCATCACACTCTCCATTGTATTCATTCTTTGCCATAATTAAAAACCAATAATATGCATCTGGAGCACAGCTTGAAATTTTACCTCAGAGTTACCTATTTGCCATAATGGATTCTCTTTGAGAGAGCCTGCAGTCACAAGAAAACAAAAGTTTCCATCAATGTAACAGCCAAAATTTATGATTACAATCTCTACTTACTAAGTGAGAAATTTCTGAAGTTTACAAAATAAAGCAAGCTAAATGTTGACTAAGGAAACTCGCAAGTTACAATAATTCTCTCTATGGAAACCAAGCACTTTCATGCAGAACTTTGCACAAGGCCTGATCCTGTTTTGGGAGTCACCACATAGTACAGATTTACCTTCTTAGGAAAAAATGCCCACTAATATGATCCTGTTATAATGAAGATCAGCTTTTTTTGTTCTGGCATCAAAATGATTGTTTCAAAAATATCAAACCAATTGGTCTTGACATTGCACATGTAAAAAGTTAAGTTAAATACCAAAAAAGAAATAAAAAAGGATATGAAATGATGGTATAGAATATAGATAGATACGTATATAATTGATAATAATACTATGCTTCCTTTAATATGAAGTAAATTAAATAATTAAAAACACAAGGTGGTACAACCCCTGGACTATTTGTGTACCAGCAAGCATATTACAAGTTTACAACAGAAACAACATGGAATCCAGAGTTACCATCATCTCCTTGCCTGACTATTTGTCGGATAGGAACTCTGAGGTGTAACCTTACTTTATCATTATATTAATTGAATCAGCAATAGGGTGAAACACCTATTCATACATGACAAAGAAATTCAGTACAGATGCAATTAGCAAATAAAAGATGAACAAACAAATTCATTAAATAGCGCACACAGAGAAATTTCTAGATTTTTAGCAACAATAGTAAATAATTATTTCATGTCACTTGACTAAATAGATAGCAATTAGACAAACACATGCTGAACTCTGAATCAAACCATGCCTAAACTGGAAGGTGACAATTAACATGAACAACATTAATATTGTAAACCAATAATTCACACAATAAAATTACCCATGATAAAGCAAAGTAAACTCGAATAAAAAATTGTTAGGCCAGCCAATTGATCTCCTATTATCAAAGGATTTTATGCTTATCTATTTTTGTTATTAATTAGACTTGTCTGTTTGTTATTAATTTGAATTATATTTGGTTTGAATTGATGATAACATATCAAGTTGTTATATACCAGGTTGTTAACCTGAATCTTATCTTTTGTAATCTTTTATGTATATACACACTCCAAAGCAATTGAAAGGCTGAGTCATTATCATTCAATTATGAGTAATGCTAGACGTACAACAATTTCTTCAATAAATTGTACAACGAATGTCATGTCAGCCAAAAAAATCAAATTTTAATTTTAATTAATGAAAAAAAAACCATCGGAAGAAATTATATAGGAACCACCAAGGCAACTATGGTTCTAATAAGTAATTATGTGATACAATAAGATACAACAAACAGAAGGGTAAGAGTTTTATCTTTTAACAGAATAATATCAAATTTAAAATCTTCCTTAATTAAATTAACCTCAAATCTTTTACAAATCACATTTATGATTGATATCAAATTCAAAACTTTCAAAAATAATACTACTCTATCATCAAGTTTGTTTATCTTCTCCCACGTTTTGAAAATCATAAATGTTTTGTCATTGTTATACCGTGAAACAACCACGAAAGCTCTGCCATTATTTATGCATGGTTGCTTCCCAGAACAACAATGATATAGGTGGAGATAAGAGAGACCATAAAACATGAAAATCTGATTATTTTTTTTGGTATAAAAAATGTAATTAGGATTCAAACGTGACTTTTTTTGTTAATGGAAACTTAATTACCTTTTTTGTTTGTTAATCAAAATTAAAATTTGATTTTTTTGGTTGATGTAACATTTGTTTTACCATCTGTTGTAAAAATTGTTGTTCGTCTATCATTGCTCTTCAATTATCTACTAAAAAATGTTTAATTAATTTAAATGGACTAAAAAAACAGTACAAAGGGACATTGATAATAAATTCTTATTTGCGTACACATCCTTACTCTTATTTATATATAGTCAAGACTGTCAAGTTCTGACCATATCCATTGTACTCCAATGCCTCCAAATTTCATCATTTTACCTTATTTTAATAATTACACAGACCATGGGTCATACCGATTTTGTACTAAAGTTTACACACGACTATAATAGAGACAGTTAGGTAATGCCAATGTCACACTCATCACTCATGCTTTGTCTGTTTAGGAACTTTTTTTTTTAAGATGGTGAAAATTGGTTCTATTTTTGTTTTATCATTAAATGTGTGTTTGGATTATGTTGATAAAATTGATGTTAGATCAATGTGATTTTAAATTAACATGATTTAAAAATTAAAAACATTATATGTAAATAAAAATTAAAATAAAAATATTTCATGTATTAATAAATCACTTGTATTATATTGAAATTTTATTTATTTATTAAAAATATAATTTATAAAATATGTAATATTTTTCAAAATTTATAAGATATTCTAAAAAAATATTAATATTGTTTTTCCCATTTTGGTAACATTTATGAAATAATAATAATAATAATAATAATAATAATAATAATAATAATAATAATAATAATAATTTTAATTTTAAACATTCAATACAAATTATCAATATATGGCTAACATAATTTTAGAAAAAATAAATTATGTATTGACAATATAAAAATGAATTTTACATTATCAACTAATCATAAATTATCATATAAAATATATATTATTATAATAAATATCTTAAAAATTATACTATCAATAATTTTTAATTGATTAAGTAAAATTATTTTACAGATTGATGATCATTAAATTCTATTTTTTAATAGGATAACTCTACTATCCTTGTAGTAAAACTTTTTTATTTGTTTTCTTACTAATATTCTAAAAACTTAGACCCGTTAGTTTATTAAGCTGAATGGACAAATGTTTTCAAAAAATATAAAAGGTATTATTTATTTATTATTTTCTCACAAAGCCCATTTTCACCCTATGCCCATAAACACTTTCTCACACCACAATGCAGCACTTGTGTTAACTGCCAGAAATAGTTAATTAATTTTTTAATACTGGAAGATCTTGTACTGGAAGTGGGGCCCACTGGATCTCCAGCCGCATTTAAAGCTAGTATAACATTAGCAGCCAGACGTGTTAAGAACCATTATTCATCCCATTGTATGTATACGTATGAATGTCTATGTATGTCCTAAACATACCATGCATCATTCGATGTTATCAGGCATGATGAATTGATCACATATCATTATTTTTTGTGTGTGTGTTTTCCTTTTATTTTCCCGAAATTTGGATTGTCCCCGGTTAAGTAACAGAACCCTTAATTTTTTTTTTTATAAGATAACAATGATACACGAATTTAAATCATAATTAAAAACAATTACATTTAAATTATTTTTATTTGAAATATTGATTTCAGTTTGTTATTTTTTATTAATGCTAAGGCTAAAGTTAAGGAACAAATTTACCACCACATTAATTTCAAAACAGGTAAATAAATAAATAATAGACTAACTTTAAACTTTACAAACTCAAATATTAAGTATATGAATCAACTCATATAAGATTAGTTTAATTTAATTAAAAGTTTTAAATTCAAATTTTAATATGCAACACTTTAAGAAGAATTTTACCATGCATAATAATTTAATCTAATTCGCAAGATTTAAAAATAAATAAAAACTTCACAAGCTCGGTCTCCATTCCATTTTAACAAGTTGGATCTCTTTATTTCTTCCTCTCTTATGGTGCCTCTTTCCACATCATCGTCCCAAAAGTAAACACGTAGATCTTATTAGCATCAATGTATGGGGAAAAAAAGAGCTAGATACAAAATAAGCGCAATTTTGTATGCACTATGCAGTGTTTAATATGGTTTCTGAGCATGTAAAAGTTGGAAAGATATTGTAGCTAGCTCTCAAAAATCCAAGGAAAGTGCGTATCTAAATTCCTAGCTCTTGTAATGTCACGTTAGGGAGTGAGATTCCAGATGCCAAAAAGAAACACACATCGTTGTCTTGCAGCCTTGCAGGTTTTAAAAGACTAATCAGAACAACAAATTAAAGCACTGGAGAAGAAGAAATCAAATACTAGTGGGGTAGGACGATACTTGTGTTCTGTTCTGTCATCATCTATGAACTTTTCACTGTTTTAAACATTTCCGTGAACTCAACTGGGTATTAATTTCTACCTGTTTTGCTTCAAATATGTAATTATGGTACATAATAATCTTTTGGTTGTCTCTTAATTGTTTATTGTAAGATGGAAACAATCGACTCGTTCGTGTGTGTGTCTGAATAGGACTTTTTGGATTGTTTTGTTTGTTTCGGTTCTAGAGTTAATAATTATTGTTGTTCTATTGTTTTTGGGATTTTGTGTTGGGTCACGGCTACTCACCCTATGAACTTTGGGTCAATAACTTTTCTTTTGTCATAACGACAATGAACTTAAGATTTAAGAATGCTATAAAACATAACTTATTACAGTACATCATTTTGCAATTAGGGTTTCTTTGGTTTAATTAATTTGTGATTTAACGACTCTGTGAAGATCTTTTAACTGAACATACACTTAATCTCTTAAAGTAGGATTAGTAATTTTATTATATACTAGCTCTAGACTTAAAATCCATGTATACTGACTCAAAAAAAATTAGTTGGTATATATATATATATATATATATATATATTTAAACGACAAAACTAAAGAACAGAACAAAGCCCATAAATTTCTGGAGTAGTCATGATAAGGGAGAAAACTTATAGTATATACAGACATGGACGGATCTATCTTATAGTGCCCCTTTAAATTTTTCCATTAAAATATTAATATATCCTTAACACTTATTTGTTAATTATTTTCAGTGCTTATATAGTTTGTAATGCTTGTTAATTATTTTTATTTGTAATTCATGCATTAACACTTGTTTACAAGGTGATTAAGGTCTTTGCTTTTTATTGAAATGAGAAGTACAATTTAATCATATGCATTTTTGTAGAAATATTTTAGTCTATATTATAACAGTTCATGTTCAAATATTTCAAATTCAATACTTATATCTAAACTAATTCTCTTGTTATCATCATGGTCTTTTAAAATTTCATCGTAAGTTACAATAAATTTTTTTCATTGTTCTATTCAATCCAATAATTTGGTCTAACTATTTGTTTATTCATTTAGATTATGATTTATAATTGTTTATTTCTTTAAATTTTCTTTACAATTTTTTTTTCTAGGGTACTACTCCCACATTTCCGTTAAGTGTGCGAACATAACTAAATTTTTCTGGGTCTACCACTAATGTCTCTCTTGATTATTTTTTGGATCCGTCAGTGTATATAGATCGATAAATAGATCAGAAAGGGTGGCTCCTGTGGAATGACCGAATGATGTTAATAGTAAGCACTTTCATATTATTCATATTTAGATAAACTCCTTGCGAAACATTCATAAGTAAAGAAAATAAAAATTCAAAGGAAATTGCTAACATACTTTCACTTTTTTCAATTGGAATAGGTTAACAATACCAAAAGTTTTGGACTAAAAACTAGTTTTTTTTGTTTTAATAAATTTCTTTAGGAATATTAAAGTAATTTAGTATTTATTTTATTTAAAAAAACTCTTTCTCTCTCTCATCGATCTGTTAGCTTACCTCTTTGCATTTCACCAAAAAATTTCAGACCTCAACATTTCGTTAACTCTCAAGAGTTTGGTTCTAACGGTGACAGGAACACCATCTTCGACTGTGGGGGCACCTTTCCGTTCATTCAATCCGTTAAGTATTTGGTTGCCCAAGAATAGGGGTGTTCGCGGATCGGTTCGGATCGGTTTTGGCCAAATTTAGGACCCAACCCAATCAAATTTGATCGGTTCGGTTCGGTTCGGTTTTCAGAAAAAAAAAATTGAAACCCAACCCAACCCAACCCGTTCATGAACAGTTCGGTTCGGTTCGGATCACCGGGTTACCCATTTAATTTTTTTTAGAACTACTATTTTATCACGATTCTTTCAAATATCTCATACAATTAAAACAATATTATCAAATGTATGAAAGTAGTAAAATTGATTCATTTAATACCATCAACATAATATTATAAAATAGACTTATAATATAAATTAAAACAAAATATTTGTGAACAATATTTACTATAATAGTCTACCCTTACACAACAATTATCCCAGTTGGTATCCTTGTTTCCGAGCAAAAAGCTCTAGTCTAAATTCACTAAGAATAGAGATAGACTGATATCCTTGTTTCCCAATCAGACTGGTATCCTAGTTTCCCAGCCAGAAGTTGCATGTCTCAATTCATCAAGAACAGAGACAATCCTAGTTCCCAGCTGCGACCTTTTTCAAAGTCAAGAAGAAGAATACAATAAGATAGTTACATTTACGCTTATATTCCTTAAGCAAATAGGTATCTTTAAATCAGTTGAAGAATCAAACTTGTCAAACGCTTCTATATGATCTCACAATAATTCTCTCAATGATGCAAACATAAACTCTCTAATACTCTAATATTATTTGGAATGGAATGCATACATGAACACCAAAATATGTTTCTATTTATACTAATTTAAAGATATGATTTTAACCAATTTTTGAATGCAATCCTAAATATATTCTATCATATTATCCAATGTAATCTTAAAGATATTCTATTATATTATGCAATGCAATCTTAAAAATATTCTATCCTATTTTTTAATGCAATATAAAAAAATATCCTATCTTATTTTTGAATGCAATCTTAACCATTTATAATATCTTACCTTTTTTTTATTGTCAAATTATTTTTTTTTAATTTTTAATATATATATATATATAAATAATAAAATTTATATTACTATTACGGGTTCACGGATCGGGTCATCGGATCAACGGATCTGTAAATCTAAACCCGTGACCCAACCCATACATGAACGGTTTTGATCGGTTCAATTCGGTTTTGACCCAAATATATAAATGACCCAACCCAAACTGTTCAGATCGGTTCGGATCGGTTCGGGTTCACGGGTGACCCGTACCCGTGAACACCCCTACCCAAGAATTTGAGAACCTGTTGGCCAATTATAATAGAACCAAAACAAAAATAGAATGAATGTTAAATGACTTTAATATCCCTAAAGTAATTTATTAAAACAAAAAAAAACTATTTTTTTTTCAATTTTTTTGGTGTAGATAACCTACTCCAACTGAAAAAAGTGTGAGAGTATTAGCAATTTTCAAATTTAAAATGTCCATATACTTATTCAAAACCAAAATTAGAAATATTTTTATTTTAAGCATTTTTAAGAGACTCTTGTTATTTACAACCTGTAATTTCTTTCTACCTTTTAATTATCCATTATATCCTTTATCTTAAAGAATTACATGTTTTTATTTTTTGAAAATATATTTCTAAAATTACATATACCTATTTTGAAAATATATCTTCGAAACTATAATTCATAATTCCAAAGATATGCTTTGGAATATGTATATATATTTAATAAAATATTATTTAAGAATTAAGATAATTGACGAGAAATAAAAAATGATAAATATTTATCATATATCCATATTTGTTAGTCTTATTTTCATCCTATAATTATTACTCTTTAAATCTTACCTAAAATCTTATGTATTATTTTATTTTTATTATTCTTTAAACCCTAATTTTATATTATTTCATCATATATTCATTATATAATATTGTGTTTTCATCATTACTATACAATATTTTATATTTTCCTTCATGTGAAAATGCATTTCAAAGAACGTTCATCACTAACTTCATGTAGGATTGAATCGTTAACATAGACTTGAATTAAAAAATGAATGAATACACTTAAAGGAAAGAAACCATTGTCAAAAGTTTTCCTTTGTAATTAAGGTGTATAAAATATAAATTTAATGATGATCGTACCTTGAAACATAGTATCACAGGAAGAAAAATACAAAATATTGTATAATGATGATGAAAATCCAGTATTATATAATAAATATATGGTGAAAATAATTTAAAATTAGGATTTTAAGAATAATAAAGATAAGATGAAAATAAGATTTTAGATAAGATTTAAATAATACTAATGATAAGATAAAAATAAGATTAACAAATATGAGTATAAGATACATATTTATCATTTTTTTAATTTTTTGTCAATCATCTTAATTTTTAAGTGATATTTTATTTAAAAATATATACATATTCTAGAAGTATATCTCAAGAACTATGAATTATAGTTCTGAAGATACATTTTCAATATATATATATATATATATATATATATGTAATTCTATAAATACATTTTCAAAAAACAAAAGGGGTGTATTTCTTGGAGAAAGAAAGGGGGTATGGGGTGTACTTAGAAATAAGGAAGTGTCAATAGTAAGAGCCTTTTTAATATTAGAATTTTATTTCAAGAAACTTGTTAACTTTTAACGTGATGCAGATCCAGAATCATAACAAATTGGACCCATATGGCTCAGTTTGGTGCTAATGAAACGATGCGTTTCGCGGTGTCAACGAAAGAGAAAAACAATGAAGGAGGTAGAGCAAGTGTAGTTTTGTTTTATTGGTTGAGAAGAGAATAATGTCGTCAGAGAAGGAAACAGAAAGTCGGAAGTTGGGTTCGGAAGAGATTTCGCGCGAGTTCAAAACCCTAGTCAGCTCCAATGATCTCCACTCCCTTAACCACATGCAACACACCATGTGCGTGTCACAATCTCTAATTCAATTGGTTTGTAACTTTGTGTGTTGGTTAATTGATTGATTGAAATGTGTTTCAGATTGGGAAGGTTGCAGGACAGCAATGCGGTGTTGTCGCATTTCAATGACTTCTCTCAGCACTGCTTCGCTGAGATTTCTGGCGACATCGCTAGAAACACGCGTGTTTTGAAGTCTGTCAAGTCTGACCTTGATTACATCTTTCAGAAACTCAGGTACTCTTTTTCTTTTCATAGCCTAGGTTACTCTCCATGTTAGTAGGTTTGTGAAATATGGATTCCAACTTTTCTATCATTCTTGTAAGGCTATAAATATATATGACCATATTAGTTCATCAATATAGGTAAAATTTTTACTTCACTATTTTGAGTAACTAGCAAGTGATATTAGAGCCCCAATCAAAATGACCTGATTCTTTATAGAGATTTGGTAGAGAATATGGCAACGAATAGTGGATTTTTGCCACCAGTTATTCCAAAGTTTGGTGGACTGATTACTTGAGTATCCTCACGGAGAATTTTCTGCAATCTAATTGAGGAAGGAGTTCAACATAGTGAAGCACAGAAGAAAGTCATTGAGGGTGCAAGAGTGAAAGATATGAAGGCAAAAAATTATCTCTTCCAAAGCAAAGAGATCAATTCTTGAGACCATTTTGAACAAGGATATATAAGCATCTAGGACGCCTAGAAGAAAAAGAATCAAGGGACAGTGCAAGTATAGTGTTGGGAATGTCAATTGCAAATTTCCGAACTTTAATTCAGGTGAGTGGTTTTGAGATATAATAAATTGATGAGGGAAAAGTGGTGAATATGTTGTGTGTGATGATAA
>CM023945.1:26906527-26921364 GCA_013407115.1 Glycine latifolia
CTATTGGAATTGTAAGAAATAATTAATTGGTGTTTATCTAAAAACTCTTCAAAAGTCATTTGCCGCCATTATAAGAGAAAGTCCCTGTGAAGAGAAGAGACACCACCTTAAGTTGAAGGGGGTTCATATGAAGCACCGAAAATCTTAAATAGAAGAGATGTGAGCCAAAGATGTGAGAAGATCTCTTGTGAGCGAGAGTATTATCATCCCTGGTAACTCTTGAGTGGGAGACTCGGGTTTGTAGGGTGATAAACTATTTGGGGAGGGTTTTTTCAAAGTTCAATAATTAAATAAATGCCTGAAATATAATAAAGGTTATAATTTTAATAGTTATATACAATGAAAATTCCTAATATTAGTAACATATGCGTTTATTGACATCATATGTACATAAAGACTAGATGATTTTCTTTTATGTTTTCTCGCTATAATGCTTCCTATAATAAGTGATTTCTCTATTATTGTGCACAAAAACAAGCAAAATGTATCTTTATTTGAATGTTTCCCCTCTGTAGTCAAAGGCACCAAAGGTTCCTAGGCAAGGCACCAGAAGGGGACACCTCTTGCAGGTTGAGGCACTCCCTCGGTGAAACTCTACAGCCTTAGGAACACCTTTCTAGTTCATGCAAGGCGAACTATTTTAGCTCATTATTGAAATTTGTGCCCAACATAGTCAGAATGTTAACAAAATATAGGTTTGGGCCTTTGGCACAGTGGCTTGGGGTTTGTAAACAATCTAAATTGAAGAAGAGGTAAAAATTGGAGGAAAACCTAAGATGGTTATTGAACCATATGTTGAAGTATTGATGACTTTGGTAACAACAGGAAATCTGGTGAAAGAGAACCAAGTAAACAGTAGGAGCGAAGCCAGAAAGGCCCAAAGCTCAATTGTGGCTTCCTAACAAATGAAGAGATGGAAATGATGATAACTATGGAATTGGGTCTTGTGTTAACTGCTTAGATACACCATTTCTCTGTATGTTACAACTTACAAGTATCGACTATCCTAGCTAGATTGCTAGTATCTACATTTTGACGTTACAAATTACTAAGTTTTAGGTCTTTACCCGAAAAAAAATTACGAAATTGAGGATTGCCACATGTGATAAACATGATAGATGATAAAGTGAGGCAACAGTAAAAGAAGGATTGAAAGAGCATAAGGTAACTGTATATAATGTAATTAAACAACCACCTATCTGTGCATGCTACCCCCCAAACCACACTCACATTTCTATTTTTTGTGGGTTCTTATTTTCTTATTTTATTTACTTTACGAAGTCTTGCATTAAAAGCTTGGTTAACCCTCTCTTGCAGAAGTATGAAATCAAAAATTATGGCAACTTATCCCGATGCGTTTCCTGAAGACTCTACGAGCGAAGTGATTGATAGGAGACCGGATCTTGAAATGCCGAAGTAACTAATGTTATTAGAACACAGATAAGAAAGAGTTATATGAGAGTTTCTTTCTTGGTTTTTCTTCTATTCTTGTGTTAAACTTGTCCTATCTGTCTTAATCGTTTTACCAGAGCTTCTTGCCCTTAATTAAATTCTCTAAACTTTGTCTATACACTTTTATATTGCAGACAGTAAATGCATTACGCACAAATGATAAATATTAATTTCAGATAGAACTTTGGTTTTGTTATGGATGACTATGGAAATACGGGTGGCGTGTGGTTCACTAAAAAAGATGAGCAAAAACGACTGAAAAAGAAAGAGAAACCCTCGGCCAACGTTATCATTTTTAGTCTCTGAAATTATAAAAGAATCTAAATTTTGGAAATTAATAAATTATCAAATGAAATTCTTAAAATCAAAATTACTGTCTTATGGATTAATATAAGCAACAAATTTTAATTTCATTAATATTGTATTCCCGATATGAGAAATGCTAGTCACACTGTCTTTGACATTTTTTCTAATACTCTTTTATGATTACTTAAAATTTGTTGAAGATTATCATTTTTGTTAGGTTTTACAACTTATTTAATAATTCTCTCTTCTAATTTATATTAAAGTAAAAATAAAACCCACCAAAGTTGATATTTTTTAATAAATTTTAACCGATCATTGAGAGTTTTCAAGGAAAAGTGTCACTAGCATTTCTCTTCTTTATATTACTACTATCTTTGGTCTTATACATAAAAAACATAAAACAAATAATTAAGATCCAGAAAAATAATGGTCACATTTAATGCCACACCATAAATTTAAATTGTATAACAAAAATACCCTTAAATTTAAATGTGATATTCACATTTAATGCCAATACTCATAATCCAAATGAATAAGTGTCTAAAGTTTGAAAAACTAATCATTATTTCTTATAACTAGTAACAAAAGAAAAACACAATTCGTTTCCGTAGTTATATATTCACAATTCAGATATTAAAATAGTAATTAGTTGGTGGGGGTCAAGTGAGGGGTGGTTTGATAATACGTTTGAGTGGAGAATTGGGGAGGGTAGAAATTTAAGATTTTGGAAGGACACGTGGTGTGAGGGTGGGTGTCTAAAAAACTTGTTTCCTAGAATCTTTGTTAATTCCGAACAAGGAGAAGCTATCATAAAAAATATGGGGTTGGAGTATGGTAGGTGAGAGTGGGATCTTATATGGCGGAGGGAGTGGTTTGAGTGGAGAAGGCCTTGGTGGAAGAAATCTATAGCTTGGTGGATGGTGTCACCATTTGGGGACATGGAGATGATGCTTGAATTTGGGTGGAAGATAGTTCAAATTCATTCACTGTGAGATCCACCTATGAAGCTTTACATAGATCAAGAGTTGGGAGCCAAGAGGAGGACATCTTTATGAGCCTATGGAAGATCAAAGTGCCACCATAGGTATTCTTTTTTATTTGGCGGGTCTTCCTAGATAGGTTTCCTTCTAAGGATAATCTCATTAAGAGAAACATTGATCTTGAGGATGATAATGGTTCCTGCACGCTGTCTCGAATTGGCCAAGAACACTTACATATTTTATTTTCTTGTCCTGATGCATACAATATCGGTACAATGTGATAGGGGCACTCTCACCAAAACAGCCTCGATTTGATTGGTAACAAGGCTATTGGTGAACAACAGGTTGGATTGTCATCGTTTGGAAATTATGGCAACAAAGTAATGTTATGGTGTTTGAGGAAAACCTTTTGATAAGGAGCTACTATGGCAAAAAATCATGTTTTCTATGTAGACTTGGTTAAAGTCATACCACAGATTTTGGTGCTTCATTCCAGCAGTGACAGTGCAATCCTTCGGCGTGCTTGTTATGAGTGATGGACTTTCTCTATGATGTGTGGCTGATTGATACATAAGGCTCGTATCTTCCCGTATGCAGGTTCTGTGTAAAACTAAGATTCGACCTCTTTTGGTTAGGTGGGCGGCACTTATGAGACATCTTCTGGTTTCTTTACAGCTATTGTTTCATAGGCCTCAATTTTTGATGTCATTTGCTTACAAAAAAAATATATTAAAATAGCAATTTACTCAAATTTATTAAATAAAATATATGAAATACACCGAGTCTAACGAGAAGTCAACACAAGAATGAAAATGTCTTTATAGGGTAGCTTTCTACGTCTGATGCAACTAGTCAACTGTTACTTTACAGTTTTACCGCATGTATTCTGAGATATGCAACATTTTTTTCGAGAATGGTGGAAAGATGCCATGAATGAATCTAACGCTTCAGGATACCACAATTAATCAAAAAGCTTGCTAGATTAAAAAAAAGAAAAAGACGGGACATGTAGTGTAGTACCATAATAAGGCCAATCAGTAACAAATGTGATTGATTTAATTGAAATGTGGTGTTAATAAAACTTAAGAACTAAATCTGAGATACTAGCTAAAATTGACGGTGAAAAAAAATCTAATAAGAACAGGAAGGACTACTAGAACTAAACAATATTGTGACCTTCATAAGCCAGAAAACACCCTATTACATAACAGATTGTCCACAAAATATTAATCTTTTCCAGTATGCCCAAGTCAATCATCGGATAGAAAATAGACAGAGACTAAAATAAACGAAAACTCAAAAACTTAAAAGCCAACTATATTTCAGTATTTCCCACCTTGCTTCTACCCCTGTTGAAAGTAACAAAGTAAGCTGCTCTGCAACAAAGTAGATCTAAATTTACAAGACAGGAAAAGACCAACCAAGTAAAATAAAAAGAGAAAAAAGAAAAAAGGCAAAGAGAAGGATAAACCCGAACAAAAACCAAAAGATATAAGCATCTTAGGCAGAAAACCCTAAAAAACCCAAAAACCCTAGGAGTAAACCCTGTTAGGAGCTAACCACTGTAAACAAAACCCAATGAGAAGGGATTGGTACTAGCATTCTATGAACTAACTCCGCCCAGCCAATCTCAATATACAGATCTTTATCTTCACTAGGCAACCAATCACACTATCTTCAGACTGCAAGAGAAGGCAAGACAGATCAAATCAGGCGGTACCAAATTGCTGATAAATATACTTCGAAGAACCAATATATGCCACTGAAGTGGATTGAACCGCCTCCTTCAAACACAGTAGAGCTTAGACACCATTAGAAACAACCCCATTGGCTACAATCTTACTCTCAGGAACAACTGGTTTAGCACCCTTTGGGGCATCTCCAGTTTTTGTAGTAGATCCATTCTCGGGAACTTTGTGGTCATCACTATCCTTCTCAGCAAGGTTAGACTCCTTGAGCAATTCTGAGCTGATTTCAGATTTTTGAGTATTAACTTCCCCATTTATCTCAATCTTCTCATCAGCAGGTTTCCCTTCCCATACCTGCGCATCAGTAGAGTTAATATAACAAAAATACATCATCAGCATACGCAATCAACTATTTTCACTTAATTAGAATGATTGAAATGTGACTTGCCTGCTTTGGGAATTGTTGCTTTGCTTTCTTCTCCAAAATAGTTTTCTGACGGGCCTCGTAGAAGCCAAAATCATCCAGAATGCATGTCTTGCTGGAATATTCCTTGAAAATTTTAATTAATTTCAGCCCAGGTTCCAACATTACCTGCAAACATAAACTTGGTTGATCAGATTAAAAACAAAACAACATTACAAAGAACAGAAAACTACATGTGCAGAACCAAATTACCTCTTGTGTATCCCTACTGTTAGTTACAGGTTTGTTCTCATTGTTGTCCAAGGTAATGTGCCTCAACAAATTGTTAGGAACATCCTTAACAATGTGCCACTTAAGAGGGAAGCAACCATTCCACTTGTCTTGCTGCCAATACTCAACACTCTTGTTAAAATCAACAGGACCAATCATCTCAGCAAGGCCCACAAATTGCCCACTGGTATTAACCTGCATAGGCACATAACAAATTAGCTATATATAACCAAAACTGCAAATAAAGTAATGGTTATCATCATTCACAGAGATACTTACTGAGAAAAAGAGAAAAACAGGGGTGCCACCAGGTTTCTGCTGTGCCTCCTGATAAGCAGCATCAAGCTTCTTGTTGCCATTTTGCGTACTAGCCCACACATTATACTTAATACTCTTATGGATATCATCCTCGCTGTAAGACTTGATGACAAAAAATTTGGCATCAGTATATTCTTCTGGAAAATCAGCTTTGTTATATTGATCACATTCCAGAATGGTACTAGTCTTGTCTTTCTCTTCATCTGTGCCTAAACTTCCAGGCAAATTCTGCCCTTTGACTGCCAAAATAGTTGGAGCAAAACCTTTTTGGTTTTTGCCACCCTTGGCCCTAGGCCCTCTGTTCAGTTCGTTCAAACCATCTACGTTCTCATTGCCATAGCCAAAGTAGCCACCACTTCTTCCCCTAGTTTTGTATTTACTGTCAACAGCTAACCAAGCCCGTCCATTAGTGCGAGAATCATACCCATGTGTACCATAACCCATTCCAGATCTGACAGTGTTCCCATATTGACCATATAGTTTGTTTGGGTACATCCTATTTATGAAGCTATGGGTGGCTCCCATGGCAGGCATTGGTCTTGGGTGGTGCAACCCCTGACACCAAAAAACAAATTGTGAATAAACAATCATAACAGTAGTCTAGATAGAAACGTGACAGTATGCCACAGTAAGTTCTATCAGAACAGATAGAACAAGCAACAAATCATTAGGACTTTAAGGCCATCAGATTTAACAAATAGAACAAAGTAAAACCAGACACTTCAAAATAGGATACATACCATAAATTGAGAATTAGGGCGGAAAGTCTGGTTCCTTGAGGCAGTGTTGTTGCCACCTGATATTGAAGAAGTGATGGTTGTGCTACTTACAGGCCTTGGCTGCCCGTCTGAAAATAGTGGGGCATCTAGCCAGGGGATAGGTGAGCGTACTCCATCAAAACCAAATCTTGGATCCTGATAACCTGAAGTTGGACCACGACCTGGCATAGCAACCCTTTCATTTGATGCTTTGGAACTAAAAGATGAATTCTGATTGACTTGTTTAATAGAAGCAGCAGCATTATTACCTTTCGCATTGCCACCATTTGCAACACCATTAGAATTTCCATTGGCTGCATCAACATGGAGAGGCTTTTGATCAGCAGCTACAGAGGTGGAAACCTCACCCTGAGGTAGGACAGCAGGAGTAGGTGTGAATGGCGCACTGGTTGGTGTTAACGGTTGGAAATATGGAGGGTACTGATAGTGTTGAGGCCCATACAACTGCCCATCATTCCCCATGGTTGGAACTGGAGACCCTGCTGGCGAATAGGGGCCATACGGCGCATATCCATATCCATGGTGATAAAGTAGAGACCCATTATCCCCATAAACTCCCTGCAAATGTTAAAATATATTAAGTAAATAAAAACATTAGCAGCAGAATGAAAAAGACTGCAAAATAATTTGGCAAAATGAGAAGTAAAAAAATACTTACCGAAGTCATCTCAACTCCTTCCGAATTCACATATCTAGAATAATCATCCCACTCGTTACCAGTTCCATCATAACCTATAATAAACAAAACCATATCAGCTTGAATAAGATTTACATTTTGCGTTTACAGAATTTTTCAACAGGCATTCCATGTCGTTTTCCAGAAGCACTTATCCATAAACTTACCACCATAATAATAGGCAGTAGATGGGTAACCATTTGGGAGGTAACACATGGTAGGATCAATAAAATCCTGCAACACGGGGGTTACAGACCGGTCATACGACTGGATCTGGCCATTCGCAGCATTTCCTGAATCAACTGATCCATACTGATTCCCAGTGGCCTACACAATTGAACAAATCCACTCAATACCACACAATTCACTAAAAGAACACAGAACCAGGTACAAATACATCTCGCTGAACATTCCAAATTTATACCACTAACAAAAGTGAGTGAAATCATGAATTTTCAATAGCAGACATAAAAATACAATCTTTTACCTTCTTGGTAGGCTCAGGAATCTCCAAGGGCTTGGGCTGAGTTTCTAACGATAGCTTCTGTAGCAAATCAGTTGCTTCTGTGCAAACAGGAGTAAAGGAACACAAAAACATCTCGCAAAATCCAAATTTTCAACAACCACAAAACCTAAAACCCGCAACACACAAATAAAAATTCAAAAAACCTACAAAGACAAACACCCCGCAACCCCAAACGAGTGAATCAACCATAAAGTCAACAGCGTCAAAAACTCAAGCAGATTAACAAGAACACAAGAACAGAAAAATCCCAACACCGGAACATCATAAATCAGCAAGCTACACAACAAACACTAAAAGATCACCCTCCCCCGAACCCAAAAATCAAGTTTCAGAAATGAAAATCCACCGGATCCAATAAACGATTCAATACAACAGATCAAGAAAAGACAAACACAAGAGAGAAACTGCATAGCAGAGAAGGATACGATCCGCGGGATTAGCAACGGTGGCCATGACGAACCAACCACGAGATCTGGTTTTTCTTTGGAGGCGGAATAGATAAACGGAAGCCCTAAATCCGAATCTGAATCGGAGAGGGTTTAAGCCCCAAATCGAAAAGTTGAGAAAACCCTAAAAGGAGCGGAGAAGAGAGGGAAAGAGAAAAAAAAGAAGAGAGAACACAACGGGTCTCGCAGCCGCCAAGGGTTTGGGTTTTTGGGTAGAGAGGGTTTTGTTCCTCCAAAAGCAGTGATTCAAATAGCACCACCACCTCTCTTTAGGCACTCTCGCTCCCTCACTCGCAGGTCACTCTGTGATCTCATTCGCCTTCTCTCATTGGTGGATCTTGCCACGTGGCGCCTCTCCACTGGACTTTTTCTTTGTAAATTATTTCGACGGTTGGTCTGTCGTGTTTGTTTCTATAAGGCAGTGGGTGATGTTAGTGAGACCCCTTGTGAATCTTGTAGATGCGGGGTTTGGGCAAAAGATGGAAACCCTAATTAGAAAATGACACGGATGTCCTCGTCCAGCTGGACTTGTGGTAACCCTTCTTCGATTTTTTTCTTTGGGCACCTTCTGTCATGTGCTCCACCACACACATATCGTGTTCAAATTCATTTCCAGTTTATCAAAAGAAAAAAATAAACAAATGATAATTAATTATATATTTAAATCTTATGCGTTTCAATTAATATTTTTAATAATAGAATTCAATTATTATAAAGATAACTTGGATTTTAGCTTTAAGAATGTTGGCAAATTTTCTCTACATTAGATTAATCGCTTTAAATTTTAAAGAATATATAAAATGTTTATTATTATTAAATAAGTACCTTCGATATTAAGTTACGACATTTTAAAACTATTTGTTGGTCAAGATGGGGAAGATAAAGATAAGACCACCGCTTACATTGTTTTGATTAAATATATCTATTGTTTGGTAAATGAATAATATAAAAATATTTTTCTTTGCCGTAAAAAACACAAATTTTATCTTATTTTATTTATTAGATCAAATGTTTAAATTTCATTGAATAAAAAGTTTGTCTTATCTTAAAAAATAGAATAGAAAAAATTTTAAATTATAATTTTAGTCCCTATTTTCACAAATTGACAATTTGGTCCTCTTGATTTTTATTTATACATTTAATCCCTCTAATTTTATAAATTCATAATTTTGATCATTCTATCAATTAATATCGATTACATGCTCACCGTTAATCACTTATGTTGACACTGTTTATTCTGAAACACATTTGAAGTGCAAGCATCCTTCTTTCCCACACATGTATCATTGCTTCAATTTCATCAACATAACAAACAAACTTGTACGTGTTGAGTACTCTCCTAATTTTGATGGGGAATTCTTGGTTTTAAGAACATGGTATAGGTAGAGGTAATACCCAATTTTCTTAAGTAAGATCGGGCATGGATATGTACCTACTTGTCCCTACCCATACCCATATCCAACAATATAATTACTAAATTACCCTTAATGTAGTATTGTGTATATTACATAATTAATTTTATTAAACTTTTATACTTACTAATCATTGTCTATTTTTTTTAAGACTAAAACTAAAACTCTAAGACAAACATAAGTCATAAGGGATTATGATCTCTCTCAAGTCTCATGTTTCAAGACAATTTTTAGGTGATAGGAATATGATTTTCATGGTTTTTTTTTATTGTGATAGGATTTTATATTGGTGATGGCAAGTTGATTGTCTAAGCTTGACTCCTTGAATAAATAATATATTTAGTTTTGTTTAAAAAATTAAAATTATTTTTATGATTTTTTGTATTTTTTTTAAAAATTATTAAGTAGGGATGGGTATTGGGCGGTGTTCTTACCAAAATCTGAAAATTCCACGTGTGAGGTAGGCGTGGTCAATGTGGACTCCAAATTCTGCACATCAGATGATGTGTAGACGTTGCTTAGAGGAGGAACCTGCAAAACAAAGGAAAATCACTCCAATGCTCAAGTAAGTACATCAATTTATAAGAGAATAACTGACTGTGAGAACTCAACATAAGATGTAGAGAATGAGTAATGCGTTCAAGTACTGTGTTAAGGTATTGAGTGAATATGGAGTGAGTTAGAGAGAACCTGTAATGTTGTGTTTATAGTGTGGAGTGTGGGCTTTGAGCCTTTGTTTGTTGATAATTTGTTGATAAGATAATAACAAATAATAGCATACAGTTATCCAATTTAAATATAAGATAATGTGTATCTTATTAATATACTGTTATTTGTAGATAAATAACAGCTTGTAGATAACTTGTTAGGATGTGATAAGATAAGGTGGTTGCCCCTATTTGAATATCTCAGTATATTTGATATGTTGTTAATAAGAAGATAATATTGTTGGTGTCCGCGCTCCTGTAGCAGGATTGTGGTCGTGCTCCTGTAGCAGGACTGACGAGGAGCCCAGACATGTGTGTCCAGATTGACACATGAATGATGAATAAACACTATTTAATGTGACAATGCTGATGTGGAGGGTGTCCACGTGTACAGTGACCCCATGATGAAGGTCACGTGTCATTTTACTATTTTGGACTGTACAGGCGGGTATACCCGATCCCCAATGAAGACTGGGATAAGGAAAAAATTCATACCCATCAAAGAGGGGATGAGGAATCACATATTCATCCTTGCCCTGTCTTGTTGCCATGTATAATCTCACCACTTAACACCAACAAAATTATTAACCAAACTTACCATTCTCTTTGTAACAATATCAAATTCACACTATATGTTCCCATTGATTTTCCACCACTTTTTCTCCTTTGTAAAAAAAATAAAACCAGTGTGTTCCCATTACCTAATCCTCTACATCGCGCCCCATGTCCCTTACTATAAAACAAAAAAGAAGATAGCAAAATATAAAAGCAAAAGTAACAACAGAGGTTATGGTGGGAACATTGGTTAAGATTGTGGGTTGTGGTGTTTTGTTTTGTTTGAATTTTATTGTTTTTGCCCATTCAAAAATAGGATTTAGTTTTGGATTTCTCTAACTCAGGATTGAATTTGGTGTTGTGTTTCATTAATTCATTAGGGTTTTTTGCTTGTTTTTGTCCATTGAAGATTGGGATCTAATTTGTGTCTCCTGTTAAAATGTAAGATTAAAAGCAAGGTTGAAAAGAGGAACACTTAACATTGGGGATTAAAAATGGTTATGGTAAGAGGAATGACGTTACTCAACGTTAAAGTATAGCGATCAATGAGTCAATTGACGAAAAAACTAAAAAAATCATTTTTAAACATTAAGAGGACCAAGTATTGCAATTACAAATAAGGGGAACTAAAATTGTGAATTTGGGATATTAAGAGGACAAAAATTGCAATTTAGCTTAGATAAAACAAACTTTGGTTTGGTGACCTTATAATACTTATGGTTGATTTGAAATTTTTGAGTACTGATTACAATAATTATGGAAAATAAAAGAGTAAATTACACAAAACTATTATAAGGTTTGTAAAAAATATATAGACCTCTCTTTTGTTGTTGAGGCATTACTTGTACCCTTTTCATTTTAACATTGTTTAACCTCATTTACTTATTTTCTATATATCCTGTGTCCCTTTGAAATCAATCTATCACTCTCTATTTGTTTCCAAGAACCTCACAAACTACAGCTATTGGACAACTTATTTAGGGTTCTAAAAGAAAGGGAAAATTCATGCATCTTGTTCAGTGGTTGACAAACCAAATAGCGATGGTGAAGGGGTGTAATGAGCTCATGCGTGATTTGAAACAACGATGGTAGGGTTCGTTCATGATTTTAAACAATGGTGACGATATTCGATCGCGATTTGAATCAGGGGTGGTAGGGTTCGTGCATAATTTGAAAACAACAATGGTTCATGCACAATTTGAATAACGATGGTGAAAGGGTTGTTGTGCTCAAAGTCTAAGCTTTCAAACAACAAAAAAAGGTGAAAAATAAAACAAAAAAAGGTGTAAAACAAAACATAAAAGATTAGAGGTTTCATACCAAAGCACCAAAACCCATGAAATGTTAACAAATTGTTGGTTGGAACGGGTTAAACAATTATTTCAACAAGTTCCAATAGTCTTCATATGCAGAACGAGTCACTATCTTATATTGTTTTTTCTTTTTTTACATTAAGATCTTCTAGGTTGAAGAAAAGGGTATTTGAGAGATGTTATTTCAATTAAGGTCATGTGATAACACCATTTTCTCATTTTTCTAACAACTTAAATAGAGATTGTGGCTTAAGGGATCATAATATAATGGTTGCTAAAACACTCTTAAAATAACTATCACATGGTGCATAAGGAGTTTAACTTACACATCGTTGCCTCCATCCAGAAAACATATATTTATACATGATTTATTGGTTATTGTATGACACAATTTGAGAGTGTAAATTATGAATGATCATTCAATACATTAAAAGTAAATGCAAGGGAAAATAAAGGAGCAAAGTTTTGGTAAAATAAAAATAAAAGTATATTTTCATATTCAAGATGGTTACGACTTGGAGTTTTATAATATCTTTTGAAGAGATTAACTATTTCCTTAGTTTTTTTTTCTTCAATAAAATTGTTTCTAGCATATTGTTGTTTCCTCAGACTATAACTATTTCCTCTGTAAAAGATATGAGCAAAAATGATATATATATATATATATAGTCTGATTGTTGTTTCCTCTTAGACTATACATAAGAAAGGGAAACTTAATTGAATTGAAAATGTTTTTGAAAAAATAAAAAAGGAAGGTATATATATCAATTGCATGTATAGCCCAAAAATGCTCGAGTTCAATTTGGGCTTGTTAAACAAGCTCAAACTTATAAAAGTACAAGGGTTATGCTTCCTACACCTAGCATATTTCCAATACACCCAACATATTTTTTTATATTTCCAACTTTACCCTCTTATGGATTGGTGATTCGTGTGAGTCATATGGATTGACTATCCATATGACTTATACAGATTGGTGATCCGTAAGTCATATGGATTGTCAATCCATATGATTCTTACAGATTGGTAATTCGTAGTCATACAGATTGACAATCTGTAAATGTTCAACATAAACAAAAATAGGAGAGAGGAGAAAAAGCTGAATGGTATATGTTCGTACTTAACAAATGGTATTTTCGAAAATTAAATGTACAATGTTGTGTGTATGAGAAATATGTCTAGTATAAGAAGCAAACCCCAAAGTACAATTGTTGAGCTTTTGACTACTTTTGTGGTTTGGCTTGTATTAAGATGTGATTGTCTAGAAATAAAAGGTTAGTGTTTTATTGAAAATAAAATAAATAAATAAAATCAAACAAATCAAAAAATAAAAAAATGAAAATTTTATTGGATTGGATAAAATTTTAGATTTAATTTTCAAAAGTCATCTAATCCAAACCAAATCGAACTTGTATGTACCCGTATATATCTATTCATAATTGATAATATCACTCATGTTTATATTTTTATTTTTTGTAAAATTATTACATAACTTATACATATTTATAAAAAATATTTAATTGAAGATCACTGTTTACTAATTTTTTGAATTAAGATGCTTAAATATAGTTACATAATGACACATAAATAAAATAATTAATATTTTAAATTAGAGCAAATTACACTCACACCTCAGTGAGGTTAGCGCTTATTACATTCAATCTCACTCATTTTTTATTATCATACATAAGACTCCCTTATTTTTCTAGCATCCATTACATCCCTGACCCACTAACACGGTCAAAGATAACGAGAAAAAGGAGAAAGAAGTGAGGATCTAGTGGCGCTGTCGTCATGTCCTTGATCTTGCTGAAAGTGATATTGTCGTATTTAATGAAACAACTGAGTTGCAATGCACCATCGTAGGAGGTGAAGCAGAGGTTGTCGAGCTGGGTGACCACATGCGACACGTTATGAGAGCACTAGTCGTTGGTGAGGTCTTCACGACATTGGAAGAAGTCGTAGACGACATCAAAGGAGGTGGGGACAGTGAAGTTGTTGTGGTTGACGAAGGCGACATAGTTGATGAGGGAAGTGAGGAGTGAGTTGACAGTGTTTTCGTAGGCAAAATCCAATATTAGCTTTGGCCGGAAGCAAACTTATAGAGAGCCATAGGCATTGTTAATAAATGATTATTATTTAGGGGAGATAAAAGAAATGCAATTTTAGGGAGGGTACAAGTATAATAAACATTACATTTAGGAGGATGAGTATAATTTGCTCTTTAAATTAATGTTTTCTCAAAAAAAACAAAAGTATGACTAAAATTGAAAATCTATCTAATCCAAATTGTTTTAAATTGAATTGGATTACAGTTTTGAACAAAATAATAGGATAATAAATTAAACAAAATCAAAGTGATTGGATTGAATGATATTTTCGTTCAAAATCATCCAATCCATAAATAGTCATACTTCTAAATAAAAATGTAGATTTTAATTTACGAATCCAATTATACAACTCAATTAATATTAGACAGCCTTAACTTAACAGGGATAGTTTTCTTAAATTCACTAAAGCATTAGAAGTTCCGATCGAACATCTAATTCTTATTGCAAATAATAATATAACATATACACATACAACATCTCAAACTTTAGTTTCACCAAGGTGAAAAGGAGGAGGGGGAGGTTACAAACACTCCAAACCTGTTGATCACTCCGATAAATTTGGGTTTGTTCCTCCACAGTAACACTTGGATCCTCCATTAAACCGTAATTTGTCATGGCACCATGGCAATCTTTACCAACATCACGCACAAGGTTGCGGCAACATTTTTGCTAACTTTTCCGGTGTCAGAGAATATCTTCTGGAGCATTTGGTCGCCACAGTTTGAACGTAACTTGTGCATGCAATTAATCATATGATCCGCATAAGGTTGGAGACTTGGAGTATAATCCTCCTTCATGTCCAGCGCAGAATCCTCTTTCAAGATTTATTGGCTAATAAATTGGCAATTACCGCAAACAGAACCATTAGGCAAAG
>CM023945.1:26921464-26932968 GCA_013407115.1 Glycine latifolia
ATATATATATATATATATATATATATATATATATATATATATATATAAAGTTGTTGCCACTTGCAATACTCATCAATCAAAATCCACACCCAAAGCTTTCTTTTCTCTCCATCAAATTCTCTGACCTCACCATGGGGAATCAGCTTGTTTTCATTGGCACCATAGCCTTGTGTTTGGTTGTTTCCTCAGCAGTGCTTGAGCGATTTGAACAAGCACCTAAACAAGATGGGTCACGTAGCTTCTTGGTCATTGGAGATTGGGGAAGAAAAGAAACTTACAACCAATTCGAAGTTACATTCCAGGTAAGTTACATTTTATTTACACACCAACCAATTGTATGTACTATAAACAAAAAATTATATCGAAAAATATTAGTTAATAGTTTTTGTTAGTATGACATATCTCTTTTCTCTTTTCTTTCCATTCAAACTCCAAACCAACCTTAAAACCGCTCAAGCAACAATGATAGTCTATGAGTTTGGTGCACTTAATGCTGATAAGCAACAATGATAATATTCATTTCCCTCCACAAAGTATTTTTAATATTTTTATTTCACTTCATTTCTTTCTTCTCCTCATGTTTCTGGCACGGTGTGTTTACACCCATGGAGTGTATAAGTACGAATCATTTAATTTCCATGCAAATGCAATCTTAATAATTTAGAATGAATTTAAAAACATTTAGGTAGTGGACAAACTAGTGGCCATCGATATAGCAGAAACCCCAAACAGTTATAGCAGAGGAGGAGCAGCCAATGAATATCGTGCTTTTCCTTGCTATACAAAGTGGTCATTGTGTACTGATTCCTTACACTCTTTAACAGCCTACCGCTCCGCTGGATTCAGATTAGTTAGCATGAGAGTTAGTTTCACCTAGAACAGTATTTTGTTAGTTTGGTAGATAGGCTCCAATCTTTTGTAACAACTTCCACTATTATCCTTATCTTTCTGTTTCTGCGACATTTGAATTCTATTATATGTAACAAACTAAGTTTATTTAAAGACTGCAGCTAATCAATGCAAATCAAGCTGTTTTTAGCCACAGGAATTTATTATGGTATCAGATTGAAAGACCAGGGACTTATAACCTTTTCCCACCAACCCGCAACTTTCCTTTACCATCATTCCTTCTTTTTTTCATCATGACTGATGTCTAGTCTGATGCTTCTCAATCCACACAGAGCTGGGTCCTTAAGGTCACCGACCCATGCTCCCCTTTCTTTGTTGCCCCCTCCGACAACACAGGGATCATGCTCACCAATGTGCTCCTGCGTGGTGAAGGAAATTACGCTAATTGGAGCAAGGCCATGAAAAATGCCTAATTAGCCAAAAATAAGTTGGGCTTCATTGACGGTTTTGTCCAAGCACAAACAGACGCGTTTTCTGATGAAGGCCATTCCTGGATCATCTGTAACTCCTTGGTCAGTGGGTGGCTTCATAACACCATCGACTCCTCTCTCCAGCCTTTCATTCGGTACTTTGACACCGCCAAAAAGCTTTGGGATGATCTTAAGGAACATTATTCCATTGCAAATATTCCTCGCACCTATCAATTGAACTCGTTCCTCTCTGTCAGGAAGAATGGTACCCCTGTTGGTACCCATTACACCCATCTTCGCACCTTGTGGGATGAACTTGAGGAGTGCCGATCCTTTGATGCTTGCTCTTTGGGTGATCGCCGCCCTGCAACTACTCACATTTATCAAGAATCTGAACGTGAGCGTATTCATCATTTCCTCATGGGCTTGAATGACTCCATCTTCGGGCACTTGCGAACCACGATCCTCAACACCTTACCTCTGCCTACCTTGAACTAGGTATATGCTACGGTGACTCAGGAGGAGACCCACAAGGCCATTGCTCGCTCTAACCTGGAGAATGACGATTCGATCAGCTTTGCTGTGCACACGCAGCCTCCCTCTGCTGTCCAGCATCAGCACTTGTCCCACGCCACACGACCAGTGTGCTCTCATTGCAGGAAGCTCGATCATAATGTGACCAGGTGCTACACTCTTTATCCCCACAAATGGCCTAACCGCAACCGCCCCAATGGCAAATCCCTCTCTAGCAACAGTTCTGCTCCTGCCCAGACTGTGGATGTCAATGCTGCCCATACTGCCGCTCCTGACCCTTTGTCTGGTAACCCACTTACCTCCTCTCCTTGGATAGTTAATAGTGGCGCCTCACATCATATAACAGGATCTTTGGCTGCCCTCTCTGGCCTTCATCCTATTTCTCCTCTCACTGTTGGTTTGCCTAATGGCACCACCACTCATGCTGCCCAGGCGGGCACTGCTGTTCTTGGGCCCTTTCTTGTTCTCCAAGATGTTCTTTTTGTGCCACATCTTACTTGCCACCTTGTCTCTGTTGGGCAATTTCTCCAGCAACACCCTGGACATATTGTTTTTACTGATCACAATTGTATTTTGCAGGACCCACGACGAAGAGGGAGATTGGTTTGGCTAAGCTCATCAATGGGGTCTATGTGTGTCTGCAGGTCCAGCTCATGGTCAACGTTGTGCACTCATCATCATCTGCTACACTTTGGCACCATCGTCTCGGGCACCCTTCAGCACAATGTTTCCACTTCCTCTCTTTTATTAACCAATCCTCTGTTTTTGCTTTGAATAAAGATGTATGCGATGCTTGCCATCGTGCCAAGCAAACTCACAATTCTTTCCCTTTGAGTATTAATAAAACTACTGCTTGTTTTGAGTTGGTTCACCGTGATATTTGGGGCCCTTACCCTACTGTTTCTATTTAGGGTGCGCATTATTTTTTGTCTATTGTCGATGACTTTAGCTGTGGCGTTTGGATTTATCTTCTAGCTGAGAAAAGTGACTGTATTTATTATATTCAAACGTTTTTTGCCATGGTAAAATTCTAGTTTGGTGCCACTGTTAAAATTGTCCGCTCTGATAATGGGACTGAGTTTATTAATCACTCATTACGTTCTTTTTTTTTCTACCCACAGTGTGATACATCAAACAAGTTGCGTCGATACCCTCAACAGAATGCTCGGGTGGAACGCAAGCATCGGCATGTCCTCAATGTGGCCTGCGCTATTCATTTTCACAATAATGTACCCATTTATTTTTGGGGCGATTGTATTCTGACGACTGCCCATCTTATTAATAGGCCTCCTTCCAAAGTTCTTAATGGTCGTACACCGTATGAGGTTCTTTTTGGTTCACCTCTCTCTTATGCTCACCTTTGCATCTTTGGGTGCTTATGTTATGCCCAGAAGCGTCCCCTACACCGAGATAAGTTTGCTGCTCGGGCCCACTGGTGCGTGTTCGTGGGATATCCATAAGGAAAGAAAGGATGACGTGTTCACGATTTAATTACTGGGGAGACCTTTGTTTCTCGAGACGTTCGCTTTCATGAGAATGTATTGCCGTTTATGCCCGCATCTGATCCACCTCGACTCCTTCCTCCACCACTTTTGCCACACACCATTCCTATTGATAGTATGCCCTCTCCTATTGATGACCCTGAGTCCCAAACGATTCAAACCACACCGAGTGCTGACCCTCATGATGTTCCTGAAGTTGAGCATTTGCTGCCTCCTCCTGCCTCCACTTTAAGGGGGAGCATCGAATTTGGTCCCGCTGACCCCACCCCCTCCTTGCCTACTCCTTCTTCTGTTGCCATTGACAGTTCTCAGTCTTAGCTGGGTTGTGGTCTTCGAAGTCGTAATCCTCCAGCTCGTTTCAAGGATTATGAGTGTAATATTGTACACACACATGACCCCTCAATGAGCGATGTCACGCCGTCTACCTGTTTAGGTATTGCGTACCCTATTGATAACTTTGTACATTGCTCTCGTTTCTCACCCAGGCACCAGTGTTTTCTGGTTGCAATCTCTGTAGGTTCTGAACCAACCAGCTACACAGCTGCTGTGCAACATTCCCACTGGCGTGATGTAATGAAATAGGAAATCTTGGCACTCGAGTCGAATGGTACTTGGCAGCTGACGTCGCTTTCTCCTGGCAAGTGTGCTCTCCCATGTAAGTGGGTGTATAAAGTGAAGTACAACTCTGATGGCAGCTTAGAACGCTATAAAGCTCGCCTAGTTATTGCTGGAAACCACCAAGTGCAGGGTGAGGACGTTACAGAGACCTTTGCCCCAGTTACAAAGATGACTAGTGTTCACACTTTTCTTTCTATTGCGGTTGCGAAGCAGTGGCTTATTCATCAGCTTGATGTTCACAATGCCTTTTTGCACGGGGATCGTTCTGAGGAGGTTTACATGCGTCCTCCTCCTGGCTTCTCTACCCAACACTCGCACCATGTTTGTCATCTGATGAAATCACTCTATGGCCTCCGTCAATCACCACGCAACTGGTTTGCCAAGCTCTTTTTGGCCTTGAAATCTTATGGTTTCTGTCAGTCCAAGGCTGATTACACGTTGTTTACCTACCAGCGTGATCACACTTTCCTGGCCCTTCTTATTTACGGGGATGATATTGTACTTGCTGGGACTGACGCCATTGCCATCTCCAAGCTCAACTCTTATCTTCATAATTGTTTCAAGATCGAGGATCTTGGCCCGCTCAAATACTTTTTAGGCATCGAGTTTGCATGTAGCTTTTCTAGCTTATTTATGTCTCAGCGCAAGTATGCTCTTGACATTATCTGTGAGGCTGGTCTCTTGGCATGTAAGCCTGCGGCTTTCCCTGTTGAGGCCAATCATAATTTAGCCATAACAGACAGTGACGACTATCCTGATCCACCTTGTTATCGGCGGCTAATCGGTCGCTTAGTCTATTTGACTATCACTAGACCTGAGCTTTGCTATGGTGTTCATATTTTGTCACGGTTTATGCAACGACCTAAGATTACACACTTTGCATCTGTTTAGCGTCTCCTACACTATGTGAAGGCTAGCTCAGGCCAAGGTTTGCTCCTCTCTTCTGATAATAGCCTTCAACTCACCGTGTACTGTGATTCGGACTGGGCTTCATGTCCCATTTCACGCCACTCCGTGACTGGTTATTTTATTTTGCTTGGCTCTTCACCCATCTCGTGGAAGACCAAGAAACAACCAACTATGTATCGTTCGTCTGCCGAGACTGAGTACCGGGCAATGGCCTCTACTACCGTGGAGCTTATTTGGCTTAAATCCTTCCTTCTTTCTTTGGGCATTTCTCATCCTCAATCGATGATGCTTTGTTGTGACAACAAAGCTGCCCTGCACATTGTCGTGAACCCTGTCTTTCACAAATGAACGAAACACATTGAACTTGATTGCCATTTCGTTCGTGATCATGTTCTGTCCAACAATATCTCTACACACCATGCTAGTTCTGAGCTTCAGCTGGCCGACATCTTCACTAAGGCTCTTGGCCGCCAACAATTCTAGTTCTTGTTGCACAAGTTGGGCGTCATAGATCTCCACGCTCCAACTTGAGGGGGAGTAATAGCCTGCCTCTGGATTTAGATTAGTTAGCATTAGAGTTAGTTTCACCTAGAACATTATTTTGTTAGTTTGGTAGATAGGCTCCAATATGTTGTAACAACTTCCACTGTTATCCTTATCTTTTTGTTTCTGTGACATTTGAATCCTATTATATGTAACAAACTAAGTCTATTTAAAGACTGCAGCTAATCAATGCAAATCAAGCTGTTTTTAGCCACAGAAATTTATTACTCTTTATATATCCATTAATTAATTAATAACAACAAGGTTCCTAAAAGAATAATTATAATATATTAGGCCAATCATGCAGCCCATGCACGCGCTAGTAGTTTAGTTCTTATTTGGCCCGAAACATCTGCATCTGTATTATCTAATTAATTATTTTACAAAAATGATTTTTGGCATGACACTGTGAGAGAAGAAAAAAAAATATAAATATTATAAGTGTAGGATATAATAAAAAGAGAGAAATGGTGAATGCTAATAAAGATGATAAAATTGTAGTGTGTTCAAATATTATATAACCTATTATTATATTAGTGTGTTGAAAACACAAGTGGTATATTATAATGAGTTAACGACTAACGAGTAACAATTAACAAATATTATAAATATCTTATTGAATAAATTATTTAAAAATAATAAATAATTTTTTTTGATAAATCTTATTTAAAATAATACATACATTTATATTATTTACTCACAAACTTATGTATATCTAAGTTTATTAATTTTATAATAATTATTTTAAAAATCATATTAAAAATAATTTATAATTGACTAACTTTATAATTTTTTTATGGCACACTATTAAATTCTTGAGTGATGCTATTTGTTACGAATGGTGAGATGCAGGAATTGGGCACCAAAACTGATGTGTAATGCTGACATTTTTCTAAAACAAACATTGACAAGCTAATAAATTAGAAAAATGTAAGAAGAAATTTAACTGAATATACAGTCGTGTGATTTTGATGAAAAACCATTCGTCATAAATAGCTAGAATTTTTCTAAATTTGTGTATAAATAATTATTTTGTCACGGAATTTTATTAAATTTTGTTCGTTTTTTTTATACTAATTTGAACGATTTAATTTCTGAGCAACCAATTTTAAGAATTGTTTGGACCAACAATCCAATCCAATTTTATGACTGGAAGCAAATTATGGTCAATTTTTGCGTGTGTCTTTTTGCCTCCGTTCAATAATCAATTCTGAAAAAGAAGTGAATTAATTTTTTTCTAGATGGGAGTTATTGGAGAGCAATTGGACATCGATTTTGTGATTTCCACCGGCGACAATTTTTATGACAGTGGCTTGAGAGGCATAGATGATCCAGCCTTTGAAGACTCATATATTCACCAAAATCTACACTGCTTCTAGCTTGCAAAAGCAATGGTACAGTGGTAAGCATTCAATTTCATAAATCTTATTTAATTTCAATGGTACACGTGAAAGGAATGCTTATTAGTGCATGTTTAAATTTTAATTGGAAGAATTTATAAGTTTTTCATCCTACAAGTAACAAATTAATTCGTCTTCTTTTTTTTCATTTTAATCATTAGAATTGTAATAAAATTAGCAAAAATATTTTTCAAACTTTAATACAAACATAGCCTTATTTTTGAAGTAATATGGATACAATTGAGACCTTATATATTAATGTCTTATTTTTTTAGTTTAATATTTTGATTTTTGCAGGTTTGGGCAACCACGACTATGGGGGTAATGTTGAGGCACAGCTGAGTCCTGTCCTAAAAAATCTTGACAAGAGATGGCTTTGCTTGAGATCTTTTACTGTAAATGCAGGTGTAAAGCAACCTCTTTTGTTTTATTCTTCTTCTTAATTTCAATTTATAGAAGGCTTCAAATATTTAATTCAAGTAATATAAATTCATGTGACTTTTTACATTCTTTGTTACAGAAGTTACAGAGTTTTTCTTTGTAGATACTACTCCGTTTGTGGACAAATACTTCACAGAACCTAAGGACCATGTTTATGATTGGAGTGGCATATTGCCTAGGAAATTAACAATACATTTCCAACCTCCTTAAGGTTAGCTATCATTAATTTTTCGGAATAGTAATGCAAATGAATTTTGAAAAAGAATAAAAGACAAATAGATCTTTTTTATATTATGCAATGAAACAATATATATAAAATAAAATGTAAATTCATGCAAAGAAAAACTCATATATATGAATCATTTGTACGTTGTTTAACGGTTAACTTTACATAGTTAATTGTTGTACACTTAATTTAATTAGGACGTGGATTTGGCTTTACAACAATCAAATGCAAAAATGGAAGATTATGGTGGGTCACCATACAATTAGAAGTGCCGGCGTGCATGGTAATACGGATGAGCTTGTAAAGCAGCTTCTCCCAATTCTTTAGGTAACTTTGCTAATTTTGTTTCCTCACTTTCCTGAGCATCAGTGAATATTTTAAGGTTATCATAGCTAGCTTCCACAAACAGTTACCTAAGTGTCTATTGATTTTCAGGCAAACAACATTGATCTTTACATAAATGGACACGACCACTGCCTACAGCACATAGGCAGTCTTGGCAGGTTTGTTAATTTTCGAGATGCAGTCATGCATACATGACCAAACCAAAGATAAAACAAATAAAAATTGAGTTTTAGGTTTATCAATATTTATTATTAGTTTTTCAAAGTAAAAAAATTACATATATTAACTAAAAAGTTTCCCATATCACTCCTATTTTTTTAATATTAAAAATATATATCTTAATTTTTACTTTAAGACTCGGGTTTCTGTTGGACGGATGTTGCATACATGATGCATGTATATATAGTTTAGTTACATATGTAGCGAAAATTAATTTAACCATTAAATATGCACATTAATTTCAGTGCAATTCAATTTTTGACTAGCGGGGGAGGGTCAAAGGCGTCAAGGGGTGTTGTGAACTGGTGGAAGCCAGAAGAGATGAAGTTCAATTCTACTACGATGGCCAAGGATTCATGTCTGTGAAGGCCACCGAAACTGAAATTGACATATATAGTATTCTATGATGTCTATGGTCATGTTCTACACAAATGGAACACATGCAAACAGCTTCACGCAAGTTGGTGAACAAGTTCAAGAATCAAAGGCACTTAATTGTGAAACAAGAAAGAAAAGAAAAAATGTCTTGGTCGGGGACAAAAAAGAAAAGTGCACAGAAGATAGAAAAGAATTAGGTTAAATGATTTATTTGATCATTTATTTATTTACGTTCAAGTTTAATTTTTTATTTTTTATCTTATTTTTTAGTTTAATTTAGTTATTTACTTTTTAAAAATTTAATTATTATATAATTTTATTCAATTTAGTCATTTTTTAAAGTTTGATTCTTCTTTCTATTAAAAGTTAATGTCGTTTATCATTTAAAAATAATAAACTTTTTTGTTAATTTTCTCCCATTTCTCTCCATTTCATTTTTTAACTAAAAGTTAATTCTTAAATGATGACATCAATTTTAAATAGATCGAAGAATTGAATTGAAAAAAAAAGATAAATAATTAAAATAAATTTTTTAAAAGATAAAGAATTAAAATTAAAAAATAAAATATTAAATTAAATTTTTTAAAAGATCAAATAAATAATTTGAAAAAAATATTATTGGACCTAATCATTTGCCCATTTGGTTTGGCTTTTACAAAATGCAATTGACTAAAATATGTCGTATAATAGTATCTACGGAAAAAAGCTCTCTCGGTTTCTTTCATTTGTATGGTTTTGAAAAAATAAACAATACTCTCTATTTAATATGTATCATGTTCATTTTATTTATTTCTCCAAAACTTCAGTGATGAAAAAAATGGAGAGGGAAAGAAACGGACACTTTCTACTTTCTGTAATGTACTAATGTTTAATGTGCCAGTTTATTAATATTTATGGCTAAGATAATTAATAAAATAGACAATGTTCAATTCAATGAGATTTTATATACATGAGATGCTTATAATGTCAGATTATCAAAGTATAGAGAAAAATTAATGTTCTTTAAGTATGAACATTTATAAAATTAGACTAGTAATTAAATTGGTAAAAGTATTAATTGATGATTTAATAATTTAATCATTATTCAATTGGTAGTAATTAATTAAACAAACAATTTTAATATGATATCGTATATTAAACAAAAAATTATTATTGCTTCAAAAAAATTAATATAAAATTATAAGAAGATTAAGTTAAGTAAAATTTAAAATTAACATAAATTAATCAAAATGTTGCACTCGATATTTTTTTTAATAATAAATAGTTAATTAATAGCAAACTATAAGTACATCTATATATACCAAACCAAAAAAAAATCAAAAGTACATCTCATATAGTGCTTTTATTGGTTTTAAAAAAACATTTTTTAGAATTAAAAAATTAATAATTAATTGCACTTTTGGTTTTTCAGTATCATAATTATACAATTTTAGTTTCTTAAATTTAATTATGTCAATTGAGTTTTTCATGTATTAGAAATATACAATTTTATTCCAATTCCAGTTGTGAATTGTAACGTACCAATGAATTCCCTATATATATATATATATATTGTAACGTACCAATTTTATTTCATGTACATTAACAAGAATTTTGTTTATAAAAGGATTTCAAAATTGATAATCGACAGAAAAGCTAAACTTTAGAAATAGAGTTTTGTTATTAACTAACCCAACTGAAAAGAGGTTACAACTCTAGTATATATACTAGAGTAAGTACAGTTGTCATAACTGACAGAGCAACTGTAAACTAACCTAAGGTTAGTTGAGTTAAGTAACAAACTTAACTCTGCTTAATAGAGTAAAAAGAAAAAGGGGTAATTATACTCTTCTACTCTAATACCCCCGACCTCATGAGGGGTTGACAAAATTTTTGTCTACCACTTTGAGCTTGTCCCTAAAAACTGTAAAGTTAGAAAGGGATTTGGTTAGGATATCTGCATATTGATCAATAACAGGAACATGAATCACTTGAAGTCTTTTCTCTAGAACTTTTTACCTGACAAAAAATAACTCCAACTCCATATGCTTTGTTCTTGAATGCATAATTAGGTTATGAGCTAGAGCCACTGTGCTCATATTGTCACAAAAAATCACCGGTGTGGTGTGTTTGACTTGTAATTCAGACAACAAAGTCTGAATCCAAGTCACTTTAGCAGCAGCAAGAGCTAGGCTTCTATACTTGATCTAGCCATAACTTTCTGCTTCTTAGACCACCAGGACACAAGATTAGGTCCTAGAAAAATTGTTGCTCCTGATGTTGATCTCCTATCATTTGGGTCTGAAGCTCAATCAACATCACAGTATGCCTGAAGAGAGAAATTTGAAGAGGTAGAAGGTTGTAGTCTTAATCCAAGATTGGTAGTACCGTTTATGTATCTGAGAATTCTCTTCATAGCTATCCAATGTTGTTTTGAAGGATCTGACATAAAATGGCATACTTTATTCAAAAAAACTAATTTCTGGTCTTGTTATGGTGGCATATTGAAGTGCCCCAACAACTGATCTGTAAAGAGTAGGGCCAGAGAACCTCTCTGAGCCTGATTTAGAGAGTTTTCAACCTCTAATCATAGGAGAAGCAATATGATTTGCTTCATCCATTTTACTCTTTGCTAGCAGATGCCTAATATACTTGATTAAGAGTTCGAGAGCCATAAGCTTGATTAGATACTTCATCCTTTGTATGGAATTAATTTATTAAAAAATGCTAGTGGTGATAAAAGACAGTAAAAAATTATCTTGGAAAGATGATATGGATTTAATTACTTGGAAATATTAACCTATATATTTTAAACCATGGTAGCTCTGAATTACATGGTTCCATAAGAAAAAAGATTCCAAAGGAAAATGCTATCGCCCTTAAGGTCATGACCATTTAGTTGCCAAAGCAATGTTCTTGGAAACCAAACTCCTGGTTCCGACCTACCTTCGATTCTGATTGAACTATAATCAGTTCCAAGATGAGATACACAAACACCAAAGTTTGCTAACATAAGTTAACAAAGATGAAGTTTATTTTTGATAAAAATTATCGAACTTACTATTTTTATAGAAATTTATGAGGCTACGGA
>CM023945.1:26933068-26974876 GCA_013407115.1 Glycine latifolia
TCCGTAGCCTCATAAATTTCTATAAAAATAGTAAGTTCGATAATTTTGCGAAGAGGTTTTCATAGTAACAGAAATTTTCCAAAGAACAGAATAGCTTACACCAGGGGGGGTAATAATAGTCCCAGTCCAGGTCTGCATTTAGATATCATCAGCATCATCCATTCCATAACTAACAGTTTCATCTCCAATTTCCTTCTCACCTCTCTCAAGCTCTTCCAATAATCTGAAGTTCCTAGGAACTGCATACATAGACAAAAAAGTTCAAGAAGATAGATGCAAATTACAAATTAAAAAAGAAAAAAAAAGTTACAATAAAATATGAACACAATCAATGATAAGTTACATTTACAAGTAAATTGGGAAAAAAGGGAGCATATGCAAAAACATTAAATTGCATCATAACTTGAGTATATATTTGGTCACTTCTCAATATCTGAGTTCACATAGGTCCCAATTGACCTGCCTGAATCTTGTCTATTGTTCCTTCAAATCCAATAAGAGAAAGAACCAACGTCAACACAGAAATCCCATTAACTGATCTTTAGAAGAGTGACAATTTTACAGTGCATGTTACACAAAACTATGTTTAGCGTTTCATATAACAAGTCAATATAACAAAGAGGGGGAGTCGGCGAGTGCATTAAAAACACACACACACTTTCAGAAAGATTTTTTAAAAACAGTTATAGAATGCTAACTTTTTAAAATGATTTTCGCAAAACCATTATGAAATGGTAATTTTTAAGATGATTTTTGTGTTATTAAAATCATTTTTATTGAAAAATTTTGTATTTTCAAAATTATCATCATTTGACTTTTTCAGACTATTTATGAAAATTATTGTCGAAGATGCATTATAAAAAATTTATTTTTTAATAGTGACTAAAACAAAAAAAATTGTTGCAACTACGTAAAAAACCAATTAAAGCATTAGAATTTTAACATGTACTTGTGCATCTAGAGGTTGTATTAGTGTTAAAAGTATTTTTTTTTTACTTTTTTTTTAAAAAACTTTTTTAAAATGTAATATTTATAATTCTTTATTTCACTTTTGTCCCTCACTTTTATACTCTCTTTAGCCGATGTGAGAGGTTTGGTGCGTGTATAATTTGGTGAGTAATTCATTAATAGATTTAGGATAAGTTTTGATATCATATTAAAATGTGAGTTTAAATTTAATTCAACCCCAAAAGTTAGTTCGGCGAGAATTATTCCCCACTTATATATTTTATCTTAACATTATCACTAATCGACATGATGAATTGAATTTTTTCCAAAATCTAACAATTTTATACTTGCATTTATTCACGTCATGACATGATCTTTCTAATATTAATTAATTATTTTTTATTCACTTTATTTACCTGATGTTTCTACTATTGATAAGACTACTAATTAATTGCTTTACAATTCAATCATGCTCTTGTTTTTTATGGTATATAAGCAACCATATTCTCCTGTTATTTCTTTTCCTCATGATGTCAACTTATACCGCTTTATCTTACCTTTTTCCCCACTAATTATTAAAGTCAAACCTTGACCACTATAGTTGCCTGTGAAGATTTGCACCCTGGCAATTTCTTCGACACACACAAGAAAATGACATTTGAGCTTTGAGCAAATAGGGTTTTGTGTAACTTTCTCGTAAGTTTAAATCGCCAAATCTTAACAATATAACAACCGTTTAACGACAATTAAATGTGTGAAATGATTAAAGAATGAAAATGCATGTATTTTTTCAAAGTTCTTTGGTCATTAGGCAAGCAAGTGTAAGTCTAAGATCATTCAACCCCACTTGTTGGAGTCTTTTTCTTGGTTTAGCTAATTAGATAAGGACACAAAGCTTACTTAATTATAAGGTTTCAAAATAAGGATTTGACCTTTTCGATCGAGTGATTATTTGAATTTTCATTACCAGCAATAATTAGTGTTTTGTATAATAATTTGAACGAGAAACAAGAGTTAGAGTGTATTTTGACCTCCTAGAGGAAAGGTTTCTAGCCTCTTCATGTTTTTCTAGACGAAAGCAAGGTTCGATACGAAAGAGAATAATAACCACAAACGAGTTGGATTATTGCATCCTCACTTCCATGCATGACTAAATTTCTAGAAGCATATACTATATTTATATATAAAACATACATCGAGATAATTGTTTCACTCAAAAAGGAAGAAACAAAAATATAAGAAAATAAGTTACCAGGTCAATGGATTGAAGAGGCCTGTATGTTTTCGAGCTATAAGTAGTACTATTGGAATCGTTATTTGCACGTTTCTGTTACCCAAATTTCCTTTTATTAATTATACTAATAAAATCTGACATAGTTGGTAAATAATTAGTCCCATAAATATATTAACATATGTTGATTTCAAACTGTGCGTATAAAAAGAACCTTACTGAAAAAAGTTATATATACTTCCATGATCTTTCCACCTTGAAAGGAAATAATTTTTGACTCTGAACAAAAGAGACCCTTAGTACATACCAAAAAGAAAAATCCATTTATTGTTGAATTTATATTTTTTTGAACAGTTATTGTTGAATTTATATTGATGATTTTTTATAATAATTTATCAAATAGGCCTTATGTAATACCTTACTTCATAAGTTATTCTAAATTAATAGTCTATGATGCTAATGATATATAAGATAGTAACCTGATTTACTAATTTATCTTAAGCACGTTTCTTCCGTTATTTTAAAACTGCCACCCTTAGCCTGCACCTACTTAATTTGTGGCTCTTGGTAAAATTGCAGTCTATTTCGTTTTAATGTGAATGGCCAAACTAATTAATAAAAAAGATAAATTAATGGTTTGAGGGATGAAATGAAAAGGAAACAGGAGGAAATAGAAAAGAGTGTGTTTGGTACGTAGATAACAATTAAGTACGGAGAAAAATAAAAAAGGTGTGACTCTAACATTATTATTTTTCTGTAAAAAAATGAATGGAAATGAACAGTGAAAGGCTAGAATCATCACTTTTTATGATGATATTTAGTGATGGTTTTAGATGTTTACTGGTGTGGTTTTTTGTTTTCTGAAAAGAATGTTTACTGATGATTTAAAATCCTAAAAAAAGTATATTATCGATTTTCCTACGAAACTAAAATTCGCAAAAGCTCATCTGTGGATCAAAATTCACATAAAAAAATCCGCAGAAAACATTTTCTGCAAATTTTTAAGCTAACTCCGCAGAAAAATTCGCATCTATTTTTTTTATGAACAATTGGAGAAGATAAAAGCATATATACTTTGTAATGAGCATTAGTTTGGGACAACGATACTTGAACCAATTACGTACGTGTTTTGAGAAGACTATTTTATACTTTTTTTTTTCTTTTGATAGTACTATTTTTGTTTTATACGTTCTTGTTGTTTAATTACAACTTTAATTCTGCCATTTCTCTTTTAATATTTTATTAAGTTTCATTATGTCCTTGAAAAGAAAACAACACACTTTTTGGTGCTTTTAGTTAAAAAATATATAGCTAAATTTATTTATCAACAAAGTTTTTCCATATATGCTGTTCGAGAAATTTAAAAAGAACAATAATAAATTAGAGCGCAACACTTGTTCCAATATCTTTGTAGTGAGTTGAGTTCAATTCTAGAACCTGGTGTACCACTAATATAAGTAGTATTTTGCAAATGATAACTTCAAATGATGGATGTGCCTAATTTAATTGACTGAACTACTAATAATAGAGAAATAATTTAATTAAACAAATGAGTATGGCTTCCATGCAAAGGGGTTCTTGTTAATTAATGTCTTAGAGATCAAAGCACATGCATAACACGAATGGTGTATTGGTGTGTCATTCACTATATATACAGCACTAGGTGCTCCCTCTAATCCCTTGCCTTGCCCCTTTGGGCATTTTCTGAGTCCCACATACCTAATTTAGGTTCACCACTTCACTTTCATCCCTTATGAATATTAACTGAAACACAAAATCTTAAATTGTTGGCAGAAGAAAAATTATTTAAAGTCCATTGTCTCTACCCAAAAAAATGTAACTATGTTATTTTTTTTTAGTTTTTAAAGTTAATTATGAGTAGATAAGATTAATTTAAGTGTGAAACTAATAAAAAATTTAAATCATATATATTTAAAGTTCAAACTGGTTTTACTTTATCATATTAATAAAGTTAATTTTCTAATTTTAATTTAATCAAATTTAAAATCCTAAGTCATTGATTGCTGAGCTTGCAAGGTCATGAATCTTGATATTCATTGGATGGTTTTCTTTCTCACCATTAAAAATAAAGAATAATATACTATTAAGTTATTGATGTAAATTAATGATATTAATTCTGATCTTCTTAAATAAAGTTTGAGGTCAAAGAATAAAGAATAATATATTTTTAGTTAAACTATTGTTGTTACGGTATAACATTATTGTAATTGTAATATTATTTTTATTGAGAGGATAATGATAAATAAATAAATGGACTGGTAGAAAAGGCCAGGATTCATTGGACCACAGCGCAGGAGTATCTAAAATGACACAACTGGACCCATAATGTTGCATCGGTATAATAATGTAACCGCAACATGATTTATTTGAGTGCGTGATATTAAAATTAAAGTATTAAACCATAGAAACATCATTGTACATACGATTCCCTTCCCTCTTGTCTTCTTGTTCTTGAAGTGGAAATCTCGGAATATAATGCAATGTGGTTTCATACATGGAAATTTTATCGTGGGGGGCACCGAGCCACTAATATCAAGGGAGAATGTTGTCCATCACTTCATTTTATTTTGTAAGTTTAATCAATTATTCTTCTAAAAAATTAATATATACCATACACAATTACATACATATTTTTTAACATCAGTACAAATTTTATCAATTGATTATATATAGTTGGTCTGATTTTATATCACCACGCTTATATTTTCATAACCGGAAGCAGAAATTAAAATGTAAATAAGTGATTCAAAGTAAGATCAAAACGCCATGATGTATGGGTGTTTGTAATTTGCACGGCAATTGCAGCAATCAAAAAAGGTACGTGAGAGACAAATGAAAGAGGAGAGACGTGAGAGAGAAATAAGTTTAAGAGAAGAGATAAAATAATTTTTTTATTCTTTCTAAAAAATAAACACAAAATTACTGGAATGTTCCTAAATTAAATTTGGTAAAACAGAATAACCAATTGGTTTCATGTGAGAATATATTAGCAAACCTATATATATATAGGTGGACGTTAAAATATGAGTACGTATAATTTGTCCATTCTTAGATCAAACATTAGGTTATATACCCTCACCTGTATCAAATTTGATCCCGATATTCTAAAATCCACACTCGGAGCGTTTGAGAGTTGAAAAAAAATTATTGAAAAATTTGTTTAAAATATATGAAAAAGTTATTGAAATACAAATGTGAGTTAAAGTCACACATTGAATAGAAATAGAAAAGTTGAACACTATATAAGTGAGGAGAAGACCCATATCCCAGGCAGCGAGTCTCGCAAGTGTAGTAATTGAAAGTTGTTAAATTACCTAATTAAGTTATATTATTTGATAAAATTATCTATTATAGAAACTAATAAATGTAAAATATTAAAATATACATATTTATATGATATTTTTATATAAATTTTAAATTATTTTATCAATAAAATTAATTAGTTTTTGAGAGTATTTATAATTTTCAGTTTTTAATTAATTTAAACTCTTGTATTTTTTTTATAGTTAGTTATTTTAATTATATTTTTAGCTTCAATTGCTATTTTTTTATATTGTGTATATTCTATTATTAATCTTGTCACATCTTAAAATATTTTCAATCAATTTCAAACAAAATAAAAATAACATAAACTTAATTAGACGTCATATTTTTATTATATTGCTCGCCCATTAGTGTAATGCTCTATTTAAACTGAAAATATGAAACGAAATTAACTAATGTCTGGGTTTTATGCCATTGAAATCAACTATCACATTTAAAAACAAATTTTTTTACTTAAAACACCATTGATTGGAACTTAAATTTTTTTTATAAAAAATATTAAAAATAGATATCAATTAATTAAAGGATGTTTTTAGGATGATATCATTCAATATGATAAAAATAATTAAAAATTGATTATATTTTGGTCCAATATTTTTTGTTGCTTATACTTTTGTCCAGAGGGAATAATTAATATAATTTAAAATATAATATTAAAACAAATAATATAAATAGTGTAATGGTTAAATAAATAATATATTATCAAATACTCACCAACACATTTCTAGTTTATTATAAGGTTTAAATATGTTTTTGTTTATATAAGTTTATATTTTTTAATTTTGATTCTGGTAAAATAAATTGTTTATTTTTAATTCCTGTAAATTTGTATTTTTTAATTTTGATTCTTACAAAATATTTTGTTAATTTTTAGTAGTTGTAAGTTTGTGTATTTTCAATTTTATTCCTGTAAGTGTGAACTTAAGAAGATTACTAATAATTTTTTTTGAAATCTTAAAGGATTAAAAAAAATACTAACTTACAAAGACTAAATTTATAAAAAAATCTTATATAAACAAAAATGAAAAATTGTTAACTTACTTGAAAAAAAATATATTTAACCCTTATTACAATCCACAAAAGGACACCCCCTTCCTCTTTGTAGTCCATTTTTTTTTGGATTATAGAGCAAGATTTGATAAGTGCTGTCAACAGATTGAAATTCATTTATCAACAGATTTTTTTCTTACATTTGAACTAATTTCAATAATCTTTTTAATTACTTTGATAGGTGCAATCGTCGCCAATAAGAAATTTTTAGAACTAATAATTTAAACCAAAATTCAATTTTTTTGTTAGATTTTATCACTTTTTTTTGTTGAATTCTATGTGAATGAAAACGAATATTCCTGTATAATTTTTTTTTTTATTGCAAATACATTATTTTGTTGTAGACTTATTATATTAGTCAAAATTATATCACATATTTTTGTTATATTTGATTTAGAGGAGAGAAATAAGAAAGATAAAAATAGAAGATAAATAATTTGAAAAATAACAAAATAGAGTAGAAATAGAATCATATGTTGTGTTATTTATTTTGAAAGAAATAAGTGAGAAATAGATTAATCATAATATTGTAAAGTTGTTTAGTATGAATGAAATAAGAAAGAGAAAATTAAATTAAAAAAATAGCATTACGTCATGGAGAAATGGATAGCACGTCACATGCTGACGAATGAAAAAATAAATAAAATATAAGAGTATAGAGGTTATTTTGGTCCTCTTTTTTTGGTCTGATGCACAGAGAAAAATACAGTATACGGCATGCGGGATCCACTCTTTTCAAAATTGTTTCTGTTCTGCTCTTTCTTTGACACCAAATGCAGATTGTTCATTTATATCTTCAGTCAATTGTTTCAATCGCCGATAATAAAAATAGGCTTCAAGCACAAATAATTTAGAGTAACAATACATACTCAACAATTATTTTTATATTTTTTCATTGCATTATTCATTTTAACTATCACTCTTCTCTTTCGTTATCTCTCTTAAATTATAAAATTTATTGTATAAACTGATCTATGAATAACATTATCCAATAATTTATTCTTATTGTCCCATCTTTTGGGATTCAACCTTAAATTATCACGAGAATTTAAAATCTTTAATTATAAATTTATTGTTTGGATATATTTATATTTAAATTTGTGGAATTTTAAAATATAATTTTAAATAATAAAAAATGTGGAATTTGAATTTTCTTCTAAAAGGTAATAGAAACTCTAATTGCATTATTCTTTGCTCCATCTCTATCATTGATGAATATTCTGAATTCCGCTACTCTCACTACACCTACCCTCGTGCATGAGGTTCAAAATTTAAAAAATGAAAAAATTCAATTTTTTTATCCAAATACAAAATTTTGAAAATGAAGAAATTTAATTTCTTTATCTAAACACAAAATTTTGAAAATAAAAGAATTTTAATTGATGCATTAGTTTTCCTAAATTTTAAATTTCATGAAATTTTAAAATATTTCATCCAAACATATAAGACTTTGAGCAGAGTTGATTGTCCTTACGAGAAAAGCACAGGTTCACTAAGGAAAAGATATAAGAAAATAATATTATCGATAGATTGATGTTTTAAAGAACTATTTTTAAATTTAATTAAATTTAAAATTCAATAAGTAATTCAAATAAAACATAAACAATACAATTTAAAAATATAAAATATGCATGATTAATTTTAAAAATAAATCTCAAAATTTAAAAGAAAATAATGACTAAAGTATGAGATTAATTAAAACATGTATTTAAATTTAATATATAAAATTATAATTTTCAAAAATAAAATTATAAGAACTATAAAAGAATAAGAATAAAAAGAAACAAGGTTTTGCGACTTTTTATTTTCTTCTTCTTCTTTAAATTATGTATGATAAGTTGTAATAACAACAATATGGTGGCAAATTTTATAAAAACAAAAACAAAAATGGTGGCAAATAGGGTCCAGAGAGACGCCGGCAGAAAACTGATTGGCCCCTAATTGTATTTTGTTATTCTTATAATTCTTTTTTTATGCTTATATTAATAATTCTTTTTAAATACCGAAAAAAGAATTGATAAGATGTGTGCGTATTGATGTCGCTAAATAGATATTGTTAAAAATAACGTATGTGACCTTGAAATAGTATCTAGGCATTCATTCTATACACTGCCGTGGAAAATATATTTTAATAGTTGCGGTATAATTAGTTTCTAAGATACTAATTAAATGCCTTCTTATATACTATTTTTAAAGATTTGATTTTTTTTAAAAATAATTTCTTTATTTAGTCTCTGAATCTAATGTTATCACTTGAAGTGATCAATTGATCATGAACTTAGTTGAAATTAAATGTCACTATTGATTGGACAGCTAATAAAAATATATAAACTTAAATGGGCAATAAATATAATAATTAAAATATTATAATGAGTATATATATAGTTGTGATGTAATAAGTAAGAATAAATCATATATGTATTAATAATGTAAATTTTATATTATCTTCGATTTTTTTATGAGATGTTTTCTTTTAATTAAAAATTAATTATAATAGGTTTGTTAAATTTTATAAGAATTGTTTTAAAACATATATAAATAATATTTTCTATTTAATTTACAATATAATAATTTTTTATCGGTAGTATGTCTATTAAACTTAATAATTAATATCACTTGAGTTAATTATAAGTGATACGTTAAAATTTGACTCACATATATGTAAATTTTGTGTTAAATTTTTTCAAAATGGTAAAACTCAAATCCAAAGAGTTTCTTCCTAAAGAAAATAATCAATGAGTTCATATTCTTCTAAATCACTAAAGATGATAAATTATATTTTTTTATCTCTAATTCATACTCTTCTAAATTAAATTAAAAAAATATATTTTGAACAACAAACCCTAAATCCTAAACCAAGACATATATATATAGCCTTGTAACTTTACCTAGCACCATCATCTTTATCATTTGGAATGCAACCAAGCTAAAAATTTACTACAACTGATTGCTTTTCCTTATCACATTTTCTGACGTTTACTGTGATTTTATATATTTTCACATAAGAGAAATAATTTATACAAAAAATGTTCGATAAAATAAGAAGAGAACGTGTATTAATAATTTCAACATAAGAAAGAAAGAAATATATTATATAAATAGCATTACCATTGTTGAAACTTGAAAGTGGGTCCATCGTTTACAACTAAAGAAAGACACCCTAGCGTAAAATATTTAACCATCGACATCGATCTACTTCAATTAACTTGAAGATGTAGTTCCATCTCAACGGATTTCCGTCTCAAATATAATTCTTAATAACGTGCTAATAACCATTGGAATCTGCAGAATATCTCGTTTAGTTGGGCACAATCCCTCAAAAGCGATGTATTTTTTTAATGAAAACAATGCATACCATAAGAAAGTTTATATGTACATAATTTTACTAAACAAATCGTAATACAAAACTTTATTATTATAACGTGATTTGTCACTTTTTGCTTCAGAAAAATACTTGTACAAAACATTAAGACAGTAACATAAGTTGCCAATACCATACATAAAACTCTTTAATGAATCATAATGATGAAAATTGAGAGATATTTAGTTCCATGATAAAGAGTGTGTTTGTGTGGGAATTTGACCAAACGCAATTGGCGTTCCAGCGAAAACTTTTCTCGTGTTTGGTGTTTTGTGCCTCGGAAAACTAATTTTCTCCATTTAACGTGGTTTGGACCGATTTTCAAACACTCACAGTGAGTCCGTTTCAGTAGCAGTCCTTCCAGCAGGACCCCCTCCCCAAAGAAAAAATTTAAGAAACAAAAAGAGAAAGAAAAAACAAGTCACATTATGTCAGCCAAAAACTTGACTACCTGTAGATGGGGCAATAATCACTAGTTATTCATCACATTTCCTAGCTAATTGCTTATTTTGTTATGGACCACATTCCCACTTGCACCCATCTTCAACAATTTAAATTAGGTAATAAACATTAAGATATCCTTTAAAATCTACTCAACAAACAGAAGAATTCAAATCTGCAGGAAGGGTAGACCCATGTTTAATACTAGCTTTCTCTATCTCTCTCCCACTGGGGCATTAATGTTCCTATTTTTCAATATATATATATATATGATGAGCAATGCAGCCAAAGGTGCATCATCTTTTACGTCACATGAAAGCCTGTCCTACATCTTCAAGCTTCACAAGCCTTTCTCTTTCCGAGAATGATTTTTTCCTTTTCTTGTTATTATTACTCCTTTTGGACTTTCTATATATGTTTCCAATAATACCACATTACTCATGTGCCAGGAAAAGAAGCAGCAGTGAGCACCTAGCAATAGTACTCTCACCTTCTCTCAATCATTTTTCATTTGTCAACTTTTATAGACCTCGATTTGTGTATGCAAATTTCTTTAGGACATGTGGCCTACATTAGTGGCTAATAAGATATTCAAGAAGAGACTTGGAAGCAGCAATTTTAAAGCAGATTTTCCTAGTCATAAAGAGCCCTTGCTGGGTATTGTAGACATTGATCAGAACTCAAAACCCATTCTTACTGATTACAAGGACACACACAAATACAAGTAAGAACACAAATATCCTCTTCTTCTAGTACTTTTCTATCTTATGTATCATCATATATAGAAAAGTTGTAGATGGCTGAAGTATGTGCCTGATCATTGATCAAGTTCAATTCTATTCTGGGTTGGTTCTGCTTTCTATGGTTTTGTTCTTCTCTCTAATTTTTTTTCTTTCAATTTTTCTGATATTGTGTTTTTTACTTCATGTTAAGGGTATTTGTTAGTACATGGAACGTAGGTGGGATTGCACCGGATAAAGATTTGAATATAGATGATTTGTTTGAGACATGCAACAACTCTTGTGACATCTATATACTAGGGTATTGTCAGAACTGCTTCAGGTTTTCTAGCATATATAGAAAAACACGTTTTGAAATGTGTATAAAGAAACTGAAGCTTTGATCTGACAATCATATTTTTATGCTTATTTTTACATGTTTTCCAATCCAGGTTTCAAGAAATAGTGCCTCTAAAAGCATCAAATGTATTGGGATCCGAAAACAATGAGATTTCTATGAAATGGAATTCCAAAATCAGGGAAGCCCTGAACAAGAAAACACATCAAAGGGGCAAAGATGCTAAAAAACAGGAACTAAAGAAAAATTTTCCCAATAAGAAAGAAAATCCAGCCAAGTGCTGTGAAGCCCCACATGATTTCCAATGTATCATTAGCAAGCAAATGGTTGGATTATTCATATCTGTGTGGATTAGAAGAGATCTTTGTCCATTCATTCGGCATCCAAGCGTGTCATGTGTAGGCTGTGGCGTAATGGGCTGCTTAGGAAACAAGGTGACCTAACAAACCCCACTCAATTGATGTTACTTTTGCACCTGATCGAATATACGTATTTGTTTTGTCCTATAGACTCATACAAATCATTACTGTCAACATCAATTTTCTACAAAGCACCTAAGGCACTCTTGGTAAAGAGCCATGTTAAGTAAAAGTTTATCACATAAGAGTTTATTCGTAAGCTTCATTCTGAAGCTTATCAAAATAAACTTTAAAATTATTTTGTTATAGAAAATTTAGAAATGAACTGAAAAACCTTATAGAAAAGTCATAAACAACTATTAGAAGTTCAAATAAATTATGTATAAACTCTTCTATATGTCTTAGTTAGTGCTTCTTAATAGTCAATAGTCTAAAGCTGATCGCATCAGAATTGGCTATCTAAAAATCCTAATTGGTTTTTTTTTTTCCTTTCTGTTTTACAACTCCAATTAATTTGCAGGGTTCTGTATCAGTGAGATTTCAGTTACATGAAACAAGCTTCTGCTTTGTGTGCAGCCATCTAGCTTCAGGGGGCAGAGAAGGTGATGAAAAGTACAGGAACTCCAATGTTGCTGAAATTTTTTCTCGGACAAGTTTTCCTAGAGGCCCTTTGCTTAATTTGCCTAGAACCATTATTGATCATGAGTAAGTGAAGTTTGAAACCGTCCAAATTGATTCTTAATAATTTTTGCCCCCTTGCTTTTTGTTTAATAATTATGGTCCTTTTCCAAAAAATCATGGAAACAAGGTGCAAATATTAAATACATCATGTTTCGTTTGGTTTGTTGGTTCTTGAAATAAATAATTTGCTTAATGAAATGAAGATGCATCTTAATGATCATCTCCGGCTTTGAATTTGTCCAATAGAAATCATGCCACCAAAACATTAATATATTATTCTTCGGTGGTTTAACATTTTAAACTGAACTGCACCTAAAAAGTTAATTAACTTTGAGAATTTATGAAGAAATTGTTCTGATATATATATATATATAGTGGTTCCGTGAGTAAACAAAAGTTGTCAAAAATTGTTCTGATATATTTGCACTGGTAACCGTAAATGCTCCCTCCATTTCTTTTCATCTGTTCATTTAGGAAATAAATTTTTTATTTCTATTTATCTAATCAATTAAAAATTTAATTATCATAATATGAATTACTGGCTTTTCAATTATACCTTTATCTATATTTAATTTTTGAATACTTTACATACACACTTATCATAAATAAGAGAAATTTTTATTTTTTTTAATCAAAGGAGATTGTACAAGAAAGTTAAAAAATTAATTTTAATATAAATAAAGATATTATTACATTCATCCTCTTGAATTGAAAGATTTTTTTTAAAAAAAAAGAATATATTCAAATGACAGTAACAATTAAACTCATATTGACCACTGAACCATCAAATTAATGAAATATACTATCTCCCAACTTGCATATAATTGGTTGTACTTCGAATGATATACATGTATTATTTTAGACACCTAATCACTGCTAGTCTTGTGCAGTCATGTAATATTGCTTGGAGATCTAAATTACAGGATTTCTCTACCAGAAGAAACGACACGCTTGCTTGTTGAAAAAAGAGACTGGGATTCCTTATTAGAAAATGATCAGGTACGTATGATTAAAGATTTAAAGATCTTGTTGAATTGAATCCTTTAAAAAAAAAAAAATCTTTGAATTTGTTTGCATCATATTTATCTCTAAGAATATAACTAAATTATATTCAATGAAAACGAAGCTAATAATGGAGCTAATGACTGGAAACATGTTAAGAGGATGGAATGAAGGAGCAATAAAATTTGCACCTACCTACAAATATTGTCAAAATTCAGACATTTACTATGGATGTTGCTATCATGGCAAAAAGGCAGAAAAGAGAAGAGCACCAGCGTGGTAAGAGACAATATAAAATCCATAATTAGATATGGTCACGTTCAAAACAATTTACATTTTACTGTTGAATACTTATTATTAAATTCTTGTTGGTTCTTAATTTAGGTGTGATCGAATAGTATGGTATGGTGAGGATCTAAAGCAACTTCAGTACACTAGAATTGAATCAAAACTATCAGATCATAGGCCAGTTAAGGCAATGTTTATGGCAGAAGTCATGGTTTTACCAGAGCTGATGAAAAACATGCAAAGCTTGTTCCTATCAGAAAGATACGAGCAAATTAAAACTCCCCTTGAAGTTTCCACCACTGATGATTTTGTAAATAGAAAACGATCAGGCTTCCGGTTGTGAATTATTTGTGTGATTCAAGCTAGGCTTTAAATTGCGATTGTGATCAATGTTGCAATTTATCACAATCTTTTGTATTGGAGAAAAATTGCATAAAAATGTGGTGATGCGATCCTAATTACAATTAGAGACTCCAACAACCGTGACATTGTCATCAATATTGTGGTTGCACGTGGTTTTTTAAAAAAACTGTGTGAAATATGTACATAAATGTTCAATATTACATTCGGAAAAAGAAAAAAGAGCTAGAAGTTCAGAGAAAGGAGATTGAGAAACTTCTAGGAGATGAAATGAGATATTATATGTTTTTGTTGCTGATGAGTATACAGTGAGGTTGGTTGTTTTTTAATTATTATCAAGTATATATGTTATGTGACAGAACATGGAAATATGTCAAAACTTATTGGAAAAAAAAACTATAATCCAAATTAATAAATCAAACTTTTTTGTAGGTTGCTACTTGAGAATCAATTAAATTATAGAACAGCTACGCATCCAAAATGGCAAAATAAATTATATGGCAATTATTGAGCTAGTTAAGGCCCTCAATATTGTTATCTTTGATAGGAAGAGGGAACATCACCTCTTATCGTCTATGCCCGAAAGAGCATAGTTAGATAATTTTTTTATTGATATGCGTAGAAGATATCATTTTATAAATGCAACTAGGGAGAATAAAAGAGCTAAGTGGTGTTTTTCTGACCAATGGTATATATTAATTGAGGTGTGCACTTGCTGAGGGAAAACAAAAAGAGTTGTACATTTGAGTTTTGTAATAAAACTTCATCTGAAAGGGATCTTGAATCGTATCCTCACTAGTCCTTGAGATGCTCGTCTCGAGGGTATGCTATACAGAGCCATATTCATGAAGCACTTGAAATTTATAGTGGTTGTCGTCTTTCACTTTATATTTCGCTTGAAGTTAAATTTCACGGATTGAGGTTACAAAATCAAATTGGGCATCTTTAATTTTAGTTTTATTTTTCTTTAATTTAATAATTTTACTACACAAAATGCTGAACATTTTGTAAATCCAATTGGGCATCTTTGAGAACAACATCGTTGTGCAACATCAAAATCAACCAGATAACTGCCAGCCACACAACAGCCTATAATTCTCCTTCACCTCATTCCCCTTTACCCACTCTAAAAATTTCCAAAAGGACTGCACTACTCCTAGAGGATTTGCTACCAGCATACTACACCACCTTGCACATCTATACCAAACACGGGTAGATACTTTACACTCAAAACACAAGTGTGAAACTAATTCATCATGCTTTTTACTTACACAAGGGGCATAACACATCACCTCCTGGGAGCTGATCACCGCTCATTTCTAAGGCTTAGCTTGGTCAAAAGTTTGATCAAAACCTTAGTGGGAGCTCGAGGTCTCCTCACAGTTTCCTATAGAAATTTGACTCCTCTACATCCCCCTCTGAAATCAACTTACCGAATAAACTCCCCTTCCATCACTTTTCCAGCTCCACTTATCAAGAGAATCTCTATTGGGTAGTACGTTCTCCAACTTCTTCAACAACTCATTCTTCAACTTTTCCTCTCCCAAACAAATAGACTTATCCTCCATTTTAAATCCCAATACCATTCAGAGTTATCCCACCCCCACCACATCATTTCCTTTCCCAAGCACACACCCCATGTTGATCCAGAACCAATCCTCTTGAGAGTCTGTATGACAAGTTGATGCTACATTCATCCACCAGCTTGATGTTGTAGGGTGTTTCCATAGATCTTCTTCATTAGCAGCTCTAGCTTTTATAACCCGCACCCGAAGGGAGTCCTTCTCTCTAACAAATCGCCACATCCACTAAACCACCAAAGATTTATTGAAACTTCCCATATTCCTCAACCCCAGCTCACCATACTACCCTTTGGAAGACAGACCTACTGTCATCTAGCCCAACATAGCTTCCTAGACTCCTCACATGACCCCCAGAGGAAGTCTCTCTGCAACCTAGTAATTTTCTTAAGATTATTAACTTTTTTTCATAAAAAAAAAAACTCGACTACATGTTACATGAAAACTATCTAGGACTATGAATACATGCTAGCATATGGACTATACAATAACTCCTCGTAATTAAGACTCCTTATTTATCTTTTTCTCCCTTTTTTCTCTTATCACGTCTATTACTTTTTTCTTCAATTTCTTTCTCGTTTGGGGGAGTAGACAACCTAAGATGTATCCAACAAAACATTTTCCTATTACTTGACTCATTTTTCATTTTTTTTATTCCTATCTCATTTCATCAATCATATACACATGTAAAGGGAGATTAATCAATCATTTTCTGAAAATAATTATTGAGAAGAATAATGTTTAGTATCACGTCTCATTTGAAGGTATGAAAGGTTGACCTTGAAAGAAAAAAGAGAGAGAATAATGATTAATGTACATTAATTATTATTTTAGAGTGTAGGCAGATGGAGGGAAGAGATAATAGAATGAAAACTCGGAAAAATAAATAACAGAGATGTAATAAGTGATGAGATAGACAAGAAAAAAAGAGAGAAAAAATGAATGAAATGAAAAAAAAATTAGTGTATATATGAGTATAATGATTGAAATTAAGACAAATAGATAAGAGAGAGGAAGAGCAAAATAGTGAGATAAACTAAGAAAGGAAAGAGTGATCTATTTAACGACATACGTTAAATAAACTAATATGTATATTTTAACATAAGAAGGGAGAGTAATATAACAAAATATTATAAATTAATGTGTATATTTTAACATAAGAGGGGAGACGTATTTCTAAGATTGGACACGTTAAAATAAATATACTTTATAATAAAATATTATTATCTAAGCTTACATATACTTGAAAAATATTATTGTATTAATATTTAATATTTTGAGGTTTGAAAGATTTGAAAGATTAAGTAAGAACTTGGTCGTTTGAGATTAGATTTTTTTAAGTAAAGTCAAGTATAATTGTTTAATAAAATTATTGGTAGAAAAATTCTCATTAAAAGTGACTAATTAAGTTTTTTTATGAAGATTAATCATGAATAAAATTTATTAATAAATATTTTAAAAACATGCTTAAAAAAGGGTTTGAAAACAATTATCTACACGTACTTAAGTTTGGAATGATTAGTCCATTTAAAGTTAGATTTCGTGACTTATTTAAAAACAATCTTATTATAAAGTAAGATTCTAAATAAGCTTTTGAATCAGTTAGATTTTTAAAAAACCATGTTCAAGTTTAATTTTATACTCTATGCTAATTAGTTTATTATTATTTAAAAAAAATAAAAAAATGTAAAAGAAATATGAAACAAGGGAACTATGAAAATATCAAAACTCCTTCGACAAGTTGCTTTCTCATTTCTTTCCCTCTGGCTTTTTCTTAGATAATTCTAATTTTCTTGGTCATCATGCGTTTAGTTTGCAAAGGAATTGAAGCTGCTCTTTGTACCAGCGTGACTCGTGAAATATATTCTCTTTTTTTTTTTCTTTTTATCTTCTTCTTAAATTATGCTATGTTTCATCGTAAATTTTCTTAAATCTTCTTGATACTTATTTTCAATTCTTAAGGAAAAAATAATCATAAAGGGAGTTTAGTAGTTTATATGTAAGGCAAAAAAAGTGCCAAACAACCCTTTATCCTTTCTTATGTCGTATGTCTATATTTGTTTTCTTTTCTTTCAAACTTAGCAACATTTTTAATATGCGTCTTAAATTTACATTTATTATAGAACTTGATTTTTAAGAATATATATAATATAAAATGATAAATATCAAAATTAAATCAAAGGTTAAGATATCATGCAGTTTTTTTAGAGGGTGTTAATCCTTCTTTTTCTTTTTTTGGTTGAAGGGGGCTATTTACATTTACATTATGATGAAATTCAAAAAAATGGAATTACTATTTTTTAATCTTTATCTGTATTAAAGCAAAAAGTTATCAGAGGGACAAGTACCACTTTAACAAGCAATAAAACAAAAATTGTACGTGGAAATTAATCGGAACCACCACATGCAAATAGCTTTTTGAAGAAAAAGTCGTGGTCATCAGGTGGCAAACATTATTCTGTCTTTAACTCTTTAAAGAAAGACAGGCACGACACAAACCGATTGAAAAATCATCAGTAATTTTATCAAATATATATAATTTTCAGAATTTAATTAAAATGTGTGATAAGTATAATTAGATATTCTTTTACAATGTTATTTAATTATACATATTATACATAGAGAAAAAATAAAACAAGAAAGGAGAAGGGGGTAAAAATCATATGATTGCTTAAACACACACTCCCTTCAAGTCCCAAGAGCTCTTGGCTTACAAAACACTAGAAAACTTTCTTTAATAGTTACAACTAAAAAATGTCAAAAGTTTGTAAAAATAAATAATGCACAAGAGAGATAAAAAAAATTATTAAAAAAAGTCTTATAATAAGAAGATAAAAAAAATTTACTGAGTATGTCTTATAAATAGGAAATGAGGAGTATTTCTCATGTATATATTATGCCACGAGTTCTACAATAATTATCAAATGGTACTTTATAGTTTATACTTTCCAAATTCGTATAAAAGCATTTCAGTTTCAATCATATGATCACTCTACATAGACATGAAACTCCTTGAAAAATTGAAAATTTTGATCATTCATCTTCAATGGGTACATACACCCACATCTTCCTACAATGATTATCAATGAAGCTAACCAAATATTGAGCACCAAAAAGTAACCTTTCAGACTCCAAGATTTAGTTTCATCTTTTTCCATCTTGAATTACATTGAACAATAACTCCCCTTATAGCCATATGAGTAATACCATTGTTAAGGAAAATACGGGGTTAAAATATTGAGGGCATCTCTATTTTTTTATGACTTTTGAGGACATATCTATAAAAAAAACTACGAGTAAAGTATACAAATAAACTTATTATTATACTCAACTTAAAATCTAAAGACATTAGGTGTGTATGTATAATTTTTTTTCTCTTACTTATATATTGCTTAATTTTCTTATTGATATCTAATGAGTGACTAACTCACACTAACTGAAAACCAAACAGAGCATAAGATGTATACGTTATATTCTTCAAAAAAAATGTATATGTTATTAGGTATATACATCCCACAACTGCTAGTAACTTTTGTGCTCGTTTATTTTTAATTGGATTAATTATACTTTAATTTTTGTATAATTTAGTTTCTTTTAATTTTAATTGTTTATATATTTAGCCTATACAGATTCTCAACTATTCAAACTAATTTCCTTCTGCCTAAAGTTTCATTTAATAATTAACAGAATATAACGGGGATACGAGATATATACTAGCAAAGTAAAAAATATAATTAAAATTAAAATGAAAATGCCTTTAATTACATTTTATTATTTCCATCCAATGAATATAGAACAACAAATATACGAGTAATATCCTGCTAAAAGGAAAAGAAACCTTGAAAAGCACATCCACAAGTGTCTTTAAAGGTTTGTCCAAAGGTGAAACTAGCAGGGACTTGGTGCAACTTTTTAAAAGATAAACTAAAAACAAAGAATTTGGAATGGTGCATGATGATGATGATGGAGCTTGAGGCACACTACCTTCTCATAGCAACCAAAGGAGAAGCCCTCATGATGCCCCACAAAATAAACCAAAACAATTCTTAAATATCAAAAGATATATATATGTGACGATATATAGAAATATGATTTCATGATAAGAATGAAATTAAGGAATTAGAGTTTGTTCAAGACATCCTTCATCAAGCTAGGGTTGGCAGTATGAAATTCAATCAACTCATTCAGTGTAATGTATCCATCACCGTCTTTATCAATCTCTGCCATTCGACGCTCAACTTCCTCCTGTGAAGTTAAGCCTAGCACTTTGAGAGCATCTGCAAACTCAGACAAGGAGATATTGCCATCGCCATTCACATCAAAGCGCTTGAAAACGCGTTCACACTCTTCCCTTTCACTACCCATAATTTTTTTCACGATCGATCACGAGAGGAATTGAATGTCATGTACTGAATTAATATTGAAATGGGTGAGATATTTATTTCAGAAGTAAAAAAACAAAAAACAAAAACAAAGGTGCCTCTAGCTAGAGACTCGGTCTTGATGCTATATGATCGGATAACCTTTGGAGTTTTACGACATGCAAGCCATTCGCAGGAATTTGTCTAACCATATTGATTTCTTGTCTCCAACTTTTCTTTCGGGATTCTTTGACCAACAATTGCTCGAGATTCATGGACTGTCTTTCGCATACTTCTTCATAATTAACCAATTTTAGTTTTGTATGATTTTTTTTTTGTGACTAGTTGTACATATATGAACACGTACAAATTTGGAATATTAATTCTTTTGTGTGTTAGCAACCTATATATACACACACATATACGTATATATATGCACCTTGGGAGGCTAAGGCCAGGTTTTAGAATTTTGAAGGATATATGTACAGATCTAGATCACTAATTCATAATGGAGTAGCTTGAAATTGAATAGATTGATTGGATATGATATAGCTCTATTGAAGAAAATGAGAAAACCATTAGTTAAGAGAGAAAATGAAGAAAATTAAGTGACAAGAAAAGAAAGTGAAAAGAGGTCTACTTAGAATATTAGGAAAAATAATTTTTTTGATATCCTTCGGGTGTATGTGGCAATTAAGAGATGAAAACTAGTATTTTAAAATCAAACCGATCATTAACTTCATATCAAGACATTGGTTATTGATTTAATGATTGAATTGAGAGTGAAACAGTATTAATAAAATAATATTAATTAAATAATACATAAAATAATAGTGTTAAAGGAACATAAGACCATAACGTTAAAATACTAAAAACTAAAACACAATTTCATATGTTGTTAACATTTAAAGTGAATAAAAAATTCAAATCAAATATATTACAGTAATTACAAGTTAAAGTTTCAACAATACACAAAAACATTTTATTAATAATAATAAGTTTACATTGAGAATAAAAAAAATGATAAATAATTTAGGTGGATTTTCATTTTTTTTCAAAGTCATAATTTTGTGTTAAACATTTTTCGTTGACCTGCTATACACTAATTTTTTTTATTTAGATTTTCATCTGTTTCTCAATTTTGACATTTTTTTGGACCGATTTTTCTTCAAGTCGTTTTGTGGTTTATTTGAATCGATGATCTAATTGATTCACCCATTTTTCAGTTCCACCAACTGATTTGATTCGATTTTCTAAACATGCATAAAGCCATAAATAATAAACTAAGAAAAGAATTTAGAAATAAAGATAAAGACAAAAATAAATAAAAATGTGAAAAAATGCTAATAGTGTAAGACTTGTGTTAATTAGGTCTTATTTATAAAAGGAGTTAAATATAATTTTGTTCCTTCAAGTATCGATTCATATTAGTTTTAGTTTTCCAAAAATTATTTTATTGCATTGGTCCTTGAAATTTTGAAATTTTTTCTTTTAAATTTTTCGGTTAAAAGTTTGTAACAATAATTGTTTCAGCATCAACAATTTCATTTCCAACAATAACATTCAGTATGCCCTGCAAAAATACAAAAAAAGAAGAAAAAACATTTTATGGCTCTATTTTTCTCAAACAAGGAGCATATACAGTTAAACTCATATTATCTATGATGTTGGTAGAATCTGATTCTAGGAAGTAGGAAGAAATATCAAGGTGCATTGACAGCAAAAGTTTTAATCTCAGTAATATTGTCTATGAAGGTAACTTACATTTAATAAAAAAAAATATCAACTAAATTAAATAATGGGTTTAAAAGAAAATTTAAAAAACTTTAAGAAATAAATACAAAAAATCTTTTTAAAAATCGTTTTATAATGTATTTTTAGAAGTCTAAAATTAATATTGATGAATTTTTGGAAGAGTGAAATTTATTTTATTTTATTTTCACATTCCTGATAAGATGTACAAGTTTAGAGAAGAGAAAAATAAGAAAATATGATGTGTGGAAAAAATAAAAATAAAAATACAAGTGAGAATATGAATATAACTACTGAGGCATGAACACACATACCACGTTTCCATGGTTCAACTTGGTATAGTAGTTCCTGTGGAGACCGGTGGGGTAGCGTGGAACGAGCAATGGTTCATTGTGATGAAAACGATGACGAAGCAACAATGTCAATGTCCATGGACCCTCGCGCGAGGCACGCACGAGCCATAACATCACACGCCAAAGACCGCGCAGTGTGGAACAACCTCATAACCCACTACTCCAAAATCCAACCTCTCATCCTACGCTGTCTCCCTGTTTAACAGACTCCCTTTTCCTCCCAACGTTGTCTCATGGACCGCATTAATCTCCGCGCACTCCAACACCCTCCTCTCCCTCCGCCACTTCCTCGCCATGCTCCGCCACAACACTCTTCCCAACCACCGCACCGTTGCCTCCCTCTTCACCACCTGCGCCGCCCTCACTGCCCTCTCTTTTGCCCTCTCCCTCCACTCCCTCGCCCTCAAACTCGCCCTCGCCCACCACCCCTTTCCCGCCTCCGCCCTCCTCTCCGTCTACGCCAAGCTCCGCATGCCCCTCAATGCACGCAAGGTGTTCGACGAAATTCCACAACCAGACAACGTTTGTTTCTCCGCCTTGGTAGTTGCACTCGCCCAGAATTCCCGCTCCGTCGACGCTTTGTCGGTCTTTTCCGACATGAGGTGTCGCGGTTTTGCGTCAACTGTTCACGGTGTTTCTGGTGGTTTGCGTGCTGCGGCTCAGCTCGCTGCGTTGGAGCAATGTAGAATGATGCATGCACATGCAATTATTGCTGGGTTGGATTCAAATGTGGTGGTGGGTAGTGCTGTCGTTGATGGGTATGGTAAAGCGGGTGTTGTTGACGATGCAAGGAGGGTTTTTGAGGATAGTTTGGATGATATGAATATTGTGGGGTGGAATGCAATGATGGCTGGTTATGCACAGCAAGGGGATTATCAATCTGCTTTTGAACTGTTTGAGTCTTTGGAAGGTTGTGGACTTGTGCCTGATGAGTACAATTTTTTGGCGATATTGACTGCTTTGTGTAATGCTGGGATGTTTCTGGAGATTTATCAGTGGTTTACGAGGATGAGAGTGGATTATGGTTTGGAACCGAGTTTGGAGCATTATACGTGTTTGGTGGGTGCAATGGCACGTGCTGGAGAATTGGAGCGTGCGGAGAGGGTTGTATTGACAATGCCATTTGAACCGGATGCGGCAGTTTGGCGAGCTTTGCTATCAGTTTGTGCGTATCGTGGTGAGGCTGACAAGGCTTGGTGTATGGCGAATAGGGTGTTGGAGCTGGAGCCAAATGATGATTATGCTTATGTTAGTGTTGCTAATGTGTTATCAAGTGCAGGGAGGTGGGATGATGTTGCGGTATTGAGGAAGATGATGAAGGATAGGAGGGTGAAGAAAAAAGGTGGGAGGAGTTGGATTGAAGTGCAGGGAGAAGTTCATGTTTTTGTGGCGGGGGATTGGAAGCACGAGAGGTCCAAGGAAATTTATCAGAAGTTGGCAGAGCTTATGGGGGATATTGAAAAATTAGGGTACGTTCCTGTTTGGGATGAGGTGTTGCATAATGTTGGGGAGGAAAAGAGAAAGGAGTCTCTTTGGTATCACAGTGAGAAGTTAGCTGTTGCGTTTGGGGTGTTGTGTGGATTTGCACCACCAGGGAAGCCATTAAGGATTGTGAAGAATTTGAGGATTTGTAAGGATTGCCACGAGGCTTTTAAGTATATGACAAGAGTTTTAGAAAGGGAAATAATTGTGAGGGATGTCAACAGATATCACAGATTTGTGAATGGTAACTGTACTTGTAGAGACATATGGTAGCATATACATGTTTGAGGCTTGTTTCTAATGATAAGTGCTGCTGAGAAAGAAAACTGATTTTTCCCCACTACGGTAAGTCTTTTTCTTACTGGACTTTCTGTTCCATTTTGACTTCTTTTGAGTTAGATCAAGTTTAAGATATTTCATTGCAACCTTTCTAGTGAATTCAGATAGGTGAACCTTGACTCTGAAAATTTTAGTATCCAAATTTCTCTTACAAACAAGGAGATGTATGTGGAAATTGTGTTATTCCCACAGTTAGTTTGTTGTTTTGTTATGGTTATTGCATGAGATGCAGTTAAGGTGGCTGAGTGGGCGGAACTCCACTTAATCCACTTGACATTTGATGTTTGAATAACATTCTGAAACTGTCGAGGTGTCTAGGTGAGTACACTTTGTTTCTATTGTATCTGAAAGATTGCTTGTGTGAGACATGCTATTTAAATCCCGAGCTTGTTCTATTTCTTGACTGAACAATATATTAAATTGGGCCAACAATTGCTATACATAGTTAGAATCCTACCTATGGAAAACAGTTATGCAAAATCACAAATGCAAAATTTGTTATGGCTTGTCTCAATGTACTCCCATTGAAAAGTTCAATTGCCAATTAGGAAAGCAAAGTTGATGGAAAAAGAGGGATGTGAGGACCCAGGAGGTAGGCATACAAAAAAAAAAAGCCTCATCTAGTTATCTGTTTAAAAAGGCAAGGAAAATTTATAGTTTCTTTATATTGTTTTCATTCTTTGACTTTGAAGCCACTTAAATTCATAAATTGCTAAATTCTATCGGATGACTTGATGCTTCAATCTCAATAATCATTGGTAAATTAATGCATTGTCATTTTATCAGAGTGTGCCATATTTGGTTTTTGGGTGGTCCTAAGTAAGTAGTATTGTTAAAATATAATGAATTTTTTGTAGAAGTAGAAACATAGGATTAATTGGGTCAGGGTTTTGCATCCTTTGATATATTTCCACCTTCATTCTTAAGGAACCTATTTGTATACTGTACAGTCACAATGTAAATACCGTCCAAGTGAGTTTTGCATCCAACACTTGAGTCGTTACAACAACCTAAATAAGGGACCAATTTTAAGGAAGCTAATTAAGGAACATGGTTTGGTAGGATTTAACAAATAAAATGTTCTCCATGGTTAATTCTGCCCAAAAGACTCTTGGGTCCAAAGTGGAAAAGTAGATCCAGTTAGAGGTCAAGTTAATAGGACTCAGATGTAAGCACATTACTATTATAAAGGAAATACTAGTAACACACTTTTTATTATTAGTTGAAATTTATTGAAAATTATAAAAAATTGTAGGTCACACTTCTTATTTAATGAGTTTTACTCATAATTTTATAGATTTCAGTAAATTCTAATCAATAATAAAGAGTGTATTGTCAACACTTTTACTCTATAATTTAATTATGTTGAGTTTGCGTTTAGGAAGTATATCTATATCTGTATCCTAAGCCTACCCAATTCCGCCATTTACATTTTGGGGGAAAACTTACCTGACCTTAGGACAAATTAAGTATTTCCTGTCAAATTTGGGGTCGGTTGGGGCCAGTGCCCTGTACCCACAGCTGCATATATGGGTTTTTTTTAGCCCTGTCTATACGGGGACAAAATATTTGATATTTTCTTCATCCAAAATGGTAATTACACCTTTGGCAGTTTTTAATTTGAATAAGCAAAATTTCAATGTGTTCTTGTTAAGCTTTATTCTATAAGAAACCAAACACACTCTAAGTCTAAGGTTGAATGCCATTTAAGCCATTACAATTCACAAATAATCCAATGCCATAGTAGCGTCAATCAACTTGTTTTTAGGTAAATCAGGATGAATATATATATATATATATATATATATATATATATATATATATAACTGAAAATGGAGAAAAATCAAAAGCACCCTGTATTTTCAATGTTATTAAAACTTCGTCTTACTTTTTTTCCTTGTTTCCAGTTTTAATCACTTGAAAAACTGCATGAATTCATGCATCAAATACAGAGAGATTGGGGAGAACGAAGTGGAGAAAGATCGCATGTTTTTGGAATCAGTGAGGAAATGCTTAAGAGGAAGAAGGTTGAGGCTGCCATTGTCAAAACACGCCCTCATAACACTTTTAACAGCTGAAGAAGTGAAGATTTCAACACCACTAACTGCCCTTGGGGAACTTATTATTCATTCATTGGAAAATTCGACAGCTTATACAAAATTCAAAAATCACTTCATACTTAGCATAAATGATTAATTGTGCTGGCTTCAAAGGGTAAAGTTATTGAAAGATACAATATATATGATTGATATTCTGTCATAGATGTTGTTACGGGAGATTAATGAGATTAATCTTATCTATATCTTTGTATTTTAAATTGGTTTGTTATATATTTTAAATATAGGTTAGTTGGTTTGTTATATATTTTAAATATAGGTTAGTTGTTAGTTTGTTAGACATAATCTTATCTAGTTATTAGTTTGTTATCTAATTTGTTATACTTTGTAACCTATAAGTACAGAGTTTTATTATCAATAAAATTACTTCACATATTTCTGTAAATATCTTCTTAACATGGTATCAGCCTAAGATCGATTCCTGTCACTTTATTCACAATGACTACACCACCAGATCATTCATCTCCATATTATCTCCACTCTTCTGATCAACCTGCTCAACCACTTGTCACACAGCTCCTCAATGGTGACAATTACCCCACTTGGAGTCGAGCTATCATTATGGCATTAGAAGCAAAAAATAAACTTGGATTTATTGATGGTACCATTCCCAAATCTGAACCAAACAGTCCAAATCTTCCATTATGGATTCGTTGCAACAGTATGGTCCAATCTTGGATTGTACATTCAACCACCCCAACAATTGCCAATTCCATTATCTGGATTAAGAGTGCACGTGACATTTGGCTTGATCTTCAAACTCGCTTCAATCAGAAGAATGCACCACGGATTTTTGAAATTCGTAGAGCAATTTCTAATCTAACTCAAGGCAATAATTCCATCTCTGCATACTACACGATATTGAAGGCATATCGTGACGAACTTGAATCTTATCGCACACTTCCAGCATGTGCTTGTGGTATTGTGCCAAATTTCAATGCCATCTATGATAATGATCATCTCCTGGATTTTCTCCAAGGGTTAAATGATTCATATGCTTCTGTTAGAAGTCAAATTCTTCTTATGGACCCACTTCCATCAGTGCCAAAAGCATATTCTCTTTTTTTACAGGAAGAACGTCAACGTTCTTTATCAGATTCTCGATCTGTCACATTGGATCAATCAGCAATGTCTGTTCAACATGCTTCATCCCGCAATGCCAATTCTAAGTCTCAATATCATTGCTCTATTTGCAATGTTGATGGTCATTCTGACAGTCGTTGTTACTCAAAAATTGGATATCCTTCCTGGTGGAAACATGATGTTGGTTCTAAGAAATCTCGGCGTGGCTCTACCAGTCGTTATAATCGTGACTCGGGATCTTCTCTTCAAGCTCATTCAAATGCTGCTGTTATTACACCATCTTCGGATTCTTCACCTCCGAATAATTTAACTCCAACTCAGGTTCAACAGCTTCTTTCTCTCCTTAATACTGGTAATGAACAACCTGCTGCAAACTTTGCAGGTACTTCTTTCCGCTGTTTTGCTTCTTTTAAACCTCATTCTACCATTTGGATTCTAGATTCTGGTGCCACACATCATATGGTATCTGATCTGTCTCTTTTTCACTCATACAAAAAAGTATCTACTTCTGTTAAATTGCCTGACAATCAATTGGTTCCAATTCACCATATTGGTTCTGTTTTTTTAAAACCAGGTCTTTCAATCTCAAATGTCCTACATGTTCCATCTTTTCACTTTAATCTCTTGTCCATTAACAAACTTTCCACAGACACTAATTCTTGGATTACTTTTACTCTCACTACTTGTTTCTTACAGGACCAGAAGACGAAGAAGATTACTGTGATGGGTGAGCAACATGGGGGCCTCTACACCATGGATAATTCCTCTGCTGCTTTTGTCACTTCTGCATCTTTTGGTTCTCATTTTGATTTGTGGCATTGGCGCCTTGGACATCCAGCCATAACTTTATCTCCACAGTTCAATAATTTAGATTCTAGCATTAAGTTTTCAAAAAAATGTACTTGTACTGTTTGTCCTTTGGCTAAACAGTCTCGTTTAAAATTTCCTTTGAGTTGCATCTCTACTGTTAAATGTTTTGAATTAGTTCATTTTGATATTTGGGGACCATATAGTAAAAATCATTCTTCTGGTGCCAAATTTTTCTTGACTGTGGTTGATGATTTTTCTAGGAGTACTTGGGTATTTCTCATGCAACACAAAAGTGAAGTTAACTCAATTCTCCCTTTCTTTTTTAAAATGGTTGAAAATCAATTTCATTCGAAAATTCAAAAAATTCAATCTGATAATGCACGTGAGTTTTTCAATTCCAATACCACTCTTTTCTTTCAAAATTTGGGAGTACTCCAACAATCAAGTTGTGCTTATACTCCTCAACAGAATGGTATTGTAGAACGTAAACACAGACATTTACTAAACATTGCACGTACCTTACATTTTCAATCCAACTTGCCATTAGATTTTTGGGGAGATTTTGTATTAACTGCTGCTTACATAATTAATCGCTTACCTACAACAATCTTACAAGGTCGCACACCCCATGAAATTCTTTTTAATAAAAAACCAAATTTTTCACACCTTCGAGTCTTTGGTTGTTTGGTTTATGGTCGAAATACCAACATCAGTCACAAATTTTCTAATCGGGCATCTCCAGGAATTTTTTTAGGGTACCCTCATGGTCAAAAAGGATATAAAATATTTGATTTATCTTCACAAAAAATTTATGTTACAAGAGATGTTATTTTTCATGAACATATTTTCCCCTATCAAATGCTTAATACTCAGAATCCAAAATTAGTGTTACCTTTACCCCCACCAGACATGACCATTTCTTCTCCCATTATTCACCCATTTCCTGAAGAGGATTTACCCCCTCATGACCACCAACAACCCCTAAATCCTTTTCAACCATTCCCTGTTGCAATAGAATCTGAACAATCAGCATCATCCACCGAACAACCCACACCACCTACCACTATTATCTCTCCACCACATGTTCCGCACTATACAACACGTACGAGACACCGCCCTCGTTATCTTGATGATTATGTGGTTTCTTTCCCTTCATCACAGTCTTCTTCTTCTACCAATGGTTCAGGTTCCCTTTATCCTATTTCTAATTTTTTATCTTATGACCGTTTTTCAAATTCCTATCGTTCTTTTCTTTCTTCTTTGGCTGTTGATACTGAACCAAAGTCTTATTCGGAGGCTAAGAATTTTCCGGAATGGCGCAATGCCATGCAATCTGAGATTGATGCCTTATATGAGAACAAAACTTGGTCATTAGTACCTCTACCAGCCGGAAAAAAGGCAATTGGTTGTCGGTGGGTATATAAAATTAAACGAACTTCAGATGGCAGTATCGAACGATATAAAGCGAGACTTGTTGCCAAGGGTTATACTCAGCTTGAAGGAGTTGATTACTTTGAGACTTTTGCTCCTGTTGCCAAACTTGTCACAGTTCGAGTCCTTCTCTCCATTGCTGCAGCTAAACAATGGTCGTTACATCAACTTGATGTCCATAATGCCTTTCTACACGGGGATTTACATGAAGATGTATTTATGCAACTACCCCCTGGTTTTCGTCGTCAAGGAGAGACCCGCGTTTGCAAACTACAAAAATCTTTATATGGTCTTAAGCAAGCTTCAAGAAATTGGCATTCAAAATTCTCACAAGTTCTTCTTGATTTTGGTTTCACTCATAGCAATGCTGACCATTCACTATTTTGCTTGCATCACAATTCTAGCTCTGTGTTTCTTCTTCTTTATGTCGATGATATCATCATTACAGGTTCACATCTTCATCTTATTACTCTGGTTAAGGATTTTCTACACAAAAAATTCAAAATTAAGGACTTGGGACGATTGAAGCACTTTCTCGGTATCGAAGTTGCCACATCTAAAAAGGGTTTATTTCTATCTCAACGTCAATATGCTCTTGACATCATCTCTGATAGTGGTCTTACTGGTTCAAAACCAGTAGATTTTCCCATGGAGCAACATTTGAAATTCTCTCCATCACATGGTACTGCATTATCTGATCCTTCCCCATATCGTCGCCTTGTGGGTCGCTTAATTTATCTTACAGTCACACGTCCAGATATCACTCACTCGGTCAATATATTAAGTCAGTTTATGCATGCTCCTTGCCAATCTCACATGGATGCTGCTATTCGTCTTGTTCGTTACCTAAAGGCCACACCTGGGCAAGGTCTGTTTTTTTCATCTAATTCAGACTTCTCCCTTCGTGCTTATTGTGATTCAGACTGGGCTAGTTGTCCCATAACTAGACGGTCCACAACTGGTTATTGTATTTTTTTGGGTACTAGCATCGTTTCTTGGAAAACAAAAAAACAAAGTGTGGTTTCCCGTTCATCCGCTGAAGCTGAGTATAGAGCAATGGCAAATGCAACTTGTGAAATCAGTTGGCTTTCATATCTTTTGCAAGACATTGGCCTTCCCATTTCCGGATCAACTCCTCTGTATTGTGATAATCAATCTGCTCTTCATATTGCTTCCAATCCGGTTTATCATGAGCGCACTAAACACATTGAAATTGATTGTCATGTTGTTCGTGAAAAAATTGCTTCTGGTCTCATTAAAACTATGAAAGTCAGTTCAGTGAATCAAATAGCAGATATATTTACCAAGTTTCTTGGTAGAGATCAGTTCATGCACTTAAAAGCCAAGATGGGTGTTTCAAACTTACACACACCATCTTGAGGGGGAGTGTTACGGGAGATTAATGAGATTAATCTTATCTATATCTTTGTATTTTAAATTGGTTTGTTATATATTTTAAATATAGGTTAGTTGGTTTGTTATATATTTTAAATATAGGTTAGTTGTTAGTTTGTTAGACATAATCTTATCTAGTTATTAGTTTGTTATCTAATTTGTTATACTTTGTAACCTATAAGTACAGAGTTTTATTATCAATAAAATTACTTCACACATTTCTGTAAATATCTTCTTAACAGATGTTACTGCTGATTAAAGTTATTGAAAGATTTTACTACCATAAAATTTCCAAAAGGGACAATTACAATGACCTCTGTTGAGGTTAGCGGTAAATACACCTAAACCCTACTTGATTAAAATATTATACATATGTTCTTATCTTATATATTATTCATATCCGTTATTTTTTTAAAAAAAATCAAAAGTGTGTGCACGTTTATCCGTCAAATTTGATGGTTTTGAATCAGTTCAAACGATCAAGTTACTTTGGCAGTATCGGTTATATAACCAACTAAAATTGAAATTTGAAATCCATGCTCTGCACGAATTCTAAAGAAAAAATAGTAAAAAATAAAAATAAATTGAGTAATTGAATAAAAAATATTGTCCAATCAACACATGACAGTGGTTTGACAGTTTTAATAATATTATTGATTGTATAACTAGTTATGTTATATCTAAAACCAATTATATAATCGGTTGTTGGATAAATAATGGGTTATTTAACCAATTTTAAAAAACAAATAAATTTAAAAACAGATTTTATACTATTTTATATATTTTCTAATGGAGTAGTTTAGTCATTGGTTAAGTTGAAAAAAAAAGACCTTTCTAAAATGGTTATAGCAAAATTTCAACTATATCAGTAACTTAGCTATTTGTTTTCTTTGTTTAGAATCAAAATATTTTGAATTGCGTTTTATTGCTTACAGGTTACAGTCATGATTTGGGACTAATTAATTAATTATAAGGAAAGGATAAAAGTTCTTTAAGTGAAGATTAACTAAAAAAGGGAGGGAAAGGCCGAAGGGGGGAATAATTGTGATTCTTCTTTATATTTTTATGCATTAGCAACAAAATAAGATATGGTAATGACGTTACTATATTGCCAACCGGTGATTCCAATCAAAATATCCTCCTGTCAAATAAATTACTCATCCGACATTGAGCATAAAGTATATGCATGCATATTTCTAATCATAAGCATCTGCTATCCAGAATGATATATAAAATTTAATAGTAATATAGATGATATTAATTGGGCTATATCAGCCAAATTCTCAATATATATCTAGAGCAAGCTAGGTCCTTTTGATAGCATCTCTAAAAATTATATCTGATTTCTTCCCACCTTAATCAGACTATCTTCCCTCATATCCATCTTTTGCAATAGGTTTCTACTTTCTATTAGTCTTCTCCTCAATACATTGACTAAACAAGAGTTTATTGTATTTTTTTATTATTTAAAAATAAGAGAATATAGCAATTGACTATAAATAACTTTTCCAATTGTCTTTGATCTTACTTGCAAATGAGAGGATATACTGATTTAAAAATACTCTATTATATTATATAGTAGTTGGCAATTAATATGTCTTGATGGTATTATTTGGATCATGTGCATTTATAAATGACAATTCATTAGTATATGTATGCATTGACGCAGCTGTGACATTAGTCGAGTTATTGTGATCTTGAGGTACGTCATCATTGGCTCATTGCTTTGCTAGTTGTATTTTAAGCTTTTCCGGTCCAATATTTTTTTGAGAAAATATAATAAGTTTGTGGTTGGTGAATGAACTTAATATGTATGTATTTCAATAGTTATATCATTTTTAACTTTTTATCACATGTATTATAAGACAATTAATGAAGTCACAAATAACTATAGTACTACCCGTTCAAATAAAAAGTATATGAGTTGCACGAAATATAATATGTAAGGCTGAGATTTTTCAGATAAAATTTAATCAATAAAAATTCTAAATATATATGATGATTTGATGAAAATCACGATTTGTTTCTTTTGATGATAAAAAAAAATCGTAATATTTATCATTTCTCTAAAGATAAATGTCACCTTCTTTCCAAAGGAATGCCCGTTTTTCTTTTGGAAAATGTTACCAGATGGTACGAAAAATTCTTGCACAAATAGCTTGATAAAAAAGTGTATTAGCAGTTCTGCTTTCTTTCTATAATTGTCATTAATTGTTATTTTCAGTTGGATTTTAAATACTTTGTTAGTGATTTTGAGAATTTATAAAAATGTCAAAGAAGTTTCTAACATTCTTGTTATGGACTTGAGGTTTTTATCCAGAATTTTATTTAGTTTTTAAAATTTAAACTCGAAAGCAATTTGTAAAATTGTACAAAGAAACAAAAGACTTATTCACAATACTTTTATATTAACATTCCATCGCCAATCACACTGTATACAAGTTTTTTGAAGTGCATAGCTTTTTCTCTCAAATTATAATATGTATTAATTAAAAAAAATCAATATAAAAACTTTCAAGGGCAGAGTAATTTAATCTTTTATGAGAACCGCTACAAATTGGACATCCGTACGTTCAGCTATTAATTAATAGAATGACGTGAGTTGGCCACTAAGGTTTGCTGGCCAAGGATACTGCATTACTGCAATCTGATATCAAAAGTAAAAAGAAAACATGCTACGTGTCAAAAAAATTGGAAGAGATCTTACTGACCAAATCTCACAAAATAATTCGTTGAAGCATAATATAGATTTCATTATTTTACGTAACTAAAACCAAAATTATTCATGTTACATAGATAATATATATGAACATGAACAAGTTTAATTTCATAATATGGATTGAAAACGAAGTTTATAAATGGATTGAAATGAGTGTGTTATTTTGGAGTTGCATGCGGCCAGTGATTCCAATTTTCCTTCTATAGTCAGTTTTACAGTTGTATTTGTTTTTATCCAGACGAATGAGTTTATAAGTATTTTCACTTTTAAAGATTTATTTGGATAAACTTATGTAAAAGTAATTATAGGAGAAGGAAAAAAGAAGAAAAATATAAAATAAGTTTCTTATAAATTAAAATGAATTATTTATTAACTTTATTAGTTAATCATTAATTAATTTATAAATATCTTTTCATTTTTTAGAGAAATTATATAAATGTTTTTTATAAATTAATTAATAAAAAAATTATTTTAGTTTATAGAAAAATTATCTATTTCTTTTTCTTTTCTTTTCAAAGAATTACCAAAAACAACTTATCCAAACATGCTTCCTATTGACTCAAACTTCAGATAACAAAATATGGATACATGCCATGTAGAATAAAATATATTTTTTAATATAGTGAGTAAAATATCGGTTACATAATATCAACTTTTACTATAGAAATTAAAGTCCAGTATTAGAGTTTCTGATCGATAAACTATATACAACAACCTGCTGACATAATTAAAGGATACTGACCCATCAGATAGTAAACTTTAATCTTTTACCAAGTCAAAACTTTTAACCCTCATTTTCTCCAAGTGTAACTTCCCATTAAGATTGCGTGAGAAAAAGTCTTTGAAGTAATCTTCCATCAGCATGCTTTTGAACAAGGGTGGGTTCTCAGAATTTAACAAACTCTTCACGGGCCCAATCTCTGCCTCAAATTTGGGGTTGAAGAACATAGCAATAGAAATTCTCTCCTTCTCTTTGTTCACTGCAGCCCTATGCTCTATGCTGGTATAGGCCCCATTACTAAGAATCTGCAAGATCACCGACAGCATGAGTTATGGATAATTAAGGAGATATATAGTGAGATACTATCATTTATAAATAAGCCATGATTATCAACTACCTTTCCATTAATTAGGTGTTAATGCATGCTGTTTCAGTTTTGAAATACTGTACCTAATAACTAGTAAAAAAATTAAGTGAGGGAATCAATGCTATCAGAAACTATTTTATGGAATTACTTAAAAAGTCAATATTTACTTTTAAAAAAGTCAAAATTCACGCTTTGATATAGAAATGTGAATAGCTCGTACGTTTTGTCAGTGTTTATGATTTGTCTCATGTTGTTCTTAATGTAAATACAATAAAAAAAAGAAGAAAAATAACAATAAATAAAATAAAAGGAGGGGTTTTCTTTTGAGTTTCACATATAAAACTTTTCTCTCCTAAAGTAGAGAAAATGTTCATTGTATTTTTTTGTTTTACTTTTTTTAAATTAAATATTTTTTGTAATGTAAAAAAATAATAAATAATTTCATGTTAAGAAAAAGAATAATATGATACAAATTTTATTTTTTAGTTAAGTTAATTTTTAAATTAGTATAAAAAGATTTTTATAACAATTTATTTATGTTTCACTTACTCTTCTACATCTACCCCGAAAGAAACAGAATTTCTTTATTTCTTTATTTTTCATGTCTATTTATCCAAATAAAACATCTTTTATTATTTTATTTTTCTTTTACTTCTATCAGTGTTTTTCTCTTTTTTCTTTTCTCTCTATTTCACTTCTAATTCAAATACACACAAATCTAAACTTTGAAAAAAATAATTTTCATTAAACAAATTAAGGTAAAAGTTTTTGATCGATAACATATTTAAATAAAAGATCACACTTTAGACTATTTAAAAATATTTTAAATATGATAGAGTTATAAGTTTATATTCATTATTTCTTTCTTTGAGCTCAAGAAACTGTTTAAAGATAAGTTTATCAATCTATTTTAAAGATTTTATTAAAAATAAACTTTAAATTAAGAAAAAAATATTAGTTTTGAAAAAAAAAAACTTAAACTAAATAAAAAAACTAAACTTATTTTAAATTACAAAATAAATATAAAAATATAAGCTGTTTTCATTCATTTGCATCATCCATGATCTTGACGTGACGATGTTGAATTTTGCTTTATCCATTTAAAACAGTAAAAAGGTTTGCACAGTAACCGGATTTATTGGACATAGTTTAAGTTAGATGCACAAAACTAGACTTATTATTATTTTATATATATATATATATATATATATATATATATATATAATGTATATGCCTATGTTCAATAGACCACGTGCTGAATTAGTATTAAAAAAATTGAATGAAAAAGGAGAGAAAAGCATGACCACACCTCCATGATGTCCCCAACGTTAACTACAAAAGCATCTGGAAGAAAGGTCACAGGAATCCAAACCCCACCTTTCTTTATCTCAAGACCATCCACACCATTGACCTGGTGAAGGATGGTTATGCCTGTGGCATCAGAGTGCGGGGTGAGCCCTACAACAAGCTCTGGCTTTGGACATGGTGGATAGTATGTCATTCTCACTGACTGCATGCCATCATCAAAAAACTCCTCCACTTCTTTCATCTCCATGCTTATGGCTTTTCCTAATAACCCCAGAAGTGCCATACCTAGTTTCCTCAATTCTCCGAAGTATGACTCCAAAGTATCCCTTCACAAATATATACATATGTCATAAGGTGTATATATACATACATAGATATCTGATTACTTTTGATGTTAGTTTTCCAATCAGAATTGATATTTAATGTAAATCTTATAATTATTAATTATACATACATAAGCATACAAATTATTATACATATCTCATAATTAAGCTATATACATATATACATATATATCTGGCTACTTTCATACTGTTCTCCAATCAGAATTCATATCTCATCTTAATAATTTACATTGATATTGAATGTAAATGTTTATTACGTACGTGAATTATCAAAGTAAAACTCTAAATTATAATTAGAAAACAACATTAAAAATAAATAAGGAATTGCATATAATTTTTCTCTTTATTTATTGAGGGTTTAATAGAAAATAAGGAAACTAAGAGAGAAAAATGAATGTAAGTATATACTTCAACGATGCAGGGAGCTCAGGGAAAAGATGTGGCTTTCTTCTTTCAAGAGGGTTGATCACCATGTAGAACCTGTCCCCCCAGTCAAGCTTTTGATCTTTACATCTTATCACAGTTCCATAGCCTTGAACATCTCCTGGTCTTACTTGGTACTTCTTTTTCTCTTCAATGGGAAGCTTGAAGAACTTCTCAATCTCAAGTTTCTGCTTCTCCAGCAGTTGAGAGCTAACACCATGGTTCACCACCTGCATAAACAAAACAGTAGTGTTCTCATATAAGACTAAAACACAAATTATTCATTAGTTAACACTTAACAGCAATGACTAATTAAGTAATTATATTAATTAATTAATGCAAATGGAAAAGTTATCACTAATTCTATGCTTGAAATTAAGGGTATCTATATTAGGGTACAAACCTGAAAGAAACCCCAATCTTTGCATGCTGTGAACAACTTGTCGAGTTCAGCATCATCTATAGCATTTTCATGTAGCAAGGCTTTGAAGTCAAAAACGGGAATGGTTGGCAAAGTGGTTTCATTTGATCGAATTGTAGGTTCTTGTGGGCGAATATACATTTCTGGTATTCCCATTTCTGGTTTCTTGGGCATGTCCATCACGCCAAGAACAGAACGAGAGTTCCCAAAGACACGAACCTGCTGTGATGAAGCCATTGGCAAATTCAATTAAGGTGCAATGACAACGAACGGTGTGATTGGTATTTATGCAGCAAGAAAATGCCGTATCCAGTTTGGACCCGTTCTTGAAGGTTAAAAAAGTTATTAAAATGTGGATATATTTGACTATGACGACTTAAATAATTAATTTGTACGGCCATGATGGCTATTTACTTGCCGCAGTAGAAGAACTTGTTTCAAATGTGCATATGTGCTACGATTGCAACTAATTTAATTAATGCATATATATTCAACACTGTAGGTTATGTATTTCGATAAAATTTAGTTGAAGGATCAACTGTCTTCTATTTTTTTTATCCATGAGATTGATTTAGAATATTTATTAATTTGATTGATAATTAATTTTGGTCAGAAAATTTAACTAATAATTTTTAATGAGATTTTTCAATCAAATCACATTTTTTTATTCATAAGATTTAAATTTAAAATCTTATTTAAGAAAAATTGGTCCAATACTACTCCGACTAATAATTTATTGGTTGATCAAATGTCTTTTAATGATGTGATTGCAAGTGGTTAAACAACATCCCAGTATTACAAAAACTGATTTTTATGACGATTCTATAGTAATTTTCACGACGATTTCAAGATTGTCTTTGAAGCAAATGTCATTAAAAATGTTACTTTCAATAAATAGTCTTAGAAAAGTGTTTTTTTTTATAAAAAAATAAAATTCATCATAGATAACATTTAAATTAAATTGGAGTTGCACGATGTTATGTTTCAGGAAATTAAGTCCTATGAGAATTCAATTACATTGAACATGTATGTATGTATGTGTATGAGATAATTAATCATAGATATACTTCGTGAAAAAGGATGATATTTACTTTTCAACAACTCGCCTTGTTATGTAGATTTGTCATATATAGCTGAAAACTCTTTTGTTTTTAAATTTCTTTGAAGTTTGGAAAAAAATTCCTTCTAGTATTTCCTTGACTAGATAAACAAATTGCTTGGTACAAACACGGCTTGCATTCAGACTCAATCAACAAAAGCAGAAAATTCTTGAAGTGTACCCGAAGAGAGCATGCGCAATTATTATACAATTTATATAGGATAAAGATGGATTAGTTTTCCCTTAGCTAGCTTATTGCACAATTTATAGCAATTAATAACCATTAATTTTCAGAAAGAAAGCACAAATTAAAGAGGTAGGTGAAATACCATAAAAAGGGTGAAATAGCATTTTAGACTGTATTAGGGTGAAAATTAAGAAGGGGGGAACAAAAAGAAAAGGAAAATATTGAAGAGAAAGTGATTGTATAATAGGACAGCAAAAAAAGATATATATAAAAGTAAATGAAGTATAAAGGAGATAGAAAAAAAAAATGAATATGTATTTACAAGATTTGTGGATAATAATTGGACGTGCTTTATTCAATAAAAGTATCTATATAATAACTGAAAGTGAAAAGAAACTGATTTTGTGAAGAAAAAAAATTACGTCTTTTTGAAAGCTCCAAATTAATTAAAACGTGAAAACAATTTTTTTGGGTACTGATTGGTTTTTATTTTCAAAAAATAATGTTTTCAATTTTCAAATTGCAATTAATAAAACAAGGTTTGCTTAAGCATAGTTAGTGAAGAGTGGTATAGTAAGGCATGAAATAAAGAGAGAAATTAAAACAGATGAAAAAAGAAAATGACAAAAAATCTTTATTTCTGTTTTTTTTAATTAAACAAGGTTTTTGTATATTAATAATGATACTTTGTTATGATAAATGTTAAGATATATATCACCAAAATTTACGGTGAGGTAAAAGTTCGGTAACGTTAAAATACCGAGTTAACATAAATATTTACGGTCGGCGCCGTTCCAACAATCATGCAGGAAATGAAAGGCATTAGGCACATCAGTAACTTTTACGTACAAATGGCCTTGGTAAGCCATGATAACTAATTACCTATAGTAAAATTAAAGAACCGATGTCCAAGTTAATGGACCAACAACTAGTAAAATTTGACACTTTTAATAATGATCTTAAGAACAGAGAACTAATTAATAATGAAAAATATTTGTGGTTTATATAAAAATAGATTATTAAAGTTTGAAAATATCAGTTAAAAAAGGGAAGAATAAAAATTCTCCATCAGTTCCACCTCAGCCAGATTGCAAGTTGCTAGCTAGTATCAAAGATTTGAAAGCTGGATGCATATGAAGCAAATTGAAGCTCCATGCCTTTCATCAATGAATTGCTGTTCTAGTTGCAATTATTTGACTTGTAGCCTTAGTGGATACACATGTACATCTACAAAACGTGATTGTCCCCAAATTAAATTGTAGGATTTCTTTCTAAAGACATTCTTTAAGAAACTTAAAATACAAAGTTTTTTATTGGAATGCAAAATATTAAGTTGATAATAATTATATTAATATTCTCCAATAATTTTTAATTTAAATGTTTTCTTCTTTTAATTTCTTAAATACATAAGAGTACTGATTAACAAGATTATTATTCATATATATGATCTAACTAGCTATCACCTCTCAATATGGTGTTCACCAAATTTCTCACGACAATTGCACCCCCACAAAGTGAGTCGCTAGTGGCCACTGATGGTCCCCATGATCAGAATGCTATTCTCAATCATGCATCTTCATTAATTACTTATTATTTGTTTAAAATAAATATTTTAATGAAAAGGAGCATATGTTATAATACCACAAGAAAAAAATAATAGAACCGTATCTATGCATAAGTTTCCTAGTGAGTTTACAACAAAAAATGAAAAAAAGTTCAACAGTGCATTTTTGTTTGTTACCATCACATTAGTATAGAGAATTAATTAATTTTACTTGATAACTAATTTTTTCAGAAAAACTTGACAGATTGATCACCTTCAGTGGGATTTGCTAGTGGGTTTAACGATAAATAATGAAAAAAAGAATTGATTAGTACGTTAAATGGTCATAATTTAATGAGAAATTAAATATGAAAATAATACTCGGTGTCAATTTATGAAAAGGTCAAAACTAAGCATGATTATCTATTTTAAATTATTTATGTTCAGTATACTTATTTATTTTTAATTTTGGAAAACATATAAACAAAGTTAGATGTAATAAAAAAAAAATACTCTAGTGCTTTGCAGTTTGCAGCACATTATAACAAATTGTTACGCATTACGAATTTGAATGTACAAAAAAAGGTATGGGTCCAAGGTTGGAACACCGACTCTATATATACAATTCATAACAATTTTTATGTAAGAAAAAATAAAAAATGAAAAAATAGAAAAATGAATGATTATGATGGGTCAACCTATTTTCTCATCATTAAAATGGTGGGTTATATTACATTATTATTATTATTATTATTATTATTATTATTATTATTATTATTATTTTCTAACAACTTTTTATGCATGTTATTTTAGCTTTTCTTGTATATAGTCTACGAATCAAATGTAAAACGACGGGGTGAGTCATATTGTAAAATCATGTTTTATGAATATTTAAGGGAGTTAGCGGCTTAAAAAAAAAAGGAGTTAATCAGGCTGGCTATATTAACTAATGTGGGAGATTAAGAAGTTGTAACGAGCTTGATCTCCAAAAAAAAGTAGTAAGGAGCTAATAGATGTTAAAAATTAAAATAAGTAATTGAATTTCTATATTTTTTTACAAATCCTCTAAATATTTTATGAAGAAAATGTTAAATAAAAATGAATATATCTAATAATGTTTTAGAAATTTCAAAAACATTTAATACTTTCTTTATTTAACAAATAGAAGGATTAATAGAATTAATGACAAGGAGATTCAGAATTATTTCAAATGAATATCAGAAGATATGCAAGCTAGGCTACAATAAATTATGGCTAAACAGTAGTTTCACGATGTTGAGATATTATAATTGCGTAACTTGTTTAATATTTTTTTTATATATGTTTTAAAATATAAATTAAAATAAAAAAGTTTTAATAGCTATAATTATTTTAAATATTCTTTATCGTGCGGATTTCCAATCCTGCATCAGTTTGCCTGATATTCAGAATATGAATCCATAGTTTCCAGATCTGTACATCAGCAAGGAAATGCTGCGTATTACTATATTTTTATACATGACAGCACTGACTGGAGTATTCTTTAGCATATCCAAAATGTTGTTAGAAATGTTCCAAAACAAAGGGTCTCCTATTTCTGGGCGCCAAAACCAAATACGAGCCATGCTATATTGGAGTGGCTGTTTAATCTTTTTTTTATGAACTGTGTTATTCTTTTTGTTGTTAAAGAGCTAGGTTGATATGATACACGTTGTTGAATTATGTTGGCAACTTAGAAAGGAAATAAATTCTCTCTTGGTTATTGTATTATGTTGGTAAATTTTATATTGCCTATATTATATATATATATATATATATATATATATATATATATATATATATATATATATA
>CM023945.1:26974886-27051500 GCA_013407115.1 Glycine latifolia
CCTAGATGGCTAGATTATCTCAGGTCCATACACAACTTAGAAAGGAGTATTATTATCTATATTGCCTAGATTATCTTTATTATAATAGCTTTCGATATTTGAAATGTCAAAAAAGGGTATTGTGTATATTAAAAAGTCTGCAAATAAATTTTATGTAGTTTGATGGAGATGACTCTATAAATCTGTATAGCATATGTAGATTTATAAAGTCATTTTTACATCTTTTAACAAATAAACTTGATGAAATATTGTGAAAAAATAACTCATCATATGTATATGTTTTACTGTGATCCATATTTTGAATGGTTTAACTGGAAAAAGAACATGATTATACTAATTTAATTTTCTTGAGTTTTTAATGTATGAAAATTATGCAAAAGTGAGAAGCGTTAAATTTTTGTGGATTCCAACTTTGACTTTGCATCCTTGTTAATTAGGTCATACTTCAGATTCTAGTAATGTAACTGATGTGGTCTTAGTATTTATGAAAAGCTAAAAAATAGATATACATGTTTTCATGAAGAGAGTTTGATTGGATTTAATGTGAATCATAGAAAAAATTGGGCTTGATGAAATTAACGTATTATCCTAAACAACGTAACACAGATGCAATGTTTTAAGAATACCTCTAGTTTTAGACATTTGGACTATGAGTACCAAATTGTCAAGCACAAAATTATTTGCAATTTCCGTGAAGACTCTTAAAGTCGATTAACTTTAAGGGCTCCCAGAACCCAGCACAAACAACTTTTCTCCCAGAACCCAGCACAAACAACTTTTGTATCTAGCTTCTAAAAGTGGGAAAGTGGCATCAACATTATATTCAATTTAATTCATTTTTAAAAATTGAAAATGGATAAATCCATTATAAATTGAAAATGGATAACTTAATGAGTTCTCATTGTTAAAAGAAATGATTTTTTCTCTTTTCACTTGTTAACGGGAAAAGGGTGGATATTAAGGTATATGCACTTGCAAATACCTACCACTTGAAATTACTTAAATATTTTTAGTTATATATAAATTGAGTTTTTGTAATTTATTTTTAGTATAAATATATGTTTTAAAATTATTTATTTTTAGTGTAAATACATGCATGTTTCAACATTGTATGTTTTTTTTTTTATTTTTGGCTTAAAATATTTATTTTAACAAATATCGATCCATATATATATATATATATATATATATATATATATATTCGTGATAGCCATGAACATTTATTAAAATCATGGATACTTAACGAATACTTGTGTGGGTATATATAAAGTGCATGACAAATTTTCATCCATCAAACGGGTTTACTACCTGTACTTGCCTCATCTCATTGTTTTCCCTAACTATGCATAAGAAAATTGTGTTTTTTTTTAAATGTTCCTTTTAACTTGAATAGTGTTTTAAATTTGATGAAGGTAGACATGATTTAAGGTAAAAAAGGTAATGTTCAATACTCTTTTTCTTAAATTTATGTATTGATTATGTAACTGTTATTTTTAATATATTGCCTTGTATGACATTTGTATCTGGTTTAGAGTGTTCTTTGTATTCTACTTCTCAATAAAGTTTTGCTTATAAGAAAAATTCTTGCCGCTAAAATATAAATATGTTATATATTTGTGGATGCTATGCTAACTATATAAACATATTCTTGTATGAAAATTGATATATATGCTTTTGAAAAAATAATCAATGTAAGAAAATGTTTAATGAATAAATTTTAGAATTTTTTTTTTGAAAACTCATGAAAAAAATCTGTATATATACAAATAAATACAATTAATTTTAATGTTATATGACAATTGTGTATATCTTTTTTTTTTTTTCCGGTTCATCATTTATGTTTAACATAATATAATATTTTACTTTTTTTTACAGAAATATAATATTTTACTTAAAAAATATAAATATGTATTTATACAGTTTGCTTGTCGTAATAGAAAAGTAAACACTCGAATAGCCTTTGACCCATAAAGGTATTTACGATTAAATTAATATATATTTTTTCTTTGGGATCGAGTGGAATATCAGCTAACCAATAGAGTTATGGTTCTAGAAGTAGAAAGCAAAACAATATTATAGTTCTTTTAGCCCATATAATTTTCACGTGAAATTAGATATACTCGTGATTCATGAGTATAGAATATTTTAAGCTTACGCGTGGCGACGGTTCAAAAACATATACTAATATAGAGTTTAATTTTAAAATATAGTATAAAGACAGTTATTTATTTATAAATCACGTTAGATATTATTTTTAAAGTAACTTATTATTAAATTATTTTTTTAATAATATAGTAATTTAATATTAAATAACAGTATGAGTTATTTGACATAATATTTATGTAAGTATCATATTCATTTTGTTATTTATCCCTTTTCTGTTGCCAGTGTTGTGAATATTTCTGGTCAAGTTAATTAGTTTCTCAATGCTAAATAGGATGAATTTCAAAGTTTTGAAGGAGGATGTGTAAGTAATTCTCATCTTTGTGGATTTGGATGTTGCACTTGGGACGAAGCACTCACTCGTTCTTACCTCAGAAAATCTTGATAAGATGAATATTCAAAGTGAGATTACTCTAACAATTTACACATCTTACAAATGGACTGAACAACAATTAGCTATTATTTCATTAGTCATATTTAATGATTCTAGGAATCTCACATTAAGATTATTTTTTGAGATGAGAAATGTGAGATTATTTGAGGATGTAGAGTTTAATGGAGAAGAATACATAAGGAATAGGGTAAATAACCTATTTAGTTCTTGAATTATATGTATTTGTTGAAGTTTTAGTTTTTACATTTTTAAATTTAATAATTTAGTCCACAAATGAATAAATATTGTAAAAAATTAATCCAATTGTTTATTTATAAATTATGTATATTGTTGACTAATTTATTAGTAAATAATATAGATTTAAAATTATTCTTACATTAACTATTATATTTTACCCCAAATAATATAATGAATTTTTTTAAATTTAGACAAGTGTCATATATATGTGCATATAATTTGAAATAAATTATTTTTTATCAACTATTTTAATGTCTTTTTTGAGCTGAACACTCATATGTCTAGTTGGTATTTGGTAATATATTCTAATAGTTTTCTTTATTTAATAATTTGTTATTTTTATAATTGAATTCTATAAAAATGATATCTATTTTAATTTTAGGAAACATTAATTTTTATGAAAATAATTTGTGTCTAGATATACTTTTGAGTTTTTGATCGCACTTATCAACCTTGTATAGTTTCATTCATTTCAAAATTTAAAAGAAAAATGAAAAAACCGCTCAATATCCCTTTAATATAAGATAAATTTGTATTTGATTTTGCAAATATCATTAATGAATTTTTATTATTCTCAAACAAAATATTTCTCTACAGAGAAGGTTTTTCTATGAACGTATTGTGTGTACGTGTGAATGTATTATACGAATAAATTAGAGGCAACAAAAGCTAAACATGCTTACGAATAAATTAAGGTTGATGAGAATATTCGTATCGACAAATTTTGTGCAGAGAATTCAAAACTATTTTTTTTATCAAGAAAATATTCTGTCTATTTATTGTCTATCATTTTAAAAATACAACATAACAAAATTATTATCTCATTTATATTGAAATTATTTTTATTTATTATTCTAATTAATATCTTTAAAATGATTTTTTTCTCTATTAATAAATAAAAAGACAAATATATTGTAAAAAATAATTAAAACTAATAGTATTATCTAAACAGAAGTTAAACGTGCCTATATATCCATCCATTTGGAAGGTAGAAAAATGTGCATTTGAAGTTGGAAAGGAAAAGCTTTTCAGCATGCAAATCACGTGACAATAATGAAGGCATCTCAAAGTGATTTTCCAACGTCTTCAATCCCGAACTTTTTGGGCCAATGTGTTAGAGGATGTACACCACACACATATATATATATAGTCATCAATGGCAAGTGACTAATATAGACTAGTTGCATCCAACTCGTCTTCGTCACTATAATGACTGTATTGCATCATTCACAATTTGATGAAAACATTGCTATGTCGACTTTTTTGAAATGGTTGAGGGAGAACATTTTTTTTAATTATAAAAATAGTGTGCGAAAATTGAAATATACATTTAGAAAGGGACAGAGATAATATTGAAAATGTCTCAAATGAAAAAAATCTTAAAAAAATCTAATTAAAATAGTAAATAGAGTGAGAATAAAAAGAAAATTATGTGGACTTTTTTTACGATAATTTAAATTATAGTATAATTTGTAATTATACATTATGTGTCATATTAAGAAAAGATAATTTATATCATTATTAATTTAATTAATTTTAAAAAAAATTAACTTGTATTTAGAATTAATCACCCAATTTTTTTTTAAATTAACACAATGTTTTCGTTGTGTATTTTTAATCAATACAAGATGAAAACATGTTATCATTTTGTATTGCTTAGACAAATCTTGTAACACAACAAAACACATTTTATGGATTGCATTGGATTAAATTTATGTAATTTTATTATCAAATTCGAATTGAACAAATCTGTTTATAAACAAGTTAGTTCTTATCAGGGCCGGTCCTGAAAATTCTTTGGCCCAGGGCGAAGTGAAAAAAATGGACCCCTAACACACAATTTTTTTGAAATACAAATAATATTAAAACTAAGGGATGGAAAAAATGGGCCCCTAACATACAAATTTTTGGAAATACAAATAATATTAAAACTAAGGGATGAAAAAAATGGGCCCCTATCACACAAAATGAACCCCTAATGCAGGTTTTGTTTTTATTTTATTTTTTAATTTTTTTTTTTACTTAAGCTATCTATCGGTGCAAAAAATTTTGGGCCCTGGGCAGGTGCCCCGCTTGCCCTGCCCCAGGGCCGGCCCTGGTTCTTATTAGATCAATCAAGTACATCTAAATTAAATTTTTTTAAAATATATAATGACTAAATGTCTTTCAAAGAGATTAAATTGTGATAATATTTGATTATTTTTGTTACAAAGAGTATTTGATTAATAGAATGAATTATTCTAATGCTTAAACAATATTTTATATTAATAGATGTTAGTATGACAATATAAAATTAAGATATAAAAATAAAAACATCAATTAAAAAAATCATGAATGAATTAAAAATTATATACATATTTAATTATATACAATAATAATAAATTTAAACAGATTAAATTGAATTTTGACCCAAATTTTAAAAAAAATTGAACAAAAATCAATTTGAGTGACTTTGAATTTATGGTTATCTATAAACATGAACACTTTTTATTGGATTGTTGAATCAACATGGGACTGAAGACTCAGTACGGGGGATGGAGGATTTCGGGCCTAGGTTTTTGTGAACGATTCCCACCATCAGAATGTTTTGGTTTGAAATTTTTGGAGAAAACAATGGGCCTCCATGTGCCCTTTCCAAATCACAAAACTAAAGATGGGAACATATTTTCATTCACATGCCACATTGTAATTATTTAAAAAAACGAAAGAGACATGAAATAAAACCACAATTTTAATTATTTATAATATATATATATATATATATATAAATATTCTTTAATCATAAATCCTAAGCCCCACACTTCCAGATGAAGTCCAAGGCCGGACGGAATAAAACGAATATAAAGGTTTAATTCATAAATAGCCTTCACCTATTCTAATTAAGCCTGTAAACTAAAAAGAAGCAACCAAATTAACACCCCATAGACCTCAGTTGAAGATCATGGAACCAAGTGCTCTTGTAGTGCCCTCTGTCCAGGAATTACACTAAAAAAAATGATATTTTGGAATATTTCTTACAAAAAATATTCCATTGAAAATTTAAACATTTTCGACGGATTTTTTCAATGAAATATATTCTATTGAAAATGTTACATTCTGTAGGAAATATTTGAGTTAGTAATGAATTTTTCTGAAAGAATATATTTCATCTAAAATGTTTGAATTTTCAACTGATATTACCAACAAAATATATTATGTCGGAAATACTTAAATTATATGTTAAGTTCTTTATTTTGTATTTATAAACTTTTTTTTTAATTTATAAATGGTTGTATAATGTATTTTTAATAAAATAAATTAAAATTAATATACTTGTCATATTATAAATTAAAAAAATTGTAATTTATCTTATAAGAATGACACACCAGATTTTATTTATTCTATAAAACACTCATTTGTATCTTATTTGTTTCACACCCCTTAGCAAAGGAGAGATTGATGAGAATCCCATAGTGTTATGTTCGTCCGCTTCATGAACGTCCAATACTATCCATCTCTATATCTTTACCCCAAGTTCCTCTCATTGAGCTAAGCAAACTCTTGTTCCAAGATCACAAGGACCATGAACTCGAGAATTGAAGCTTCAGTAGGGTTTCTTTCAGGGTTGTCATAAATAGAATATAGCTAGATACAATTTTCAATATTGCATATAGACATGATATGTGTTAATTTTTAGTCTATATACTTTTGATCAAACATGATTGAAGTCTTTCTTTATATAAGGACTTTGATCATGAATTTGCTTTTCAAACTTTACATATGATTTAATGTCATATTTAAGAATTTATGATGTTTTTTAAAGTTATAAAGACTATTCATATGTCTTCTTACTTTTAAAGTTTGAGGATTAAATTTATTAATATAACAGTACAACAATTATAACCATGTTTAATTAAAATATAGGAACTGAAGACATATTTTTCTCGCTAGGATGATTTATCAATTACTCATGTAGTCATGTTTTTAGCTAATATCATGTGCAAATTAACCATGATTGCAGCTAATTAATCACGGAGTGGACTCTTCATTGGTGGAAAAAGTGAAGAGAGGTGCTCAAGGATTATTTGATCTTCCAATGGAAGAGAAGAAAAAGTTTGGGCAGCGAGAAGGAGAAGCTGAGGGATATGGTCAACTCTTCGTGGTTTCAGAGGAACAAAAGTTAGAGTGGGCAGATTTGTTTGTCATGGTCACTTATTCCCTAACCTTCCCTTACCATTCAGGTTCTCTTTCTCTCTGTCTTGTCTTATGATTTTTCGCTCGTCCGTTAATCTGTATAGTATAGTAAATCAATAGGCTTTTTTTTAACACTAAGTATGTTGGTACTGGATTAAAAAAAAAACTCCAACAATTTCTTTGTCCTCAATGCTACTTCATTTTGTGGAATTAATCATCTCAATAATCTTTGATAATTATACAGGTATTTAGAATATGAAGAAGATAGATATTTGTTGTTTCAATCATTTTTGTTTGTACCAATATGGATAATACATTAATATTTATGTAATCGTACACATTGAATTACACATATATCAAGATAGATATTTTGGATTTTGACAACTAGTTTGCTCTATGATTTAATACCTTGTTACTTTGCTTACCTTTCCTATTGTTTTGGCAGATAGTAACAAATGGAATTTACCGAAGCATTGAATACAGCGTAACAATTACCCTAGCCACGTTTTACAACCCTGGTTTGGATTCTATTTTAGGTCCAGCACCAAGCCTTGTTACTCCCCAAACACCAGCACTGTTCAAGAGAATTAGTACACGAGACCACTACAAGGGATACCTTTCCAAAGAACTCCGCGGGAAATCATTACTTGATGCCATGAAGATCCAAAATGAAAATGATGTTGAGAATAACTCTTAGAAGTTAACAATTGATGAAAGCATAAAAGTTAAAGCATTAAAAGCTTCTTGGTAATAATTTAAAAGTTCAGAATGAGGACAGGCTTTGGTAGCTAAATCTTAAATAAAGACCTACAACTGCCGGGAAAATATGGCTTACAAGGATAAACTCAAACTTTGAGTGTGGCTGTATTTATTGGGGTCAATTGAGCTTCTACATGTTTTAGAATCTTAGCTTAAATTTAGGAAAAAAATTATTTTTAAAAGAAATAAGTATGAAGTTAGAAATTTGTAATTTATAATTATTTTTAAACAGTTTTGTTTTGTAAGTTGTTTTCATACGCTGATTTCTTTGATTTCATTTCAAACAAAAATTGATTCTGATTATAATTGATGATTATAACAAAAATCTGATAAAAATAAATGAAAAACTATAATTAGAAAACTTTCTTTTACAATAATTAAAAGCTAAATTCTGAAATAGTTTTTTTTAAGAGAAATTCTGAAATAGTTGAGAAGTGAAAAACTTATTTAACCCTTACTATATATATGCAATGCATGCGAACGACGACAAACATATAGGGAACATGCCGGCACGCCTCTTTAGATTATAGATTATAATATTTCGCCTGCTTAAACATTATAAAATTAAGCACGAAAGTTACGAAATTAGTCTCTAGTTTGAAATTCCTAGGTTTTCCATTCACGAGTGTGCCGTTTATCTTAAACGTAGCATATATACCACTGACAGCGGTGAATAAGTGTTGGCGTGTGGGATCGACCTATACTAGTATAATATTGTAATTAACCTTCACCAATCATATATATATATATAGTTTCATTAATTAGTATCCTTTATTAATCCCACCAGCTGTGTACAATATAGTGTATGCTCAGTTGAAGCTATGGAACCAACATCTCTTACAGTGCCCTTTGTCCAAGAAATTGCAAAGGATGCCCTGACGAGGGTTCCAGAGCGTTATGTTCGTCCACTTCATGAACGTCCAATACTATTATCAACCACTACTACACCCTTACCCCAAGTTCCTGTCATTGACCTAAGCAAATTGTTGTCACAAGATCTCAAGGAACCTGAGTTAGAAAAGCTGCACTATGCCTGCAAAGAATGGGGATTTTTTCAGGTTTGCCATCGACTTTTTCGTTGTTGTTGTGTGTGTACAACGTACAATAGCGATTAAAACCTAAAATCTTGTACAAACTATCCGAAACTCTCACCACTAGTTTGATCCTAGTGAATTGGTTTGTCGTCGACCTGATATATCAAATTGGTACAAAGAATATTATCCTGATCAGAGAAAATTTGATTAATTGTACATATTAGTCATATTTCATAGCTAGGAGTATCAATTATTAATATATAAAAGTCCTGAATGCATGTTGCATATAAACAAACACCTTTTATTGATAAAACATAATATGCATTTTAATTATGAAGTGAATGATTCATCAATGATTAATTTATAGCTGATTAATCATGGAGTGAGCACTTCATTGGTGGAAAAAGTGAAGAGAGGTGCTCAAGATTTCTTCAATCTTCCAATCGAAGAGAAGAAAAAGTTAGGGCAGAGAGAAGGAGAAGGTGTGGAGGGATATGGTCAGGCCTTTGTGGTCTCTGAGAAGCAGAAATTAGAGTGGGCAGATATGTTTTTCATGCTCACTATGCCACCACATTTAAGGAAACCCTACTTATTCCCCAACATCCCCTTACCATTCAGGTTCCACTCTTTCATTCTCTCTTTTGTTGATTATATATATGCTTTCTGCTTTTCTCTGTGTTCCATTAACTGTTTCTTCCATTTTAACATTGAAATAATGATAAACCAGCAGTAACATACAAGAAAAAAGTCATTAATAATGTGTTTATATTATAATGATGTTACATCTCCATTCTCCAATCAATGAAGAAATGAAGTTCAGCTTCAATTCCGATCGAAAACTTTTATTCTGTCCTTGCACAAGTCCTAATTTAATTTCCCTTCACCTTAGATAAACGATAGATTTGAGAGGAAGAATCTTGGCACGTTAAAAAAATTAATAGTTTAATATTTTTTAAAATGTGAAAATAATGTTAAATAATAATAATAAAATTATGTAATCCAAAAAATATTATTTAAATATGTTTTGGCGTTAAAAATAAGGATTTGGATTACAACATTCAAGTTTATATATTCGTCTTCTTGTATGGTTGGAAACACTTCACTTTGATTCCATTTGCGTTATATTAAACTTTGTGTCGCTTTTAAGTTAATTGAATAATACAATTTGCATAAAAAATTTATTTTTTCTATCACATTTCTTATCTCATCCCATTTTTTCTTTTTTTTTCTTTTTATCTTTCTCTTTCCTGATAAAAAAATATTGTGCAAAACTCCCGTTGAAATAACATTGTCCTTATTAGTTTGGTAGCAATTTTTTTTCTCTGTGATACTATATTTATTTAGAACTTTCTTTATTCTCCTTCCAAACAATTTTCTCCCTGAAAATCAACTACCTTAAAAAAAACAAAAATTAATTTATGGAATATGTCAGGACTCTTGATGCCTTGATGTTTACAAATTAAACTTGTCTCGATGCGTGGACCTAATTATTTAATGATTATAAATATAATAATAATAAAAATAAGTACATTGACAAAGTCACAAAGTGAACACTGCATTTTTTTTAATAAGAGGCCAACACTATATAATGCATAAGTGGTATCGCCCAAACCACAAACTAGTGGCAAACTAAATTTGACTTAAATAAAAACGTAGCACCTATAGTATATTGCATATTGACATTGTATTTTACTACCCAAAACATATTTTTTTGTGGGTGTTACGAAATATTCATTTGGTGGCAGAGATGATTTAGAGACATATTCTGCCGGATTAAAAAAACTTGCGATCCAAATCGTTGAACTTGTGGCAAATGCCCTTAATGTGGACACCAAGGAAATTAGAGAGTTATTTGGTGAAGGGGTTCAATCAATGAGGATGAATTACTATCCTCCATGTCCCCAACCAGAGCTTGTGATGGGACTCAATCCCCATACTGATGGTGGAAGCCTCACTATCCTTCTCCAACTCAATGAAGTGGAAGGTCTTCAAATTAAAATAGATGGATCATGGATTCCTATTAAACCCCTCCCCAATGCTTTCATCGTTAACCTTGGAGACATGATGGAGGTAATTAATTATACTATTAAGTATTAACAAGCTAGATCAACTTTTTTTTTAATATACAATGATTATTTGTCTAACATTTTCAATTTGATTTTTGCAAACATGTTTGGTCCTTTACCTTAACAACCAATTGGGTAGATAATGACAAATGGAATTTATCGAAGCATCGAACATCGAGCAACAGTGAACTTAGAAAAGGAAAGGCTTTCTATAGCTACATTTTACAACCCTGGCATGGAAGTAAATTTAGGTCCAGCACCAAGCCTTGTTACTCCAACAACACCAGCAGTATTCAAAACAATTAGTTTACCCGAATACTACAGGGGATACCTCTCGACAGAACTCCGTGGGAGATCATATCTTGACAGCATGAAGATCCAAAATGAAGATGAGAAAAGCTCTTGACATTGCTGTGACCCAAAATATGAATGGTACAAAAGCTTCTGTATACGAATTTGACTTTGCTGGGGACTTCAGTTTATTATTATTGTTATTTTAAGTTACGCATGTGCTTTCTCATAGTTTCTTTTCATTTTTAGGTGTTTGTTTTGTACATAATAAATAAGGATTTTTTAACCACTGCATGAATGAATAAGGTATTATACCATCCACCAATAAGGGATCTAGTTTAATTATTTAAACATGATGTGTTAGAATTTAAGCACAAGAGAAGAGGCTAACTCAAAAGATTAGTCCATTAAATAGGAGATCGAACCTCAAGACTTAAAATACCCACATCAAATAATTTATTTTTTTCAATGTGAGACTCCTAATATAATGCACTAGTTATTGTAACCTATCTAATAACTGTTATCGATTCATATGAATAACAAAAGGTTTTATACCATTCATATCCACGTACAATATATACGATTACAAGACATATTATAATGTAATTGAAGGCATATACATTTTCACTCAAATATTTTAACCAACTGTTTAAGTAAAAAAAATTCCATAATGGTAACTGCGTGCGTGTATCTCTAGAGCGGCAGTGATAATCATCTCTAACAATACTCTAACGCTCGAGTGAGTAATTTAAGAAGCAACAGTTGAATTAATGATGCATACCTTAACGATAGTAGATTTTATTTCTGTTGGGTGGCATGGATTTTTCAAAACAAGTGAAAAAGTCATTGACTTGTTTAAGCTTGAACCAGTCATTGACTCTATGGAAGTATTAAATTACTGAGTCACTTATTCATCCAATGAGCTATTGGTTGAATCGGTAGAATCTCTCACACATAAATTAATACAACTATATAATCAACTAGTCTCAAGCTCAATTCTCAACTATGGCATTTATATTAAATATCTTTTACAACCGGTTCAATCATGAAAACTGATATCTACTTATTCAGATCTAATTAAGACTAGTTCATACTATTTCACATGCACAACCAGGCTAATGAGATACCTAGATCAATTACTTGACCAATTCAAATAACATTTCTTATGCAATTTAATTTCAAATATAGCTCGCATGTATCAAGTCATTTTTATCTAGGAATTAGGTTTATTGATTTATCTGGAAATGACTACTTCATTTTCGGCAATATCAAATGACTACTTCATTTCTGCATACTGTCAAGTGCACCAATTTCAAATTAATGCATTTGATTCATTCATGCATAGTGAATCAGTCTGGTTTTTTTGTTGATAGTTAAATCTCTTTTCATTTCTGCATTCTGATTTTTATTTTATTTTTTTATGAACTACTTTTATGCACTTCCAGTTGTAGGTTCTGTGCCAACCACATGCTCGATCATTTGAGGAGCAACAAAAAAAAACACATTTGATCCTCAAAGCAAGAGTGATCATGTCACCAATAATGTGTGTGAAGTTTTTAATGCTTGGGTCAGAGATGATAGGAAGAGACTGTCCAGTCAATGATGCAATCAATTATTAGAAGATTGATGGTGCTTTCCCAAATTAACCATGATTACAGGTAAATTAATCACGGAGTGGACTCTTCATTGGTGGAAAAAGTGAAGAGAGGTGCTCAAGAATTATTTGATCTTCCAATGGAAGAGAAGAAAAAGTTTGGGCAGAGAAAAGGAGAAGCTGAGGGATATGCTCAGCTCTTCGTGGTTTCAGAGGAGCAGAAGTTAGAGTGGGCAGATTTGATTTTCATGTTCACGTTGCCACCAGAGAAGAGGAAACCCCAGTTATTCCCCAACCTTCCCCTCCCATTCAGGTTCTTCATTCTAAATTTCTAATTTGTCTCTTGTATCAGTGTGCTTTTTTTACTGCTTTTGCTTCGGTCAATTACAATTAATCTCTAAAATATGATGATTCCATGCTTTAATATTAAGTTCATGATATTACATTTCCTTTAATAGATGGAAATTGGAAATCATATAAACCTATATATTTTTTATAACCATATTGATGTGAGGGTGAGCCCTGACAAAGCGGTAAAGTTGTGTCTTGGTGACTTGTTGATCATGGATTTGAATCAGGAAACAACATCTTTGCATATGCAAGGATAAGACTACGTACAATATCTCTCTCCCTTCATATAGCAAAAATGTGAGGCTGATTTGTTAAAAGTTTTACCATGTAATTAATCATTGATTATTTGTGTGGATAACTTGATACCTTCAATTGATTGCAGGGGTGATTTAGACGCCTATTGTGAAGAATTAAGAAACCTTGCAATCCAGTTCCTTGACCAGATGGCCAATTCTCTTTCAATAGACCCAATGGAAATAAGGAAGCTATTTGGTGAAGCAGAACAATCAATGAGGATGAATTATTATCCACCATGTCCCCAATCAGAGCTAGTGATGGGGCTCAATCCTCATTCTGATGGTGATGGTCTCACCATCCTTCTCCAAGCCAATGAAGTGGAAGGTCTTCAAATAAGAAAAGATGGATCGTGGATTCCAGTTAAACCCCTCCCCAATGCTTTCATCATAAACCTTGGTGACACGTGAGAGGTAATTAATCTTTTTTTCTAGACAATTTACTAGTAGTTTTATATTATTGGTGTAAAGTATTTATCGATTTTGTTGATGATTAATCTTTACTATTAAATTTTTTAGTGTGTCTTTCCTCTCAATCAAATTTTTTTTTTTACTCCACAAAGATTGAACCCGAGATTTACTAAAAACTGTATTTAGTGATTTATTGGTTCATAAAATAGTTTAAAATAGAGAACATGGATTTTTTCTAACGTTTTCAATTCTTACAAACAGTGATTAATTTGTTCTTACCATATCAACTGATTAATTTGGCGGGTGATGAGTAATGGAATCTACCAAAGCATAGAACACAGGGCAACAGTTAACTCAGAGAAAGAGAGACTTTCCATAGCCACATTTTATAGCACTGCTATAGATGCAATTATTGGTACAGCACCAAGCCTTGTAACTCCAAAAACACCAGCAATGCTCAAACCAATCAGCGCGGGAGATTACTTCAAAGGATTCTTGCACAAGAACTTCGTGGGAAATCTTTCCTTGATACCATAAGGATTCATGCTGAAATTGAGGAAAGCTCTTGAACACTTCAAAATTGATGGAGACATTAAATTTGAATATATGCCACACAAGCTTCTGTATTTGGCAATGCATCTTTTGCAGTGAAGCATATCATACCAACAGCTATTGTATGAGTAAATTGAGGTTAAGGGTATTCAATTCCAAACTGATCCAAAATAAAAATAGAAAATTGAACTAAATTGATGTTTTTTGGATTGATTTGGATGATTTTTTTTCTTAAATGGATCGATTTGGTTTGTGGTTTTTATTTTCGAAACTAAATCAAATTAGAACATTTATATTCCTTTAACGTTATGTAGTTTATGTGTATACCACTTAAGTTTCACAATTTTTGTAGTTGTATGTATACGAATTTATACAATGTTTATCATTTTCTTTTTCAGACGACTTTTTAAAGATATGTTTAGTTTAAAATTAATGAAACTTTGATAGATTTTGTTGTTGAAGATTTAACATATTAATAAGTTTCCTATATTTTTATTAGAAATTTTTTTAATGTAATTTAATTTAAAAATTGAAAAGAAAGTATATAAATTTTAATGAAATAATATTTTAATAAAAGTTGCAAAAACTAAACCGAATCAAATTATAAAATATTGGTTTGATTTGAATTTTATTTTAAATGAAAACTGAACCAACTCGAATTATTAACACCCGTGAGAGGCTTTTAAACAAAGTTAAAATAATAATTAATAAACATAATTATTATAAAAATTATTAAGATGGAATGTGGATTCCTGTTCAACCCTTTCCTAATGCTTTTATCATAAAAATTGGAGACATGTCTTTCAAAACAAAAAAATTAACATTGGAGACATTTTAGAAGGTATTTGAACAAAACTATTCACAACTTTTTGTGTAAGTTGAGTATCTATCCGTTAAATCATTGTAAATCAGTAGATGTAAGAAGAGAATAAAGGCCTCAAGAAGCATTAATATTTGTGATGATTTTGATACCTTTATACTGCTCAAACCTCAAACACCACCACTCGATGACTCAATTGCCTTTGCAATATGGTTTTGCAAATGGTAACACTGGAATTTATCAAAGCATTGAACATCGAGCTACAGTTAATTCAGAGGAGAGGATTTCCACAACTACCTTTTATTGCCCTAATGGCCATGCGACTATACGTCCAACACCAAGCCTTGTAACTCTAGAAAGAACAGCACAAATTAAATAGAAGTATTAGTGTTGTTGAACTCTTTAAAGGGTACTTTACCCGAGAACTCTGGGAAATCATGCATTGATGAAATGAGGATCTAAGGTGGGAATGATAAAATCAATTAGAACATGTGTTGAAAACACAACAATTAGTCATACTAGAATCAAGCAAGATGATCAATGAATATATTATTAAGAGATTAGAATGAGCCAAGTTTATGAAATATTATAATAACATAATGCTCTGATAAAAAAAAATTAAATAAAAGCATGTTGTAATGGTTAGGAAATAGTAGTTATTTTAAGCTAGTGGTCTGGTAAGTAAAAAGCAGTATGGTATTACTGAAATCAGAGTAACCATGCATATGCAGAGAAGTCTTGCTACTTGTACTGGGGAATGTGTTCTCTTATCTCTGGAGGGCGGGGTAAACTTTTTCGGGGTCCTGTTTAATATTTCCCTTTTTTAAAAAACGGGACCCTCAATTGACAATTTAAAAATAAATGACTCATTTAAATAAGAAAAATACTTTGCTCAATAAATATTACCAAATTACATTCCAAAATGTAAAAGTAGTAAAAATTGTTGTTGGTAAGAATTGAACCTTGGACCCCTTGGTTATTAAAAATAAGCATTATCATCTCCTCTAATTTTCAATATTAAACATATGTTACAGTAATTAATATTTGAGGTCCTTTTGTGCGATTGGGCACCTTGCACATGCCCAGAACTGGCCCTGCTCTGGATAAATGTGATTTAGCATGGGTGCATTATTTACTTTTGTTAGCTTTTGAGATAAATATTTAATAGAAGGTTTGGTATGATTTCGGATGAATATAAACTATTTACTGTACTTCTTTATATATAATTCATGGAACTCTGTCATGTTATATATTGACATCCTGTAGTCTTAGCTTATTTACCTTTTCGTCAACCTTTGAGATTATAATTGGCCACACCATAAAAGAAAGGGTCAGAAAATAATTTAGTAAGGAATATGCATGTGTTTTATTCTTGAGCGTTTGATAATGATGCCTATATTTCCATGAGTACATAAAGTAGATAAGGGAAGAAGGATGATTAAAAAAAAGTTAAATTTCAGCCTGGTCTCATGGAAATAATTTTGTAGGAAATAAGGGTAAAAAGTATTTTTGAGTAATGTATAAATAATGTTTTAGGAAGCAATTTTAAAACAAAAAAAAAATGAGAGAGAAAAACCAAGTGTCCTAAATTGCGACGACTTTTAGATTTTTGGGAAACTGTTTTTTTTAAACCAATCACCTAAAATTAAAGTAGAAATTAGTGTATTTATTTTTGGGACCAAAATAAAGTGCATTTTTTCTCTCTCCCAGATGTGTTCTCTATCTACCTCTTATTGCTGTTCTCTCAAAAGTCAAATCACATTAAATTATTATTATCATTTTCAATGAAATTCATAATCCACTCTTTCAAAACACCTAAATTTGAAAAGATGAAGTTTAAAATAATGCTAAATATAAATGAGTGCTCTGAGCACATTGATTAATGAATTAAAAAAATTATTACGATATGTAAAATTACACTTTATAATTTTTTATGATTTTTTAATAATATTATTTTAATTCCTTAATCAATATCCTAAATATATAATAATCATTTTAAATAATTTTAATTTAAGGTATTTTTTATAATAGTAGTATAGCATATGCGTATTTTCCCTTTTTCTGGATGGACCAAAAAGATTTTTGCATTAATTAACGGTCACAGATCTAGCCGTAATTAATTTGTCTGAAGAGCTATGCGTATTTGGATCGAATTAGATTAAAAAAAAAAAAAAAATTATGATGCCCTATAGCAGGGAAAGAGAAAAAGAGTTGGTGAAAGTACCTGGTACCTGCACTGATGCTTATACTTAGCTTATGCTAGTCCTGCGACTGCAACCTCGATAAAAGGGAAAGAAAAGAGAAAATAGTGCGTGCAATTATGGAAAATAAACAAATAAATAATAAAAAAAAATGTTGGGAGTGGTAGTCCGTAGTAGTACCCTAATAAGCTAAGCTAAATATGGATTATAACTTTCGGAATCATAGTCGGCATTATCATCCTCTTCTTAGTAATTGTTTGCTCTTCACACTAACACTCTTCAATCTCTCTCTACTTTTCAATTCCATGGCATTGGCTAGAAAAAATAGCGTGCAATTAGCATTATTGCTTCTCCTCTGTTTGTGTTTGGATCTGGGAATAGCGTATCAGCATCAGGCTCATTCTCATTCCCATTCCCATTCTGGTTTCTGTGCATCCGATGCCCATCATCACTGCGGAGATGACCATCATCATGGCCATGCTCATGTCCATGACAAGATTGATGGTAAGTCGAAGCTTCTTCCCGAAGAGTTAGCGGAGGAGGAGGATATGAAACTCTATGGCTTCGGTTTGCCCCATCACCATCACCATGATCACAGTATCGAGGCTGCAGAACTCTCCGGTTTAGGTATTTTCATCCATTTTCTCTCACTCCTTAATGTTGTGTCAATTTTAACATTCTTAATTTCAAATGCAGCTCGTGGGAATTAGGTCGCTGATGGTTTGATTACCAAATTTTGTAGGGAATTAGAATCTATTTATAGAAGCTTTGAGGGGCTATGTGATTGTGGTCCTAGCTGATGTAGGGTTTATGTGCAAAGTGTCGTTAGGGTTTATAGACTGATGCAGATTGCTACGAAGCCTGTGTTTCGTGCAATTTATAAGTAAAAATGGGGGTGGTGATAGGGATTTCCACAAATGTACTTGGTAAGTAACATAAGATTTATAAAAGTCACCTAATTAATTTACTTGACCGTAGCTATTTCCCTATGTTGTATAGTGTGGGCTGAGGTGCTAATCAGATAGAAAATTATGGATTGGAGGCAATTCTTGTATTGAGGATTGATGGACTGAGTGTGAGAGACAACTTGGTAGGATGAGGGACTGCTAGCTTATCTCCAGGATGTGGAAAACTCTGTTTGTTTAACTGAGTCCTGTTTAGAAGATCATGCTCACGGTTTTCCTTGTTCGACAGAGGTTCAATTGGAGTAATTCAACTTGGGTCTTCAATACTTATTCAAGTTGAATGCTCTTCTCGTCCATTAAGCTTGTGCAGCTTTCTGTCCATTAAAAGCATCCTCCTTTAAGTAGACTTTTCATCTTAGTAACAAGAAATCAAAAGTCCCATTCATAATGACATTTGGAAACTATTACATTTTTATTTGGAGATTAAGATTATCTTTTAAATGACTTCTTCTTCAGACATTTCTAATAGAATGCAATTCCCTTATAACATTTATATTATTGGATAAAAAAAAAAATGGACAATAATAGCATAAGATGTGTGCCATAAATGCTACTGTAGCTTTCTGGAAGCTCAAATTTACAGATTGTTTCAGTTTTGATTTATATAGTTCATTTGTTTTTATTCTAGGCCTTTGGTTGAATGCATTGGGCTGTTCATTTCTGGTGAGCATGGCTTCTCTTGTTTGTCTGATTATCCTGCCTGTAATTTTTGGTAAGTAATTTTTTTGTCATTTTGTACATTACAAATTATTTATTTTTCAATAGGAAAGGCTTATCTACAGTATACAAAACTGAATACTCCGGTTTATTCACCAATTTCAGTACAAGGGAAACCATCAAAGGCTGTTGTTGATTCATTGGCTTTATTTGGGGTCAGGTTTCATCCACCTACTTGCTTTGGTTTCACTTATCTTGAATTCTCTTTTTATTGCTTTTCTTTTTGGTCATCTTGGGTATTATTCTTCCTTATTTTCCTTGTCATGAGATTTCATACTTCATGGTTTGGAAATCAAGAGTGCTAGCACAATGCTAACTTGGAAAAGTTACGAAATCATCTGCTGTCAATAACTTGATTAAATATCTTCTTTTATTTCTGGTTAACATTTTTTGCTTCATTTCATTCTCATTGATCATGCCTTTTGCAGGCAGGAGCTATGTTGGGGGATGCATTTCTTCACCAATTACCACATGCTTTTGGTATGGAATGCATCATAACCTGTCTTCAGTACAGTTGATGCCTTTGTTGATTGATTTTGTATAAAGTTCAGTTGAATTGTTGTAATTGCTAGTTTTCCATTATTTGATATCATTGGAGGAAATTATTTGTCTCGTTTCCTCTTTCTCTGATCTCCTTTTCTCTTTCTTATATTCTACGTGTGTATCTATCTGGCTTTTCTTTTTACTGGTGTCATTCTCAACATTAGAGTATTAATGGTTGTGTTAGTTTGATCCCTAATGCTTTGAAAATGTAAAAATTCTGAAATTTGTTTATCAGCTCTTGAAGGAAACATGTGTGAAGTGATAGTGACTAGTGTGACAGAAAGACTAAAAGTGTGGTACTGGTTATATATATTTACATATATATGTATACTGTTTTATAATTCTATAATTCTATCGTGACTAGTTTAAGAGTTTTGTACTAGAGCCCCTCCTTATTTTACTTGATTCTTTTTTCTTTTTTCAAATCAAAGATTGGAAACTTTAGGATATTGATCCTTCCTGTGATTCCTATTGTCTCTTTGTTACCCACTTTCTTAATTGAGAAAAGTTTCTTCTTGACCCACAAATTTGCAAATCTACTGTTAGGTACCAGAAAGAGCCAAGAGAAATAGAGAATAAACTGTCATGTATTGCTATCAAGTATCAAGCCTGTATCGAAGAGATACCTGGTTCTGCAGTATGAGAAACTGAGTACAAGTGATAAAGAACAAAAATATTCTAGGCAATTCAAGAGTTCCTAGTCTCTCCCAGTTCACACTTCCAAAGCTTATACCCCTTGCATCCAATCCACACACCCCAATCCCCTCCCTACTTCCAGCTCAGCAGTTAGTTACTAAGTGGAATCTTACTCTCATTCTCTTTCCCCTGGGTATGATCCTGTACTTCACACCTCTTCCTCTTCCTCATATACATTTATTTATTTTGGGTTTGGGGTCTTACACTAAGGTCAACTCTTTGATCTAGAGAGCTATACCTTGTAGGATGTGATTACATACAGATTCGTAGGTCCTGTACTGCTCTTTATACTGATATTTGTGTTTTGGCTAGATGAAGTTAAGAAAGAGTGAGCATTTTACTTTTACAATATCAGGCAGTTGTTTTCCTATGGAAAATATTTTTTGGTGTGTTTATTTATTTTGTTATTTTATTTGTTGGGAGTAAAAAATTGTTTGATGAGTATTAGGTGTTTGTTTCAATTTAGAGAAATTTCTCATGCTCCATTTTAAATGTTTCGGTAGAAAAGGATTAAGGATATGTTGTCCTGGATTCTGTTTAGTCCATAATTTATCATGCACTTTACTTTATGATTTGCATAGAGACTGCCCAAGCTTGCTGTGTTCTTGATTGAGTTGATTCATTTCAATTTCCATCTTCTTTCCCCCCCCCACCCCCTATTTTGTTAAGAAGGATATGTTATCCTTTCCCTAGTTCTTATGTCCCTTTTTCTTTCTGATAATATTTTGTTTCCTAAAAAAATTGTTATTTTGTGACATAATATGATTCTCTTTTACTGTAGGTGGAGAACACTCTCATTCTCATGGTGACCATGGAGATCATGACCATCATGCTAGTTCTGGACATGGTCATTCACATTCTTTAGCCGATCTTTCTATAGGAATATCCATCCTTGGTTAGTAGTGATATGCTTGATGTTCTTACTGATCATGTTGACTATTCACCTGCAAGGATATTTTAAATTATTGACTTCACTTACTTCCACTTATTAATTGCATGGAATAAGTTTATATTTTTTTCTTATTTGTATTCAGATAATTAAGAATTTTGGCTTGGGTGAAGGGAAGTTTATTATGATCTTTTGAAAGGAGGGTTGTGTTAGGCTCTCAACAACCAATGTAAAACTTGTCGAAATCCCAAACATGGATCACTCACGATGGATTGTGTGCTATTCCTAGATTTCTATTTAGAATTAATAGGTTGTATTTCTCGAGTACACTGTTTAATGAGCTAGAGTTGTTGCGTCGGAGCTTGGATTACGTTAAATGTGCAAGGGTCTTCACATTTTTCTAGAGGAATATGGGCAACAGTATGAGTCCAAGAGTGCCTTATTAGGTTTGGTACTTGAAATATTGGTACTAGGACAAGTATTTGGAGGTGGTGGGCACCATGATTCGGAAAAGGATTAATATCGTGTCTTCAAGAAACTAAATGGGCTGGAGAAAAAGCTAAGGAGCTAGCACTATAAGATTTAAACTTTGGTACATGAGAAAAGTTAGAGGAAAGATTGAAAGAATTACATGAGTATTATTGTGGACAAGGATTGGAAGGAAAGTGTGGTGGATGTAAAAAGGATTAGGGACATAAGTTTATCTTTAAAATTAGAGGAAAGCCTTGAACCGAACCCTCTAAATCTTCCCAAAACTTTTTTTTTTTCAAAAGTGCTTTTGATCCACCTTGTGGTGCATAAGAACTTATTATATTGATAGTCTCCCATGCAACAAATTAATTTTAAAGATAAACTCATGTCCCTAATCCTTTTTACATCCACCACACTTTCCTTCCAATCCTTGTCCACAATAATGCTCATGTAATTCTTTCAATCTTTCCTCTAACTTTTCTCATGGAGAAAAAGCTAAGGAGCTAGACACTATAAGATTGAAACTTTGATACTTGAGAAAAGTTAGAGGAAAGATTGAAAGAATTACATGAGCATTATTGTGGACAAGGATTGGAAGGAAAGTGTGGTGGATGTAAAAAGGATTAAGGACATAAGTTTATCTTTTAAATTAATTGGTTGCATGGGAGACTATCAATATAATTAGTGCTTATGCACCACAAGCTGGATCAATAGCACTTTTGAAAGAAAATTTTTGGGAAGATTTGGAGGGTTCGGTTCAAGGCTTTCCATGAGGAAAAGAATTTTGTAGGTGGGGATTTAAATGGACATGTTGGTAGTGAGATAAAACAATTTCCATATCTTATAGTGGTATTGGATATCTAATTGGGGAAGGACAGTTTATTCTTGATTTGTCAATGATGTATGATTTCACAATTATGAACACTTGTTTTAAGAAGCAAGCAGAACATCTAGTCACTTATTGAGTCCAATGGCATCATGTAATCTATGTAGCCAACCATACCAAGTAGGAGAAGGATATTTTTGTTTACCATCATGACAAACCACTTTCATAGCAGTGAGAAAAAAAGGTGGGGACAGGGAATTTGAGGTTGAATTTTCTTCTTAAAGCCATGCTTGTAGCTGTGATTGATCTCTTCCTTCATAGTCTCAATTTTCTTTCATCTCTATATTTCTCTAGTCATTTGTAGTCTTCAGAAAGTAGGACTATGCAGGTGGGTTCTCGTAGAACCACTATTTGTTACAATGTTTTATGGTTCTTGCAGCTGGAATTGTGATCTTTCTTCTTGTGGAGAAGTTAGTGAGGTATGTTGAAGAAAACTCAGGAGGAGCTAATTCATGGACGCATGGACACCACCACCATAACAACAATAGCAAGAAAAAATTGAAAGATGATAACAGTTCTAGTGTCAACTTGCAGTCAGAGTCTAGTAATGCAAAAGAAGAGAGATTGATAGATGAGATAAAAAAAGATGATCAAGTGTCACGTGACTCCTTGAAGGGAGATAATCCATCTCAATCTGAAACCTCACTCAGAAAGGTAAGATGAGCACTGGTATGTCATTTCAGCTGACTGAGGTTGGAATGCACCATTTGGTTTGGTTCGAACCATTATTGATGTCATACATATGCCATGACTTTTATCAGTAGACATTGTCATTTAGCCTTCGGATGTTTGAGCAGTTGTGCTGGGAATGCAATTACTAATAGGATAATAATATATGCAAAACCTGACAGCTGCAATAGGATGGTTACACATGTTGTATAATGCTCTATTAGACATTTAGTTTGAATGGAATATTATAGGGGATGAGAAACAATTATCTGACATATGAAATACTTGTATGACAGAGAATTGGAAGCAATGTGACCAAAGGTGATCCGGACACTAATACTGTAGATAGCGCCACATATAATGTAAAATCTTCAAATGTTAAGGAACCAGTGATATCACCAACAAGTCTTGTGTTTGGTTATCTCAATCTTTTCTCTGATGGAGTGGTAAGTTTTATTTTGACCTTTTATTGGTTGTAAATTGTAATGAAGGAAAGTTTTTGATGTATTCATGCAAAATATATTAATATTGCAGCATAACTTCACTGATGGAATGGCTTTGGGAAGTGCATTTTTGCTTTATGGATCTGTTGGTGGCTGGTCTAGAACTCTGTTTTTGCTGGCACATGAGCTTCCTCAAGAGGTTCAAATTCATCTTTATTCTATTACATGTTCAGTTACATAAGTATTATGCCAATCTGCAGAACATTTTCATCCCATTTTTAGGCATAACTTAATTTGTAACAAACAATTTCCTGAAGGCCTGAAAAGTTTGTTTAATTTGACAAAGTGAAGCGAATATGTATCTTTGCTAATGTGACACTTATTTTTCTTATTGCCTAATTTATTTAGTTAAAGTTCATAAAGTGCTTAGATCTTTTTATTACTTGATTTTAATAAGAAAATTAGCACTGATATGTTAAAACTTGCAAATTATGGTGTTAGAATAGCCAAACACATGATTCACATGATGACTCTGAATTAAATTTATCATTATAATCTTTCTTGTTGTGTATTTTTTACAAGCATAAGGTACTATGAAACTTCATGAACAATGCTATACTATGAAGAACATTCCTTCTGTTCTTTGATCCAAACATTTTCTCTCAATCTCTTTCTCACTACCTAGCTAATACTTTCACTAGTAGAGGGTTCCTAAAAAGACTTAATCTGGTGACATTTATGCACATATGTCTTCATCGATGTACATTCCAGGTGTATATTCAGATTTCAGTTAGCTATTATATTATCTTTACTAAAAAATTTCTCACTACTCATCTGGTTACTTATACGAAATATATATCTGTGTCATAGTTGACCAGCCGTCCATTGTCATGCACATTCCATACCATGAATCCAAGTCCATGTTATGAATCTTTTAAGCTGATTTTTATTTGAATCTTATACATTTTCAAGCAATATTAAACATTCTAGGTCGACTGAAGCCTTGAGACTCTTTGAGCCTTGATCAATCTGGCATGACAGCTGTCAGATCTTAAGTATCCTGCCTTAATTTCACATTCAGTGAAATATAAGTTGAACATTCAGTGCTATCATCTCCTAATTGAGGAAGCAAAATTCCTGCAAGTGATCATATTTCTGCTATTTTGGGTTTCATGCTTTGTTATTGTCATTTTATAATGTTTTCAGCTTAGTATTTTGTTCTTTCTTTTTTATCTGATTTTTCTGTCTCGATTTTGTTTATTGTTGACATGTACATTTCATCGGTATTATTCGATTCAGATCTTACTTTTGTCCCACCAAAAGTTTTATGCTATTTGTTTCTTCCACATACAGATTGGTGATTTTGGCATTCTGATAAGATCTGGTTTCAGCATACCAAAAGCTTTGTTCTTCAACTTTCTGTCAGCACTTGTGGCACTTGCGGGGACTGCATTGGTGAGTGTTATCTTCAATTCAATATTTCAAATGAGTGAGTTGTTTAGTGGATCCACAAACGGCTTTTACACACAATTAACATTGAAACAAAAATAAAAATGTGAATATTGACAATAAAGTGTTAACCAATATTGTTGTAAAATAGTACAGGAGAAATAAAAGGGTAATCAACTTTTTTTTGAAAGGCTAAAAGTTTTAAGTAAAAAATTAAAATGAGCTAAAAATGAAAAGAGAGATTCATTATACCTTAGATTTCTGTATGGTAACAAAGTGACAACTTCTAAACTTTTATGGGACTATTATAAATCTTTTTAAATTGTGTTACTCTGAGGAATTTACAGATTGTGTTAGGACTTGGATAATTACGAGTATCACATCTACATACATTTCAATGTCCCAGATTCCCTTTTCTTGATTTGCTTCCTGTCATTATTTTTATTATTATGCCCAAGAATGAACATGGAATGAAATAGAAAATCACTGTTTTTGGTGTAGGCTCTGCTGTGGGGGAAAGATCCTGGACAGTCATCTTTGATTGAGGTAAGGAATGTTTCATAACGAATTTATACTGGTTGATTGCAAGTTGACTGATTTTAGCAATAATTTGTCTCCTTTTTTACAGGGATTTACAGCAGGTGGATTTATATACATCGCAATAGCGGGAGTACTTGCAGAAATGAATAACAGTGGGAATACAACATTAAGAAATACTGTTGTCCAAATAATCTCCCTGACCATGGGCATGGCTGTTGCCCTTGGTATTTCCCTTGTAGAATGAATGAAATGTGGTCTCTTTAGGACTTGCATGTCTAGATTCCTGATTTTCCAATTATTTCACAAAAAATATGTCAACCAGTTTACAAATGTTCTCTTTATATTTTTGCTTTATGCTAAACGGTGAACCCAGAAAAGCTTGTAGGGAAAGAGGAATTGATAGAAAATGATGGATCAAACAGAATGGTCAGGGCTTAAACCCCAAATGATTCCTTACTCCCTAACAGAGTGAACTTTGTACAGTACATGTTTTTTCTTTTCGTCTTTAATACTAACCTAGCACAAGCCGTTTGTCTTTATGTCAAAACTATGTATTTGGTAACATTTTTCTCTTTTGAGCTGTATAGCAGTCAAAATGGTTTCCTCTTTCTGATGCACGTAATATGAAGACACTGATTGTGTCTGATTGATTTTGTACCTTTTTCCTCCGTTGTCTTTTTGTTTTGGGTTTTTGCTGTCTCTCTATTTTATTCTCTTTCAAGGGAAATTGGGCCTGCACGCCTACATTTGGACAAGGGCGGTTGATCTCATATGAAACTCACTCCACATATTTTGATGGGACGTAGGTAAGTAGGTTTTGAAATTCTAAGTAGAGGCTGTAGAGCATTTGACATGCTTAGTTGGGGACATAATTTTTTTGGAAATGCTAGCAATATAACAATGTCTACTACATTATTTATTATTGGTTAAAATTTGTTAGACATTAAAAAAACTGTGAGGGTTTCATTCATTAAAATTTGCTAGCATTTGTGCAAAATTTTACCTTAACACCATAAGTATTTATCCAACATGCCTCTGCACGATGAATTGTATAATATGCACATTTGCAAACACTGAAGCATATAAATATCTGGATTTAGTAGAAAACATGAGGTACATTTTTTTGACGACCCACACATGATGAATACTTGGGATCTTGCTGCTCCAATGCTTTTTGTCTTGCTCTATTGAAGCTTACTCAGCTTATAACCAAAATGCATCCTTCGTTACATGGAATGTTGTGATGGAATTTAGTTTTTGTTAAGACTCGAACTTGTCCAACTGCTGAAGCACCTGAAAGATGGTGATATTCTGGGATGGTAAGGGTGGGAGGGGTGGCATTCTCATTAATGGAGTCATCACAAGGTCTCCTCCTTCGTGTGTGAGGGTGTGATGCCGCTTTCTTACTCCTCTAGCTGGAGGCTCTGCGTCCATGGTGGTGGTTCCTTCTCCATTCAACATGTCCCGGGTTGTCTCCACTCTCTTCTTTGAGCTTTCTGCAAACCTCTTTTCATGCATCCTTTCATCCTGCAAAAGCCATGTAGATGTCAGTTTCTTCCCTGAACTTCAGAGTGAACTTCAAAATGCATTGAAGTACTCCTTTTACACTGCGTTTTCTGAGGGCCTATGAAACAACCAGTGAAATTAAATATCAAGAGGGAAAAACTCTGGTTCTTATTTTCTTTATAAAAAAAATCCAGACAAACAAGTAACTAGTTGTCTAATTGTCAACATTCATAGGATCTGATTATATTAATTTAATTAGCTTCAATTATTTATTGTTTTATGGTACATTTTTTTGTACATATTGTTTAAAGAGTAATTCTAAAGATTTTTATAAAATCAATATACTAAATGCAGAAAATATTAAATGTTTCCTTTTTATATTTTAAAGATATTAAGTGTATTTTCTTTTCTATTTAATACTGGCTTTTGATATTAAAAGAGAGGATAAAGTAGGAAAATATATCCCTCTAGCTAAAATCAACATCTTAATGTTTGACAATTGACATGGATATCTAGAAAATAAAATCGAGTGATGGTGTATCTATACAGCATATCTTTTTACTAATTTTTAATATTTAATAATAAAAAAATATAAAATGAAGGATTGAGAATCATTTAATAAAAATCAAATACCTTGACGAACACCTTCTAGCTAGATATTGAGAAATACATTATGACTAATACATACAAGATTCTTTTTTTCCTTCAAAGCAAACACCTAGATCGATTAGCAACACATAATGAGAAATATCTGCACAGTACTGATATAGAATTCTTTTCTTTCAAAAGCTTCCTTCCTGTTCTGAATGATTTTCTACGATGTACTATACCCTAAAAAGTCATTCTCCACATCTGTATGTTGCAATTCAAAGCTAGAAAGAGAAGCTCCGGAGGGTGTACCCCTGGTCCAGTATATATGTCTTTCAAATAATGCAGCCCAATTTTTTTTTTTTTAGTATATCAAATTCTTGTGTTTTAATTTATACGGTATATAAAAGTAAACCTCCTGAAACTTTACATGTCGGTTCCTCTGCTAGCAAGAGACGATTACGAGAATACAACTAGATGACAAAATGCGCGCACACACACACATATATATATATATATATGGACGTGATGGGCATATGTAAAACAAACATAAAAGAACGAAGCTGCATTAATTATTTTTCCTTACCATGCAAACATCATATGATAAGATAAACAACATATATGTGCTTACGTTGATAACTGAAGACTCGGGCATTGGGCATTTCACCGGATGATCTTCATCTGGTGGCTCCATAGGGTGTTCAACTGGGAAGAAATCAGTGCTTTTATCAACAACAACCCCTTGAAGATGATGCACTTCCATGATAATACTGTTTTGTTGTTGTGTTGCACTAGTCTCATCTATCAAGGGAAACTCGCTCTCTTTTCCGTCCTAAAATATGTAAAATTGTTTTGCATAAGCAACAGTGCAATATAGAAGAAGAGAAAGGAAAGAAAAAACATCAAAAGATTCTTGTCTATTAACAGATTCTCCAATTACCCATTTTATGAGTGAAGGAGTTGGAGAGAGAAACAAGGGTTTGAGAGCACTTACAAAATGATCCTCCCCCCATGAAAATCCCATGAACATATGAGCTCATGCCAGAAGCTGAGAAAATGTTGGTTTGTCTGTCTGTTGTGTGTGTTTGTGTCTGTGAGAGCGAGAGAAAGAGAGGAAAAGATGGCAAAAGAGAAAGACAGCATAAAAAGGAGGAATAGAGCAGAATGAGAGAGAAAGTGTGTGTGAGAGAGAGAGGTGCAATGTGGGATCACCTTGAACAGTTGAATACGAAGAAAGATTCCCATTGGGATTTTGCTACTTGCTTTTAAAATCTTAACCTTTCGCTTTCTATGTTTTATTTTTGTTTTTAATTTTTATATGGGTGCTTGTCTCTTGACGAATCAGAGGCATGGCTTTTCTTTTCTTGCTTTGATGCTTTTTAAGAAGGGTAGCAGTGTAGTTGGTTGAAAATGTTGGTACCACAAATCATGTAGATCAACTAATTTAGTGTTATTTTATCTTAATTAACTAAGCAGTATTCTCAGATTTAAATTTTGATATATAATTATATTAAATAGTTAAAAAAAGAATTTTACTGTCTATAATCTGATTCAAATAACATGTCTATAATAAAAAAAATATATGTGATCTAGAAAAAATAGATTCTCTCATTTTCTATTTCTCTCTCTACACACAACACACTTTCTGCTTTACTTGGATTTTGCAGGAAGAAAATAACCAACAGATTTTGTGCTTGGTGCTGCTGCTAAGTTACGCACAACCCATATATCCGTCGTAAAGAGCAAAATCAAATTAAGCTTAGAAAATGAGGTGTGGAGAAAGAGAAAGCGAGAGCCGAAAGCAAAAATATCGCGTCATTGCCATGACTTTAGTCTTCACACTTTTGAAGTGTAGCCGTTCGTTTATTTCGATGTAACACTCGTAAAGTAGTACGTATCATGTAACAGTTTCAACATCAAAGCTACATTTTACATGTATACACGAATTAATAATACTTTTCCATAGTATATGTGCATATGAAGATGGTGTAAATTTAGGATGTTAAAACCATTTTGTTATGTATTTCAAGTTGTATTGCCACTGAATAAATTACAAGGACAAAGGTGAATCTGGTAGGGAAGATCTGCAGCAGCTTCTAACGTACTAACTTAATTTTCCATATATATATAAATTTTTCCATACATTTCATTCTCTCTTCAATTTCCTTCTTTTTTTTGGAAAGAGGCTGGTAATGAGCATCACAGCATAATCCACTCTTTCATTTCCTTCTTATTTCTCTTTTTTTTTTTTTATCACATCTTTTATTTTCTTTCTTTGGTATTTCTATTTCTATTTTCTTTTTTTATCTCTATTCACTCCATTTTGGAAAAAGAAGTCCCAGATCATAATATGTCCATGGTTAAGACAATTTTCAACTTATAAGAAAGAGTTAATAAAATTTACTTGTATATAAGGTAGAAATTAGTTAGGATCGGGATGGTCCCAAATCATATAATAATTCTCTATTTTGAGGTAGAAGTTTATCAACATATAATTTATTATAAACTATAATATCACAAACGAGACTTATTAAATAATAAGTAAGTTTTACAATTTTTGTAATCTCAAATAAATTTTAGTTAATAATAAGAAGAGTGTTCAATAGAATGTGTTGCAAATATTGCTTTAATGATTTATGTATTTTAGGAATATTGTTTGCATATTTTTTCCACGCTAGTATTTAAAATTTGGTTACTTCATATTGAGCAAGTATAAATAATCTTAGTTAATACGAACTGGTGGTACAAGTTTGGCCTCCTTTTTATTATTTTAAATGTGATTTAACAAAATGTTGATTTTCTTTTTTTGAGATGAAATGTTGATTACTATTGCTAAAATATTTTTCTCCCTGTATATATTAATTGTTAACTTTAGCCAACATACTTGTGAGAGCGCGTCACATATTTCTCATGTCTCATATTATCAATGATTAAAGGGGTGTTCTTGATCAAAGATTCTTGTTATTGACGTACGTTGTTTATTAAAAAAAAACAAAATTGATGTTAAGTTTTGGATTAACGTTAAATAATTAAGCAAGTTAGGAATGAGAAACATCAAAACCGAGAAAAGTTTTCTGTCGTAGCTTTGTTAAGCCGCAGGTTGGGGCTTTTGAGCAAAAGTAAGATGATAACATCATCCTTACCAAGCAAAAATCATATCGAATTTCTTCAAATAATCTGTTACTCGTTGAAGCAAAACTTTTACTGTAGATTAGAGCGAAACTTTTACTTGTATAAATGCATGTAAGTGTATCAAGTCACTATTGAATCCATACATTAGTACATAAGAAAAAAAGTATTTTTATTTAATAATGTAAATGGTATAAAGGTTTTTTAATTTACACTATGTTGAATTAGAAATTGTCATGTATACTTAATTTAAATACTTTATAAATACTTCAAAAGTTATATAACCAACAATAATTTTTAGTTGATTCACCGTGTTAATAAGTTTTTTATACTAATAATGTAAGTATTTATTAACTTTAAAATGTGGTTATTTAATGTTTGATTTTCTTAAGTCTGATCTTTTTTAGTTGTGTATATATATATATATAGGAAAAAAAACTATTGTTACAATTACAAGAACTAATTTCATCATAAGTGTTTCCCATTAAAGCAAGATTGTCTTGGACAGAGGATATATACAATTTAAACAAAAAAAAAATTGCTCAGAACATTATACCATAACTTGAAGGTGTTTTGATGAAAGCTTCAAGATATTGGACAATATATGAGAGACAGAAATCACAGAATCATGTAAATATTGGAATTATTCAATATTATATACTAGTATTTTGTTTGTGTTGAACATTAGGCCCAAAAGACACCATAAAAGGAAGAAAGACCATGGGGGAAATAACAGAGTCGCCCCCACTCATATATGAGCAAACAAAATTGACTGAAAAGATGGGGCGTTATTGCTGCAGAATCAAAGGAGGGACCAATATCAAACAGTCAGATTCTCAATGACTCTTCCAAAGCCCATATGCTCCGCCACTACCAAGCCATTTAAAGATCCTGAAAAGCTAGACCCAGAAACACAAAACATAAATCACCTCAAAGGAGGACCATATACCCACATTAATTATGTTCATACTTCATGCCCCCACGCTCTCTGACATTTTTCATTAAATAAAAATAATCTATTCTCGTATCATGAAACGTGTAAATCAACATAGATATAACAGTTAGCTATTATTAATCATTATTTTTTAGACATTAATTAAGAAAAAGGATTCATTATGAAAAATATAACAGAACATGAAAGAAATCATATACAACACAATTTTATACATTCCAATAAATAGTTTTTTTCTTTTTAATTTCTTAATTAATATCTTAAAAACATTGTATTTGCCTAATAATTATAGTTTAATCAATAATATTGAATTTAAATCTTAAATTTATAATTATTTTAAATTTAGAAGATTTATTATTATTATTTAAAATAATTTATCGGGCTTAAATAAAATTATCATATATAAAAGATATCTATGTAAAAATAACCCTTCGTAACCCCCAAAAACCTGCATGCACTGCCTTTTGAAAGACCAATTATATTGAGCTTCGCCTCTACGGAGTCACCCAAGAAATGAAAAGTCTTTTTGGAGAGTTTGGAGTTTGAGAGTAGTCCTAGGACCACACTACCCTTCACATGATTCCTGGTCCAAATTCATATGAAGTATAAATTTAGATCACCTAATTTAACAGTGGGAAAATAGGAAAACTTTTTTTATCCTGTAGTACATTTTTCCTTTCTAAAAACAAAAATCAACACATTTAGCATGCATGATGTACGATTAGTTCTCTCTTTTTAATTTTTTGTTGTCTCATTTGAAGCTATTATTAGTGAGGGAGACTGAATATTCCTTCCCATGAAAGAAATGATTTTTTAAATAAATAAAAAATAAAGATTAAATTGATATGTGAATCCCCATAATTTTACCAAATTTTTAATTATGTTCTTGAACTTTTCTTTTTTTAATTGTATCTTGAATTTCTTTTTTTTCAATTGGATACTCTGTCTAATTGCTGTTATAAAAAATTAATCACAAACACTTAATTAGATGTGTAACGAGTGGACTGGTGTGTATGAAACATGTTATAAGCATAACTAAATTAATTGTAAGAGTTTTCTACAAAGTTTTAACACTCTTTTTCGTCCAACAATTATCAAAGGTTTGTAAAAGAATATATGAACTTAATTCACTTGCAAAATACACTATTAGTCATGAGTTATCCAGATATAGTGTACCACATTGTAGATTGGCCAAGACCATGAATATGTAATGCTCCGAGACTTGCAATAATTTATTGCAAATTTTGCTTACGTTACTTGTCCAAATTCGTCCTTAGAATAATTCGTACCTTTCATGTAATTTGGCTTTATCGATAAATATTAATTTATTAATTTTTATAAAAAATGTAAGTTGGCAGACTCAACGATTAATTCACATGTCGTGCCAATGAGAAGCATGCAATCAGATTTTGCCAAGCACTAAGCTTTGAAGCAATGTTATCAATATAGATTCATCTTGTGAACGCAATTCACACCCTTTTTTCTTCTTCTCGTGGGTCCCTTGTAGCCATTTCCCCAGTCTACTACAGTGCCATAGATTGAATATATATATATATATATATATATATATGGGCATTATGCATTGATTTATTTTTCTTTTATTTGCATTTAAAATATGGCCGCTGTTTTGCTTTTTTGTGTAGTACAAAGTACGGGTATTTCGTCTAGTTTTAATAAAAAGAGGAGTAAATTTTTGGCATATAAATAGTATTTTTAATTAAATATTTTAAAAATAAAAATAAAGTGATAGATTAACATAAACCCAATATCTTAATCTTTTATTTATTTTTATAAACATCATACAACTCTCTTGATTTACACATAAAAAAAGTTATATTTTCTTTCTTTTTCTTTCCTTTTTACATTTAGAAGTAAAGAGTCAAACTTGTTAAATTTGAGATCCTTATCTTACTCATGTTTGATACATTTGTCTCCTATAAATAATTTTACAAAGTTCCTAAGTAGCACGATCATTTGCAAAGTACTTAAAACAACGCCAAATGTTTGTGGTTGAGAAAAGCCAGCGACATTAACAATGTTTATATATAGCCACAACATCATACACATTCACGAAAGCAACCTAATTAAGGCATGTACGTAGAGTCTCAGCATCATGGGACAAGCATATGAATACCAAACAAATTCTTTCTGGCACAGTTAACATCGTGAATAATCTAGAAGCTTTAGTACATATTTGGATGTCCGTTGCAATTGAAAGTTGGTGACAAAATAAAGTTTACAATTGAAGTTGGTGATAAAATAAAGTTTACAAAAGCATTTATACTCTTTTTTGTATTTAGTTTACCATAAATCATTAAATTTGATCTCAAAATTCGTGCGTAATGAGTTCAACTAAAAATCAAACATACTCTTAGTTGTGAACCACGAATAGACTCCTTATTCGTTTAATACATGACAATTAGTCACATAGCATTTTGCAAACATAATAGGATCAAGAGTTTTACAAACGCATGACAACTCATCCCATAGCAAAGCTTGTTTTTGACTCATGATATTAAGGTAACAACCTTTACCAAAAATAATCCATGATGCCACGTGGATGTGTTGTACATACAAAACCAACACGTTAAATCCCTTTGCGTTTAAGTTGTTGCACCCCTATCATCCGCACGTCCCAACCACCACACACACAATTCACAAAGTTCTAACAAACATATACAAAATATGAAGACAAAATAAAAATAATAACAAAAGTTTTCAACTAGAGAAAGAAGGGAAGGTTGGAGGTGGTGAAGAAATCACCACCATCACCCTCGCCTTTGTTAATTTTCCACCACCATCGCCTTTGTTTTGCAGAGATCAAAATAATCAACAACAAGGTTTTAAAAAAATCATCCACAACCGTGATTTGAGTTACAACATAAAAAAAAATTCAACTGTCCACAAGCACAATTAAAATCACATCAGGTTACATTTGTTTGCAATTTATGGCGATATCAACAAACGCGATCAGACCGCTATTGTAATCGATATTTAAAATCTTACTGATCAACAAGTTAAGAGAGGGGAAAATGAGGGTATTTAAAAGAGCCAGTGGAGCCATCAAGGACAGGAACAGCATATGGGTTGCAAAATTCTCACGAAAGGGTCCATTCCACAACCCTGATTTAGAAACCGCGATAATCAAAGCCACAAGCCACGACGATCACCACATAGATTCAAAGAACGTGCAAAGAGTGTTCCAATGGCTACGAACCTCGCCCTTGTACCTGAAGCCTTTCGTGTGGGTCCTCTCCATGCGCATGCAAAAGACTCGAAGCTGGGTTGTGGCGCTCAAAGGCTTGATCCTCATCCATGGCGTTTTCTGCAGTGACATTCCTGTTGTGCAACGCATGGGGAGGTTACCCTTTGACCTTTCAAACTTCTCCGATGGTCATTTGAGCCCCGCTAAGGCTTGGAGCTTCAACGCCTTCGTTCGCGCTTATTTTGCGTATTTGGATAAGAGGTCTGCGTTTGTGTCCTCCGAGGTTAAGCCAACGACGAAGCAGAAGAATGTTAGAAATAAAAAGAAGGAGGTGGAGGAGACGTTGATGGAAGAGCTTGAAAACCTGCAAAAGTTGCAAGGGATGATTGACATGCTTCTCCAGATTAGGCCAAAGAATGAGAACTTGAACGTTGGTTTGATTCTTGAGGCTATGGATTGTGTTATAGTCGAGGTTTTCGGTATGTATAGTAAGTTTTGCAACAAGATTGCAAAAGTTTTGTTGAGAATATATGAGGTTGGTGGGAAGATAGAAGCGAGTATTGGCCTCAAGGTTCTTCAGAAAGCATCGATTCAAGTGGAGGAGATGTCTTTGTTCTTTGAGTTTTGCAAGGATATTGGGGTCCTCAATGCCTCTCAGTGCCCTAAGACTGATAGAATTTCTCGGGAAGATATTCAAGATCTTGAGAGGATAATCAGTGGTGCTTCTTCCAAGAAGGGTCGTGGTGTTGTGAGAAATGATGAGGATAATAATAAGGCCATTATGGTGAGAGATTGTTCTTCCACTGCATTGGTTTCGCAGCAGAAGGAGTCAGAGAATGGTTTGGTGACTGTGATCACGCAACAGTGGGAGGTGTTTGATGATGATCATATAATGGTTGGTGCTAAAGGAATGGATAATGTGTCGAATGGTGAAAAGGCTAAAATGGGCACCACAACCAACCCTTTTGAGGAATCATATAGCATCGTACCTTATGTACCTGCTCACTATCATGCTATTCCTGATCTAATTAGTTGGTAGAATCATAGAACCGTCGTTTATATGTTGTTCCCTTTTCATTTCACTAGATTCATTGTGCTATATATGTATATTAATATATATATACTTATAGGGAGTACAAGGTCTATCTCAATTAATGGAGTATGATACATGAATTATTATAAACTCTAACAATATTTTCAATTATTATGGATCAAAAAAATATACTACTGGGGAAAGGAAATATTGGAAAGTGGAAACCAAAGGGGTAAAAGTTTTTCTGATGCATTTCTCTTCTCCACATTAGCAGAAGATCTTTGCGAATCCCCCCTTCTTCAGCATTAGGAAAGTTTTATGACGAAGTTATTATGTTCTTATTGTTGTTGACATATGATAATTAGATATTAAAATTGCAGAACTTGTGTGGTCATCTATTTTTATTTTTTCTCCCTTAATTGGATGTTGATTAGCTTTTTATGAAATTGAACATTTTTAAGTTTAGATACAATAATTAGATCATGGAACTAACACCAATTTAATTTTATGCAAAATGTGATAGATAGATATCTTTGATGTGGCAGTATAATGGGATAATGGCGATAGTCTTTTTAGAAATAACAGAACATAATTGATCATTATAGCTTAGTAATGTCTTTAAGGTTAAGACACATGAGCGTTTAAGTAACCAGTCGATTTTCAATTTCTGTGACCAATTCTGTGTTGCCATCATGCCAATCATATCTCTCCACACCAGGTTAATTGACCTATGGCTCATGAATTGTTTTCTTTATTCATGTTTGAGTCCTTCATCGCTCTCCTCTCATTGAAAGTCTCTTCTAAATTCTGGTTAAAGCAATTTTACATTTTTTATTATGTCAACAAACCAATTTCATGCCTTGCTATGAACACTTTGGACTTTTGCCTATGTTGTTTTCTCATACAAGTCCACCCGGTAACATGTTGTATATGTTTTCTTGTATTTGAACTTTCCCATTTAAGCTTGAGAGTTTCAAATCCGTTGGAATCCTATTCTTGTTGTTTTCAGATGATTTAATTTAACTGCTCAATTTTTTCACATGTCTGCATCGATCTCTTTCCTTGTACGCTCTAAAGGCATTTTATCTTTATGACTATTCTTTTGTATAGATGTGTTTATGTTCCTTGCATGTTAGCATTAATTTTTTCATCCTCTGTGTCGCTTAACATCTAATTCATCGCCGACATGGACTCATCCATGTTATTGCATTCCAAGGTTAGGTAACATACTAAAACATTTTATTTTCATCTTGGCTAACACAATGCTCCTATCCACTATTCAATGCTATTTTGGATAAAAGTTGGGGAAAGTATTTTTGAAAATTTCAAAGCATGTTTGCCAATTCTAAGACAAAATGAAAAGAAAAACAAATGATATAGTTTCAAAGTAAAAGTACTTTTGAGCTCTCCCTATTAGAATTCAAATATACACTCCATCATAAATTGTTTTGAACTCGTATTAATTATTTAGTTCAAAATTACAACATAATTAAGTCGCACTTGTAAATACTGCCATCTCGGTTAGTCTACATCAAAGACAATTTCAGTTTGTAACTACTAAACACATTTTGGATAGTTTGATTACATTTAGGAAAGTTAAAAATATAAGGGTACATATTACAATCACACCCTCCCCTAACGTCAAGTTGCTAACATCTATTATTTGCCTTCATAGTGTAGCAAGCAGGTCAGCATGGCTTCCCAATGGTAGATTTGAAATTTATTTTCCAAGTTGACAATATTCCCTTTGAAAGCACTACCAAATATCTAGAATTAGGATACTTTTCGCATTCTCCTCTCTTGCTCTATCAATAAAACCACAAACTCGGCTATAGCCAAAATTGAAGACTTTGGTGGATCTAGATCTTATAAAAAAAAATAGTAGAAACGCTAATTGAAACTTAAAGAAAGAAAATAATAAAAGACAAAAAATTATTGATATGATATGATATGATATAACATAACAAAATAAGTTAGAAAGAAATATAAGATGTATCAAATAAGTATTTGTAATATGCAATGTGCATGTCCATATATCATTGTTCTATTAGTAATATTTTTTCACTCATGACATTTCTTGTATTTGACATATATATAACAATATTATAATATTATATTATAAATATACATTTAGGTATATATTATAATAAAATAAATAATATAGTTTAATATATAGTATTGAATAATATTATATTATTTACATTACAATCAACAAAACAAAAAGTATTTAAAATAAAAATAAAACATTATTTACTATAGTTGTTTTTATTATTACATAAAGTAATACTATTACGGTCTAAATATAAGAAGAAAAAATTTGTTAAACTCAAATATAAGTAAAATTTTAATTATTTTTATCTTATTTAATAATATATCTAAAAAATATCCTTCAATTAATTGAGATACTATTTCCAACGATCACTTTTTGTTTTTGATATCAGTAAAGAAAAATTTAGAAAAAAAATATTTTTTGAATGCAAATAAAAGAATTAAATGTTATTAACTAACTTTTTCAATTAATTAGCATAAAGTTAGTTATTTTTTATATTTAAGGTCCAAAGAAGTATCATAATAGTGTCACTATTTTATTATATTATTTAGAAAAAATATGCTTTAGTCTCTATATTTTTTATTAAATTTAATTTTAGTCTCTAAACTTTCAAATATGTAAATTTAGTCTTTTTCATGTTCAAACTTAACATTTGGTGAGATTTTTTATCGTCACAAAGTTGAAGAAGAGACTAAATTCAAATATTTTATAAAATTTAAGGACTAAATTATCAATTTGAGAGTACAAGAAATAAAATCAAGTTTGACAAAGAGTATAAAAACAACACATTTTTCCTATTATTTGTAACAATTAAAATTGTGAATAACTAAGTATTTTTCTCAAAAGTCGAGGATCAATTACTAATTCACAAAGACAATGCTACTAAGAATCATTAAAAGTATTGATTTGATTTTTAAAAGGAAATGGTTGTTTTGTGCGAAAGAGTTTTCGTGAAACATGCACGAACATGTGTTGCCGTAAAATCATATTTCATATATTTTTTATTTTTAAATCAATATTTACTTTTAAAAAACAAGCCTTCCAGATTCATGTTCGTGTTTTGTTTCTTTCGTGCTAAATAGCACGGCTGTTTTTCTAAAGCTATAATTATAAAAGAGATAAAAAAAAAAAAGTAAAATATTTTTGGAAATATTCTAAATTGAAGAAAACGCATAGAGCACCCGAGAAAGGAATTTTAACACATTAGCTATAATGAAATGATTTGCTTCACAAAAGTAGATGAAAGGACCGTGTTTTTTTTTTTTCATTTCTCACATTATATCCTCACACTATAAGTGAGAGATTAATCTCTTACAATATAATCAATTATTTATGGTACGTATTACCCAAAATTATGGTATGTTTGGGAATTGGTTTTTGGAGAGGAAAGAAAAAGAACGACAAATACTTGTTTCTAAAAAAGAATTATATAATATTTATGAATGTAAACCAAAGATTGATATATTAAGTTCTGCTTCAAAATCCAACTCTGAAATGTGCCATTTAAATAAGAACATTTTCTTAATAGTGCGTTTTATATAAATATCTTGGAATGGGACCAAAATCATATATTTAAATGATAGAAACTCTTACAACTCAAACCAACATGTTATGCGTAGAAGAACTAAATGAAATAATAAGTATGCATAAGAATTAAATACGAAAGTTTTAAAGTTCGTGATGTAGTTTTTGCATAAAACGTCAGAGGTATATACTTTTTCTTCTTTTAATCATGATTATATGGTTTAGATAGGAAGAATTTCCTTTTTTCTAATAAGACAAATTCCAATGCAACTTCTTTTATTTCTGATGAAAGCTATCTAGCATTATAATTTTCACTTGTTATTTATCCTATTTTTCTTATCATGAAACTTTTCGGGCAAACGGACGTTGAATAAAAGCAACCCTACATTACATTTTTTTATGAAACCTTTTTATGATTGATGTGGCATATGAATATAGAGGACAAAAAAATGGTTAAAGGCACCACTAACAAAATCATAGAAATTTGATCAATAAAACACAACCACATAAGATTTCTGATTTTCAATTCGTGGGTCGAATCACAAATTTCTTTTCGTGAAAACCGGCAATCTCGAGGTAATACCGAACGAACAATCACGTGTAAACGCTCTTAAAAGGATAAAAGGTGAGTTAACAACGAAATGTCAACACACAAAATCCGCATACAATTGCTTGAAATGATAAATTGATTAAAAATATTTTTAAACATTCAATTATAATGGGAAGAGTAAAAATATTTTAAAACATTCAATTATAATGGGAATTAAGAGTGAGAAATATAAAAGATTGTTAACTCTTAAATTACTGATCTTTATTAGCCACTAGACAACTGACTCTTAACTACTCAAACAGCCTCTCCCTCTCAAAAACAGGACTTAGCCTACCATTAGTTTTGTTAGGCATTATAATCTTCTTTCAACTTCTCTGTTTCAACTACATTTTTAGTTTTTCCGCCTTTTCCTCCTTGTCAGCCATTGAAGTCCCAAAAAAAATATTCTTTTATCGATTTGTGCCAAATAAGTTAATCGAAATGATGGAACTCATTTTTATTATTTCTCACCTATTTTCACTCATCTCTTCTCTATTTATCTTCAACCAAACACTTTTAATTTCTACTTCATTTCTCATTTATTTTCACTCATCTTTTTTATCTCCTACCCTATTTCTCTCCTCTACAAACAGGGAATAACGTTACTGTAGCATCTCCTATTTACAGAATGAGTATAATTTTGGCCAACATTGCCAACTATTGCCAACATGTTCTGACTATTTCTCTATGAAAGTAATCTATTTATAATGGCAACCAATGAAGACCAACTTCCTCATTTTGAATCGGTAATAGCTGACTTAATGCCACTACTGCCTCACAAGATCTAACTACAATAAGGGGCAATTGGCATTCTATACAGAGTAAAAAGATCACGGGTATCTAATCATGCCACTTGTTTCCATTTATTCAACTGATTGTTATACTTCAAAATTTGACGTTTAGAAATTTTGCTGGACTGCATAATCTCAAGGCATCTCAGATGTGATTATTGTCTTCCAATTATGTTATGGGGGAGAAAAGAACATTGAAAAAATTTCAGCTTTCCTGTCCAAAAGATATAGCTCAACCAGATTGTGGGAACAACCTTTTCATTAAATTATTTCTCATTATGTCTCTAGACTGTTCAGAACAGGACTGAGAAATAGATAATATAAAAGCCATAAAATGGTATAGAATCATGAATAAACAGAATAGATGACTAATTCAATGGACAATACCACTGAATTAATTGACAACAACCAGTATAAATTCATCCAAAATTAACAGGGTAACTCACAAGGGATACAAGGTTATGCAATGAGGTCCCTATCCTGCAAGTCTCAGGTTTTAATCTCATTGATATCATATAGGTTGTGATTATAGGAGAGGAATAGGCTCTTAGCCCCATTATGCAACCTCTAAATCCTTGGAAGGACTTGTCAGGTTAAACCATAGTCTACTAGAACTGCAACTGAAAGATTATCCACACCTAATGAAGCACACTTCAAGAAGCATCCACTTATAGGATTGTTAATGAACTATACACAACTAAAAAACTGAGGGGCTAAGTCAAACAAACAAAGGCAATGTGTAACTGACAGACCAATAAGCCAAAGGAATGATGAAAAGTTAATTCACAAAAAATCATAGCATCGAAAAATCTTAACAATTTTAAATTAAAATGTGAAGGAGAATTATCCAAAGCTAGTCTATCTAGTTATAACTCATCTACATAAATGTTGATGCCATATAGCATGGTTGTCCCTTATCACATAAAAGCTGAAGAGGGAAAAAGAACAAAAGAACCGGAATATCCAAATTTTAGGTAGAAGTACCACAACAGAAAAATCTTGGATAACAAATAACTCAACATCTATGTGAAAGACCACACAGGTGTATATACAGGTGAAACAGACCAAATGTCATGTGTCTCAACAGCACCTATCTACCTGATAGTGACAAACTTGTTGGTGCCATGTCTGGCCCAATGAGTCTTCAGATCAATAGGGTTAGCAAAGTTATAACCTTCAGCTGCAAGTTTCTCTAAAACCTTTTTAAAAGCACCTTGGCTCATTTTCCGCCCAGCTATCCTTGCACCACGCCTTTTCATGCTCATTGGCAAAGGATATATCGACACATTTGTGGTGCAACAAGCCGATTGCCAACCTCCACAGCCCCACCGATAACACTGCTGAGGAGCCCCAGTGCACGAACAAACCGGAATAGGTAGACCAGAAATGTCCATATCAATTCCATTAATCACAAGCTCCATAGTCTTCTTCGGTGGCTTCCCACCATTGCCATTATCCTTCGGCTTCCTAGGTTTCTTAGCTTTTGGAGTCAACAGAGCACCCTTAGTTTGCCTTTTCTTTGACTGGCCACCTTCCTTTTTGACAACTACCTCTTCGACTCTATCCACTTTCTTGTCTCTTGACGTATCAGGTGGCTGTACAATTTGCAAGTTAGGAGCTCCTGATGTCTCTGGAAGAACAGCATAATTATGATTTGTGGGCTGCTGCATATTAAAAAACCTATCTCTCTGGTTTATCCAATTATCTCTGACATAGTTCAATGGCATTGGTGCCTCTGAAACAACGCAATCTCGTGTGTGAAAAGTTCCATTTGCACCCATTAACATAGCCGGATCACGACCAGGCAGAAATGGCTTGGTGTCTCGTTCAGTCATTCCAGGCATGAGCTGAAGACCAAGATGTCCCCCTCTGAAGGGTTCATAATAACCCCAATTGGGCATGTTCAACACATCATCATCCATCACAACTACACACAACACAAAACAAAGGATCATAAAGTTTCAAAACATATCCTTTGCTTCTTTCAATGTCCACCATTAAAATAATCTTAAACAAACAAGCAACATATACCACGAACTAATAAAACACAAACACTTCAACGGGGAAATTAAATTCCAGATAACAAAACACCATGCAATTTAATTGAAAAATGAGAAAATACCAAAAACCCAAAATCACAAATTCAACAAAAGTTGAAAATGTCTCAAGATTCTCGAACCCAAATTCTCAAATCAGGCTCAAACAAGTCCAGATTCACCGTTCCCGAGTGAAAAAGATCGGAACTTGCTCGATCTAATCGCCGCAAAACGAAAACCCCACGATCTGAACGCCATTACGATCCCTACATTTCCACACAAACCAAACACAGCACACACAAAAGACCAGCTCGGCGTGCAGATCCCCAATTCCCATTTTAGGGTTCCAGAATTCGGGACTAGATCTAGCTAGTTATGGCCAATAAAAACAAATTCACAGCACAAATGATTTATATTGAGGCTCAGCGGTAGAAGAAGGACCCCATCAATTTCAAATTTTTAAGGAAAGCGAGGGAGAGAAGGGGAGAGAGGGAGAGAGAGAGAAGGAGAAAACGCAAAGAGAGAGAAGGAGAAAGCGCAGAGAGAGAGAGAGAAGAGGTAGGAGAGAGAAAACTTACTTGGGTGCAAACGGTCTTTAGGTTTGCCCTTCCGGAGAGAGAAAGATGAGAGAGACAGAAATCCGAAAGAGAGAGAAAGAGAAAGGCGAGGAGAGAGGAGAGAGGAGAAATGGGAGAGAGAAACGGTGTTAAAAAATAGGGTATGTATGGGCATTATATAATATACTTTGCCACGCTCGTTTTAAACAATATATATGAATTTGTATTTTTGGACTTTTTCTAATTTCATATATCTAGCTTTTGCGTTTTGCTAAGCACACATATAGAAAGAGGGGTTTTAAAAAATTAGGAGAGAGGGCGATGCGGACAACATAAATTAGGAGAAAAAAAACATGTTGGGCTTTGTATAGAACTTGCCTTGTTCGCGTAAAAAAAAAAAGAACTTGCCTTGATCACGCCAGATTTTCTCAATCCATTGAATGTGTAACTCTCTCATGTCAATCTCAATGCCTTTTGGTTGATCTTTTTCTTAGAAGATAAATCTATAATCTATGTTTATATTTCAATCATAGAAGTAGCAAGAGGTGGATGAAAAAATAGTATAGCATGTTTGGTTTAAAGTTATATTGACTAAATAATCAGTTTAAGGATAATATTGGTAAATTTTTTGTTTAGTTATGTCTTCCTCAAACGTAAGATTTTTCATTTTTTTTCATTGCAACTATTTATAAATAGTGGTATACCTTCAATTAATTTAAAATATTAAAATGTAAGTTACTTTATTATAATGATTTCCTAATCTTATGTACCGTATAAATAGATTTAAAATTAAAAGAAAATAATGTAGTAGGTTTTTTTATGTAATGAATTCCTCTTTTCTTAATAAAAACGAATCTATTTTGAATAATATGTTCTCAAAAATAGTCTCTAAAATTTCAAATATCAATTAATTTAGTTTATGAAAAAAAAAACTACAAAAATGTTATGTTATACTTTGAAATTACTAAATGTAAATCATTTTAATCTTTGTTGTTGTAGTTTCAAGGGATAAAATAATAAAAACTTGATAACTTTAGGGTATACAATAATATTTTTATAATTTTAAGAATTAAATTGACTAGTTGTTGTAATTTTGTGGACTAAATAATGAGATCATGATGATATCACAAGGTAAAGATAAAATCATAGTAGAATTGGTGTGCAATTGTTATCTTTGTATTATTAGTCTTCAATCATGTAGCATCAGTTTAAGCAGTATAAACATAATCTTATGTGATTTGTTACATGAATCAATCGTATAGCCCAATCTTAAGAATTTTTGTTGTACTATGCCACAATGATCTATTTAGAGTTTTAAAGTTGAATTAGGATCAATCATTAAGAAAGAATAAGTATTTTAATCAAATAAGGCTTAGAGGGACACAAAACTTTTATTTTTAGGGAATTTGAGCCGAAAGACTAGAGTTCGAAAAATGGGAACTCAAATCCCACAATCCAAACCTAAGTCTAAAATCATCAAATTCAACTTTACACTAATAGAACTCGTAAAAGACTTGTGATTCTCATAAGTTTTGGAGGTTTTGGGACAAGTTTTTCAAATCCAATTCAAACTATTATTTCCTATTTTGGCTGAGTATTAAAAGATAAAAGATTATATTTTTTTGTCAATTATGTTATATCAATTTGAATTCCAAACTAACCTTCTATATGTATAAAAATAATCTTATATTTTGTTTGTGCTCAAAATTTAAAGTTCACACCTTAAATTTCCTCAAGCAGGATGGATCAACCTAACCTAATTTGTGACAGCTAACAAAGATAACAAGAAGCAAAGAAGATTAAGCAGAAGGTGGAGAGTGGTGGAGGAACGTGTGAAAAGAGATTAGATAACATTTAAAACTTAACTAAAACTAGAAAACTTTCTTTTTCTATTTTCCAAAAAGTGAGTTAAAATAGATTTTAAATCCATTTAAAACCAATTCAATCCCTTATTTTCTAAACAAATTTTGTTTCAAAATTAAATATGAAAATAAAAAAAATTATGCATTCACAACATTACATATAGAGCCTTACATTTTTTGTGTATGTGTATAATGACAACAACAAAGTTTGAATTTAAGACTTCATATAAATTGCCCACACTCCTACTACTAGGTCAACCTAGTAAATTTTTCTTAACATTTTAATTACAAGAGAACTTTGATAACATAATATTTAATATATTTTTTAATGTTTTTATTATTGAATAAATTTTATATAAACCCAGTTAGATATAGAGTAAAATAAGATTATCTTACCAGACTTACATAGAATCCACCGGATTGTAAATACTATACTTAAAATTAGTGTATTACTGGTATTTTTTGTTATTAAAAATAGTTATAACTCTTGTATGTAAGATTGTAAATAAGTTAAATTATACATGAAACTCATACTTAATCATTAAGCTTAATTTTATAAACTTGTTAAATAATTAAATTAAATTTTTATAAACTTAACACTATGTCCTTTACAGGTCCTTTTTGGAAGCAATCATTTCTAAGATATCGTAGAGTACTAAATTTAGACACCTCTTATAACAAAGATTCAAATCTTAGTTCATCACCTTCGGGATTCACTCCTTTCCTAGACTCAACTCTCATTAATTATTTTTTAAAATAATTCATATGCATACACTAGTACATATATACTTACTTAATAAATTCTCACTCTCTCTATATATATTAAGGTAACTATTTTGAACGAGTGTTTTTAGGAGTTATTATTCAATAAGAATGTTTTTATGATTTTTTCCTTCAATGAGAGAATTTTTAGGTTCTTTTTTAACCTCTCATCTCTTTCAATCTATCATGCATTTCCATATTTATTTCTAAAATAATTTTCAATATTTGTTTTGAGGAAATTTTAAAAAGAAATTATGAATAGTTAAAAACTACTTTATATCATAATATAAATTATTTATCATAAATCTAAAATAAATTTTATATATTAAAATATTTTTTAATTTTAATATAATTTATTTTCAAAAATATTTTTTATTATATTTAAAAATATTTAATTATAATATAATTTATATTTAAAAATATTTTTTTATTATATTGATCATCTGTATTGTGCATACTAAATACTAATTATGATTTACTTAGAATGTTATCATTACATAATTTTATGTCCAAATTCATTTATTTTTACTTCATTTTCAACATAAAGACAGTCGATTAAATTAACTACAACATATCATGTGCACTGATTATTTTTAAATAAAAGTAAAAAATATTCAATACATATTGTATATTCTTAAATAATTTTTTTATACATTACTAATTATTAGTGTAAAATTTCTTAACTAATTAAAATAAAAATCACTTTAAATTTGATCTTTAAAGTCAAATCTAAGTTCTAAAATTGATTTACTTCAACGAGTGAATTGAATTTAAGTATTTTCTTTTTCTTTTTTGCAAACAATTAAAGTTTGATAAAAAGAAGTTTTAAATTTGAATTAAGTCATCAACATTCCACTTCCACTAACTTTATCTATTTATTATAATAATATTTACAATAACTTTATTATCGTAAACTTATATAGAATATTTTGATCCCACTGTTACTTCTCTAGAGCTGTCCATAAAGTTCGTATTAAAGTATATAAAGAGATTATAAAAGTGATATTACTCTAAATCCTAAAATTATGGGGCTAAATAAGTAAGAACAAAATTAATTAATATTTAGAAATCTTTCTTAGCTTCTTATTCTTTTTCTATGTAGAAACAATTTTCCTAATATATTTTTTATCCCATAAATTTAGACCAATTTTCCTTTTTGATTTCTCAAACTGAAAAATATTTTTCTTAGCATCTTAATTTAAAAATAAACTCACTTTTGATCTTTGATTTGTGAATTGTGATCTTAGACTCCGACAAGAAATAATAGCAATATATATATATATATATATATATATATAATCAATAATTCATTCATGAAAATGCTCAATGACACATACACAAGCATACAATATATTAGAATAACGTTACAACAATGCAATATATATAAACAATGAAAGATCCACATGTCCGCTAAACACTAGCTACATTAACAATTAGCACCTTGAAATTACAAAGACAGAGAAATCACTTCCTCCTATTACAAAGAAACCTAGATAGAGCCTCGAGCTTTTGTTAAAATTTTATTTCCGGCCGTTGTAATTCCTTTTAGATCTGCATGTGTTCACCAAATTAATTCACTTTTTTTTATTTATAAGAGTTCAGTCCCAATAAGGACTCTAACAAGCTTCCCTGAAAAGGGAAAGATGATAGACGTTGATACTCAAAGAGAATGATGATACGTAATCAGTGAGACTAATAGAAAAAAAAAGAGTGTTAAAATACAAGTGTAAGATGAAATTCCACATTAGATAAAATTAAAAAGTTAAATAGTATATAAGTGAGAATAAGATAAATAAATCTAAATCTTAAAATTTTATATTAAAATGTGATGTCAAATTTATGTATGTGATTTGTTCGAGGTCTATTGGTGTAGATCTCTTTGGTGCTTGGTTTTCCAACAAAGAGAAAGATGAGATGAAGATGGTAGTTGGAAAAGGGGAGGAGAGATCGAGAAAGAGGTGGTGGATGTTGGACGAGGTGTGGGGGTGGTGGTTAGAAAAAAGAATTTTGGCACTGGGACGTGTTGGGCCATTGAATCTCAATATTGAGGCCGAACAATCTCAATTCTTCGGCCACTGAAGACAATTACTTGCTGCACTCTCCAAATTGCTTCCAACATTTCTTATATTACTTCTGGAATTATCATTCCAAAAGTAATATGAAAAGTGCAGGAAACAACTCTGAAAGTGCAGAAAAAACGCCAGCCACTAACCTTACTTGACGTTGAAGAGGTCCATTCTCCAATCAAAATTATTTCTTCATATTACCCGAGTTTCTGGTAATAAGTGAATTTCTTTCGATTTAAAATTTATTTTTAACTAAGGTTTAATATGCTTAGAACTTTATCGAGGTGGTCTTCTAGTCTAACAGACAAAAGTCATAGTGGACTTATGAGTAAAATGAACTACAAAATGGTTTTCAACTCAAAGTTAACATATTCAATATGGAAATGTAATCCAGTGAGAGGCTCATAATTACCATCATGGGGGAGAGGGAGAGCGCAAGCTTATCACATGACTGTAAAAGCTTTTCCACAATTAAAAGTTAGGACCACCAAATTACAATGTAACATCGTCATTATTATATTGTGGCAATGTTAAGATCGGAACTTTAATCAGAACTGAACTTTAATTTTAGTCGATTTTATTACTTCCACCAAGGTTTTTAATTGGGTGTGTATGAGGGATTACTTAAGTATAGTATTCTTTCTTTCAAAAAAAAAAGGTGTAGTTTTCTTGTTAAATGAATGCTCTCTTTTTGTTCTTTTTATCTACCAATTAACAAGTACACGTTCTCCTCCTCTTTGGCCATCTTAAGTTATCATTTACTTTTTCATGCATGTATTTATTTGGTATGTGACCCAATGTGAAAGTACCTTTTAAGGTCGAAAAATAAGGTCGATCAGCCTTTGATTCGGCAAGCTAGCCTTTCTATTTTGTAGAATCTTTTTTTCATAATCTAGTTTGCCATTCCACCTGAATATCCTAAAGTTGGCCAATGAGTTACTTGGCTTGTTTCATTTCATGAGTTCCGGTTTTCATTGTTTTAATACGTACAATATAACGAATCCTTTATTTAACTAAAATATCATTAATTAATTAAATGGAGCATAGACAAACTTAAATATTACCTTTTGTACATAAGAATGCGTAGAATTTTATGATTTTATCTATCAAATCTATCAATGTCATATACTTTGGCTTCATTTCAAACTATTCCCCCCCATTTTACAAGAAGTTTAAAACTAATTAGGTTCACATTTTGATAGATGATAATACAAAGGAATCAATTTCAAACAATTAACACTTCAAAAAGAAATTGATATGCTCTTAGGAGGATAAATACTGATAGGTATTGGCCTAAGGTTTGAAGCTAGATAAATTAGTTAGGAAATGTACCTCCCCTAGGGTTATTGAATTTTGAAATACATTAATATAAGTTGTTTGTAATGAGACTGCTCATTAACGTAGACATATTTTTTCTAAGATAAAAAAATGGTTTTCCTAAAGGCTAGTTGTCAACATGAATGACGGAAAGTGCAGAGCCAGAGATGGATCCTATGTTGAAGATGTCGCCATTTGCCTATCAAAACTAACAGAGGACAAGGTGCGATAAAACACTAAACACACCACACTTGCTAAAAAAATTTAGGAACAATTTAGGTGTTTTAATTGTGACACACTTAAATCATGTTGTTAGGATTCAAAGCTATAACAAAGAAGAAACAAGGGAATATATTAAAGGCAAAAATGGAGAGATACTGACAGGATATGATGATGATAAATTGGCATTTTTAAAACCAATGGAAATCTTGATTTTGAAGGTTGAAGCTACTGCAGTGTGCCATAGTGACAGTGCGTTGTAGTTGGGTCCTACTATCCTAATGCTGAGTAAAAGGGTAATCTTGTTGAGATTCTCTAGTTTTACAAGGCAAAAGAAATAGCCTTGGTGAGATTCCTTTGCTCATAAGTTGGGTCCCAGGTCTTGGTTTTCCTTACTTTTCTATTTTGTACAGTTTTTTTGCAGTCTATAATCATTTCATTGCACGGGTAATTAAACTAATACAAGCATTGTACTACTCAAATTAAATTATTCTATTCTAAGATGTGTTATCTTTTTTGCAGAGTAAAACATAGTATTTAACTGTTAAAGTGCGTCAGAGAGGGAACATTGTGCATAAGCCTAAGTTGACCTATATGGATGGATAAATAACACATTGGGATAGTAGTAATGATGGCTCAAGGAGTTATTGAAACGTACCTGTGTGACTGTATTATTGAAATGAATAATGTTTGGAACACACCTTCATTCTAATAATAGACACCACCAAGAAAGAGAATGAATTAAGAAAAATGTAAATATGATACATGATAAAATGTGATAGCTACATTTAAAAAAATATCCAAATATGATGAAAAAAATGTTGAAAATGTATACATAGGAAGTGATATTATGATAATGAGGATGTGTATTAAATTATATAAAATTTAATGACATCCATGGTAAAGAAGATCAAAATATGGAAATATAAGGTTAATTTAATGGTTAGAGAAAGATAAAGAAAGAAAAAATGAGACATAGGTAATAGGTTTAGATTTTCCAACTAATATTTCTAACAAAATTAATAATTCTACAAATGAGATAAAAATCAAACAATTTTTTATTTTCATTTTTTATGGGTAGAAATTAATTGTTAATTGATAGTTTTTTATTAGTGAAAAATTTGAAACCCTTCTCCCTTCCCCACCAACCAAACCAACGTTATAAGTTATAACCCCTTAACCAAAGCAAAATGGAAGAGCAACCAAACTAGTTTACACAGTAGCAAAACAAAATTTGTGTCAACAGAAAACACAAGTAAAATTGAAGGATTAGTAATAGGGGAGTGCTTAAAAATGAGGTGGAAAGGACTTAAAAGGGAAAAAATAGCAAGCTAAAATCCCTTAATCATTTAGGGTTAAATTGGACTCTAAATATCATAGTGAATCACTTCATTGTATTTCCAACGAATACAACAATGATGTCAACAAGTCATTGAAAAGGTGAACAAATATGTGTGAAAATGTACTTCATATTTTAGAGTGGATGGTATATATGTTTGACTCGAAAATAGAGAAGTATATTTGCGGGACAAATGAATTGAATTCAATAAATATTCTTGCATTTTTTAGGAAGGAAGCTAGCATCCTTAATTACACAATCCCATAAATAAGTTGAAATGAATATATGACCAATCATTTATCATGAACTTGTTGTAGATAAAAGATATAATTATTAAATATATGTTGTAACTTAAAATATATAAATAATTAGATAATATTAAATTCGGCTCTAACAGGCCAAGAAAAAAAATATAGTTTAATAAATAAATTTTAAATTTTTTTATGCATAAAATATACAAATAAAACTTTAATATTATGTATATATAATGTTTTTTATAGATAAAAATAAATATAACTATACCCAATACAAAAATAATACTACCTTTATTTTTTATATAAGAAATGATGATATGTTTCTCCCTTTTTCTAATTATAGAAACATAGATTCATTTTTTAAAATGTATTTTTTTTAAAATTACAGTAAAAAATGTGTTAATTATATATATTTTTTATAACACTAACTTATTATGAAGTTTATTAATGACACAATCAAGCATTTCACTGATGGATGCATGCATTGATTTATTACCAAATTAGGATACACTCATTAATGAAAAAAAAACATTCCTTAAATTAGGAATGTTGATATTAAGTACAATCATTACTTAAATTATTTAATTGTATGATAAAAAGTTAATTAAAATTAAATAACTTAATTATTTTATTAGTTTTGATATATTAATCATATATAAGAAAATAAAGAAATTAGATAGATAAAATAATTTTGGATAATTATATCTCAACATCATAAATAATCTATTAAAACTTATAATTTTTTCTTAACTCATTTTTGTATCACATCATGTTACTTATCATATTTATATTTTTATTCTTCTCCTTTTCCTCTTATTAATAACAACTAACATAGTAAATTCATATATCGTTTTTCAATAATCTCTTTTATAAATTTTAAGGGGACCATAATATTTTTTTATAGTAATATAAACACATTTTAAAAACTTGGGAGGATTGGCAGGAGCCGGTCCCCCCCAACCCTCCCTTCGCCTCTGTTTGTATGAGAAGCAAGAAATAATAAATTGTTGTTTTCACTAAATTAACATTTTGTTTATTGCTAATGGAGGTGACATAATTGATCTGGTACAAGATGCTGGACCGAATTTTGCTCTAAAATTAGTGGTCAATATAGAGTCAAACTAATTTGGCTTGGCTTGGTAAATCAAGTGGGATAAGCTTGTAAAAAATTGACATGAAAATTATTGGGTAAGGTAGAATATTATTAATTTATTATTTTCCTTTTAAAAATTAAATAAATTAGACAAAAAAATATGACCCAATTTGGCCTAGCTAGTTCGACGAGTCAACTGGCCACACACACATATAAATATTCTTTACGAAATACAATTCTACTTAAGTTAGATAAACTATTATAAATAATAAAACTCTTCCACATAGTATTTAACACCACCATATATGAAATATTTAAGCTCGACCCCATTACATAAGCTGAAACTATCTCATGTTAATTGATCCACACATTACATGTATTTTAAGTAAATGTTAAATAAGTTTTTGATCTCTATAAAATTTTAGTTTCCTGTCATTTAGTCTCTATACACATTTTTGCTCTATTTTAGTGTATTATTTATTTTTAGTCATCAATATTAATTTCTGGCATACATTAAAATTGGTAAGAAAAGGAAAAAAAAATTAATCCACAATAACTAATATTAATGAAAAAACGAAAAATGATTTTATTTTTTTTACTAAAATGATAACTTTTTTTACAAAGACTAAAATAAAATAAAAAAGTAAAAGTGATAAAAATGAAGAAAAGTGGTTTTGGTTACACATAAAGAATACATTTTTGCTGACTAGGGCTGGACAATATTACCATACACATGTTGGGTAAAATTTCTTAAGTTTATTTATTTATATATATATATATATATATATATATATATATATATATATATATATATATATAAGAAAAAGTTTCTCAAGTTGAAGTGCTTCTATTTGCATTTGAACGCATGGCATAATTTGAGTCTTGCAAAGTTATTAGTCAGCAAAAAAAAGACATTTGCATTTGAACGCATTTGCACAAGTTATTTTATCGTGACGTCATTTGGGCCGGATCTTGTCGAAAACAACTGTGAGTATAGAAAGAGTTTCGAAATTAGGGGTGTCATAAAAAGTTGATTTGGGCGATTTGAGTTGGTTTATTAAGAGTTGTTTAAAAAGTGAGTTAATTTTATTTGACTCACTTGTTTTTTATCCAAAAAATATATAATTCAGCTCAACTGCTCAGGCCATCATAGGTTGGTTGATAGGTTATGTGAGTTGACTCACTTAGTTTTAGAAAATAAAAAATATAAAAGAAAAATAGAAAAACATAAATACAAAAAACATAGAAAACATAAAAAAAAATGTATAACATACTAATTATTTGTATTAATAACAAAACTCAAAGAATAAGAAAATAAAATAAAAATCTCAAGGAAATTTATGATAAAAAAATTAAAATAAATAGTTTCACATAATTTGACTCGAGTTATCTTATACTAATACATATCAATTGTGAGTTTATTAGGGATGACAATGAATAGAATCTAAATAAGATTGTGTAATATTGATTTTCAGATTTGTGTTTAAAAGTAATACTTATATCTTATTTATACTTAGTGAGTAGTAATTTTAATCTTAATTCTCATATCCGTATTTAAAATTATGTTCAATAGTCTATATATGTTATTGATTTTTCATTTCATTTCAAAACCTTGAATTTTAAATGAGAACAAATATTTATGTATTATAAATATAAAACAGTTTTGTGTGCATTTAATACACGATAAAGTAAAGCATAATGAGAATGTAAGAGAATAATTATTTAAGATAGAAGTCAACTTCTTTTCTAATGTATTGTTTTGGTAAACTATGAATAACACAAACAAAATAAATATACTAAAAATTAAATCGATAGTAATTTAAATTTTTGATTTTAACAATATAAAATTATTTTAAAGTTTTAGTTCATGATTTCTTTCTCTTTAAATTATAATCCATTGATAATACATGCTTAGTTTTCGTAAGAAATGATATGATTTCGATTAGACATTTTTTGTATAAATTGCCTATGCTGATGTAATTAATTTGTATATCTTCTACTAGTAATTGGATGTGGTGTGAGTGATTTGCCATTCTTCTTACACTTGGATGCAACACAACATCTCTAGAATATATATTTATATTTTCTCTCCAAAATCGGTGGAAGTGTTGAGTCTGCCGCCCGATTGGTTTGCCAATGGCAACTGAATTTTCATTGTACCACACTATCTATCCTACCATTAGAGTTGGTCACAGCACGCAGATGTCACGTGAGAGATGGGGTGGGGTGTGATATGAGGTCACGCATATATGACACAACGTTAACGGGGTCCTTGGCCGACACACACATATATATATATATATATATATATATATATTCATGCAAGCAAATTACAGTGCCATGAACGAAATAATGACTACTATGCTGTTGTTTTCTTCTTCTTATGTGGTTGGATGGATCAGAGATGAGGATGTTTTTTTTTGTTCCTGTCCAAAATTCCGCGTGTGGGGGCTCAAACTTTCAACCAAACGTTTGATTAGATTGGGTCAGTTCCAAGCAAAAAAGACACACACACACGACACACCCCTTAATCTCTCTCTCTCTCTCTCACTATCGAGGGAGCTTTATAAACAAGACTTGCTTTCACCCTTTACCTGCTCGAGGTGAGGGGTCAATGAAACAACACAACAAAGCGAGAAAGCTCGTGGCAAAGAAAAAGCTAGCAAAAAAAAAAAAAGCCTTAAAGAAAGCTGATTACATAAAAGCAATACCTTTCTCTCTCTCTCTCTCTCTCTTTCTCTATTATTTCTATTATCTCTATTTCTTCCTTCAGTTGTGCCACTATCATTCCTCCTCAACTTCTTTCCATACGAGTAAAGCTGAAAACCCCACTATGGCAACCTTACAACTTGTACTAGTTTTGAGAATTTGATCGTGTGCTAACATATAGTCCTCAAAGCACAAAAATTTTCCACCCATGTTAGACAACAACAACAACAGTGCTTCTAATTCTGGTGCACCATCTTCTTCTGATGCCGCCTTTGCATTATCTGAAAATGGGGCGGCTAACAACAAAAGGAAAAGAAGACCCGCAGGCACACCCGGTAAAAGTTTTTTCCTTTTATATAGGGGTTCAAGTTTTTTCAACTTCCAAGCTTCTTTATTTTTTTTTTATTTACAAAATTCGTGGGGTTTTGGTTTTCTCTCCTAAGTTAATTTCTTTTTTGTTGTTCTTGCAGATCCAGATGCCGAGGTTGTGTCTCTCTCACCAACCACCTTGCTGGAATCTGACAGATATGTTTGTGAGATCTGCAACCAAGGGTTCCAGAGGGACCAGAATCTTCAAATGCACAGGAGGAGGCACAAGGTGCCGTGGAAGCTGTTAAAGAGGGAAACAGCACAAGGGCAGAATAAGAAGAGGGTGTTTGTGTGCCCTGAGCCAAGCTGCTTGCACCATGACCCTTGCCATGCCCTTGGGGACCTTGTGGGAATCAAGAAGCACTTCAGAAGGAAGCACAGCAATCACAAGCAGTGGGTGTGTGACAAGTGCTCCAAAGGGTATGCTGTTCAATCTGATTACAAGGCTCACATCAAAACCTGTGGCACCAGGGGCCATTCCTGTGACTGTGGCCGTGTCTTTTCCAGGTTTATTAATTAGTTTCTTTTTGTTTTATTTTCCCACCTAATAATTCCCGCTTCTCAGTTCTCACACAAACACACCTGTGTGTGTTGTTTGTCCATTATTCCAAGTTTCCATCTCTCTCCCTTTCTTGGTTTCTGTGTTTGTTTTTTTTGGGCTCCTCAGATTCAGCCCCTGCTCAGCAATTGTTTTGCTCTCAATAACAGAAACCAAGTTACTACTACAACTATTGTTATTATTTTACTTTTTAAATTATATATATATATATATATATATATATATATATATATAATTATACTATATGATTATGGTCAAACCCTAAAATTCTAGGTACAAGGATGGTGTAGAGAAACAAAAATTCTGAATCTCATGTACCTTTCATGTGAAAGATTTCCCATCTTCTGGAGGTTATTAATATTTTATTTATTCTAGTTTGCAACTTCAAAAACATGTAAGTTGAAAATTTTCAAATTCCTAAGCATTATGTTATGCATATGAATATTACATACATACACCCAATCCATCTCATTCAGGGTTTGCACTTGGTGTTCCTATGCAGCTTTTGAGTATAAGGGCAGTCTATCTCCAATTATCCACACGTCTATTGATTACTAAAGACCCAAATAAACCCATATATAGGGGGGAAAGTTTAATCTTTTCATTCTTTTTTGAACTTATGAAGACCCCATTAATTAGAATATTAGATCACTCTTGAGATATTTTATTTTGTTGCACTATTCAATTCAAACATGATCACAGAATCCATGTACCAGAACCAGATCTTTGATTAATTATTTTTTATGTTGCTTCATGCTTGTTTTTAAAACACTACATTAACAAGGTTTTCAAACATGTATATCTTTGTTTGACAGTTTTTTTTCTTCTCTATAGCCAATTATATATTCAGAGACAACAAGATGAAGCCATAACACATATATATCATAATCTAATCTATTTTAATTACCTAAACTGCTGTCCTTTACAGGGTGGAGAGTTTCATAGAACACCAAGATGCATGCACTGTCCGGCAGCATCGGCCAGAGTTACAAGCACTTCAACCAGCATGCTCTTCTAGAACAGCTTCAAGCGCAAGTCCCTCTAGTGAGGCAAATTTTAGCATAGCCCCACCATTGCAAGGACTTCCAGTACTGCCAAAACCAGCTGAACAACCAGCAACAACAGTCTTATTAACGTCAGAGATACACAATAACAAGTCCACCACCTCGCATAACTTGGAACTTCAGCTCTTACCCTCCTCAATAAATTCTCAAGAAAAACGAAATCCAAAGGAAAACTATGGCTTGAAACTTTCAATAGGCTCATGTAGAAATGACAAAGGGAATAATGAACCAGCAGACAGAGCATGTTCAGAAGCACATAGGAGCCCACCAGAAAGGAATAATAATAGTGTGAGTGACTATTCCACATTGGAAGTGGCAAGGTTGAAGGAGTTTGCAGGAGAGGAACTTAAGTTGGCCATGGCAGAAAAGGCTTATGCAGAAGAGGCTAGAAGAGAGGCCAAACGCCAAATTGAGATAGCTGAACTTGAGTTTGAGAATGCCAAAAGGATAAGGAAACAAGCACAAGCTGAACTTGGAAAGGCTGAAGAGCTGAGAAAGCAAGCCATCAAGAAGATAAGTTCCACTGTTAAGGAAATAACATGCCACACTTGCAAGCAACAGTTTCAGTCTTCAATTGCTGGGGTTCCATCATCAGAAGAAACCTCCATTGTGATGAGTTACATGTCCTCAGCCACCACAGAAGGAGAAGCGGAATGAGTGGGCATATATTGTGACCAGAACACATTGTGCTAGGAAAAGAAAGAAAGGACAAGCTTTATTCTGCCTAAGGGAAAGATATGATATGATGATATTGCAGGAGGAGTTTACATGAAGTTATATTGTTCTTAATTTTTTCTTATTCATTTTTTTCTTTAATGTTTTCTTCTCTCTTGACTAGGCGAAATTTGTTTTATTTTAAAGAAAGTTTATATTCTTTATATTTTTATCGAGATGCAGTGTTTAGGAGTTTGAGAGTCTGACTATTGAAGCTTTGTTTAAAGGTGAGTTGTAACTTGTTTTTAATGATCATTATTTGACATATTCATCATCCGTTCATTTGTTATATGACAATTAAAATTGAAGACCATGCAAAGATAGCTTTACCCTTATGTCTAACCTAATACATGAAAGGCAACTTTTGCAATTTTACTGTAATTAGAGGGTAGCCTATATTTCTCTTCAATAATAACTACTTATTAATTCAAAATACTGGCTGGATTCCACTTATTTGTGGCTTAAATTGTACTAACTAGAAAACAATAGTTATTTTAACAGCAATTAATGTAGATTCTAATTGCGGATTAGAGTAAGGAAAATTGAAACAAGAGAGAAAGGACATATCTCTTCCAGGGTTTGATTAATGATTATATTTGGAAGTACCCGGTATATGTGGATTTTTGGGATTACACATTAGAGGCAATGCATGCATGTGGTGAGGAAAAAAAGAAAAATTGTTTATTAATTATTACTATTATTATTTTTTTCAGAAAAAATGGTGGCATTAAATGTTATTAATGTTATAGGAGTGAAGTATGATGTTATTGATATATGTCAGGTTGCCTAGTACACATGGACCCTTTAGGTAATATTAAATGAATGATACATGTGACATTCATCCGGGTGAATGATAGCAATGGGTTGGGACCATTTTTTAAAAAAATTATTTATTTTCTGTGTAGGAACCAAAATCAAAGGGGGGGCTAAATAAATCTTTCTTTTGACGTGGGAAAACAAAAAAGAGAAAAGGGTGAAAAGACGGAAGGGTCGTTTTCTGCATAAACGATCCTTTTAAATGCACAGTATATGTAAAATAAAAATAAAAAACGCCATGTTTTTCAGTGCCACAGTTGAAATGGTAATGGACAGGCATTCGTCACTCTCAAACATAAACAAACGCACACAAGGCTCTAAAGATGCACATGCTTTTAACAGGAGACGGGGGAGGGTTGCAGTGTCAGCGCATAGGGCTTGTACAGTTGCTTTATCATTAATTAAGGTGCAAAATAGCATGGAATCCATGTCACTGTTTCAAATTTTTAAACATTTCTATCTTTTTTTTTTTTGTTTTTTTTACCATTATAGATGTAGTAAAATACTTACTGACTCTCTAATTGGTTAATTTTTCTCAAAAAAAGATGATAAAATTATTTATAGTAAAAAAATTTCTTTCAATTAATTTTTCAATATTCTTTTTATATACGCAACAATAGCATGCATTAATAGATTGCAAGTATTATTTTTTTTATGATTCTTTTTAAGTATTGAACGTAATTATATATTTAAGATTTATATTTAAAATTTTCCATTAAATTGTAATAACCTTACATTAATTCATATATATATTTGGTGTAATTATTTTATATAAATACAATTATAATATATTATTTATTTATAAAAATAAAAAATAATGTCATAGGATTTGTAATAATTTGTGTTCTTGTTTAACTACTTGAATTAAATTCTTTAGTATATAATTAAACCGTTTAAAAATTATCATTTTCTTTTTTATTATAAGATTGCCTTAATGGTAGTAAAAGAAGGAAGAAAAAGAAAAATTATGATTTGATTACTAACTAATATCTACTCAATAAAAAAAATATTGTACAATTCATTTAGATAAGTATAATTTCTAAATTCAAAATTGGACGTTTCTCTTTCTGAATTCCGAAGGGAACTTTCGTGTTGTTGAAATTTCAAAGAAAGAAAAATTAGGTTGAGCTTTTCCTTAGAGTCAATTATATTATTGACCTTTATTTTTTGACTTTATTATTAAGTTTTTAATTATTCCAAACTCATACTACTTTTTGTACCATGATAGACCCGAAGGTTGCTTAACTTTTATGACCAATGCATATTTAACTATAAAATGGTATTTTATTATAGTTGTAAAAAATATCTATATATGATTTTTAGATAATAGAGGAAACAAATAGCTATAAATGAACATACATTTAAATCAGCAGAAATAAACCAGTATGGCAGTTTCAGTATAAAGTAAAATTTACCTAATTTGTGACTGGAAAACATCAGATAAGTTTTCTGTCATTGTATTCCACTTTGCTCCGTTTTAGTTTTTATGTTGTTAATTTATTTATTCTAATATATTGTTAAATATATGAAACTATAAAATGTACAAATTAAATTAAAAATGATTCATTCTTTTAAGTTTTAATTAATTTTTACACATTAATGTTTCGTAATAATCAGTCTAGTTTTATTCAAGGTGATTTGCAATCACTTAATAGTGCAAAAAATTGTAGTCTAGCAGTGTATCAAAATCAAATTATCTTTATATATAAACTTTTTATTCATATTTATTATTATATTACTGTATTTTGAAATAACAATAAAATGACAGTATAATTATAAAATAATATAAGCTACTCCGTTATAATATTAAATGTTATTGTTAACTATAACCCTTTAGCTAATTTTTTAGCAAAATATTAATTAATATTATATTTAATAAACTCTAAGTAATTAACATCATATGAATAGAAAAATACACATACCAATGTTATTGTATAGGTACAAGTCTTGGTATATATAATAAGAAATAGTCAGAAGAATTTAAAAGTAGTAGAATAAAAAGATGTTAAAATAAAATCAACTTATTTAAAAACCATTTGCTTACAACATTTTCTTTATAGAGCTTTAAGAATGAATGAGTTAAGTTTACCTATGGTACATTCATGTATGTATATCTTAATTAAAGCTTTAAAATGTATCAGAAAAAGGAGAAGGAAAAAGTGGGTGTGGAGTTTGGTAATTGTTCTTTGACAATTCAAACCAAGGCAAAAGCGAAGAGGCTAGGGTGCTCCAATCCAACAGGGTTACCTTGTTAATGATATCTAGTGTCTGCTGGGACCACGTGCACCTCTTATCCCACCTTTTAATGCATCCCTTCTCTTTTTGGCTCTCAATGGTAGATTGCTACGGTCTCAAGAATTCTTTATCTTTTCACCAGTTTTAAAGAGTAATGCGTATTTGAAGGGCTATCATTCTAATATATGGCACCTTCAATAACTCAGGGAACTGTGAAAGCAACATAAGTTTTTCGTCCCCTGATTTTTATTTTTTATTTTTGGCTCTACTTAAGGTGATCAAGTACGTACCAAATTAAGTGTGTTCGGAATTTCGTTCTAGCTTCTCCAAGTACTTCATTTCAATCCATCAAGAGATAAAGCCTTTTCCGTTTGGATACATTAGAACGTAATTGATATTTATTTCAATACCAACATATACTTATTTCTCAATTTTTTGCTTTAGAAAAAGTATTTCTTCTTTTGACAAGCTTTAAACTACGATCCAAATACACGGTAAGTAAATTCAATTTATAAAATGTTAGTTGTGTAATCTCCTCCTATCGGATTGATTTATTTTTGGAATAAAATGATATTTCTAATTATCATTTTTTGCCCAAACCATAGATAGAACTCAAGACATCATTAAAAAACCCAAATATTAAATTATTTATGCCAACAACTTTGCTATTAGTTATTAATTTTTATTAGTAGGAAATTCAAATCCATAATCTCTCTGTCTTCTTTCTCCCTTCACCCTTCACAAAGTAACACCATCGCTGCAACAAGAACAACATCGAGCCTATGGAAATTGCAAAAAGCATCTTCTTTGCTCGTAAATCTTCTCAGGCTAAACATTTGTTTCCTTTTGTTTCTCACTCTCTTCTAATTTGTAATAGATATTTTTGAACTATATTCTCCAGATTTGTGAATTTGGCTTGCTAGTAAACCTATTATATTTTAGCAATAAATGTTATAGTTTTTTTTTCTTTAAAGAATTAATAACGATAACCTTTTTTTTTTTTGCTTCATGATAACCTGGAGATATACTAAAACTCAAACTTCATTAATTTAGGAAAGGATTTATAAAAGAAAAAAAATTACAATAAAATATAAAGAAAGATAAATTTATGAGTAGAGAGAGTGAGAGAACTAGACAGAAAATGGAATCAACATAACAAACCACGTGGTTCATATGCGGACAACATTAGACTGTATTCGAAAAAAGAAATAAATGAGTAAAGAGGATTTATTTCAATTCGATTTGTATGAATAAAAAAAATAGATGAAAATTTAACTTAATTGAAAAATTAATTAAAAATTAAAAATTATTAACTGAAAATTGAGAGTGATTATACTATCTTTTAAATTATAGGTATTAAATAAAATTATTTATTGAAAAAAATGATAAATGTAAAAAAAATGTTAAAAATAGACATGCTTGTATAATTATCTTTTAAATAAATTTTAATTACAATTTATGGATAAAATATATATGTTTGGATAAGTATAGTTTATACTTTTGATCAATTTTAAACTCTTATATTTATATTTATTTAAAGATCTATTATTTTAATTATATTTTTTAGTTTTATTTTTTATATTGTATGTTTTACTATTAATTTTATACTTATACTATATGTAAAATATTTTTAATTAAATTTAAAATAAAAAAGTAACATACGTTTAAGTAGACGTCATATACATTTTTTTATGTTTATTAATTAGTATATCAATAAGTATATTTAATTATCGTTGAGCATTAGTGTTGTCATACTAAATGATTATCAATATCTTGAAGTACAAAACTAAAATAATAAATTAGATATCGTAATGGTTAAAATAAAAGGAGTAATGCAGAAAAAAATATGAAAATAATAACGAAAATAAAATAATAAACCTATAATATATTATTTAAGAATAAGTTAAGGATAAAAAAAATGAATACAGAAGCTGAAAAATATAGAAACTAAAATGCTATTTAAACTAACAAATGGATTTTTTTTACAAGCTATTATAAAAACTTATTTGTCAAACATTTTTTATATTTATAGTCAAACAAATAAACTAAAATAATAATTAAAAAAGCATTCAAAAATAAGTTAGAAGCTGCAAATATAAAATTTTAACATACTTGTTTTAATCAAATCAACTCATCATAAACTAGCTAAACTAATTTATAAATGACTGAAATGACTTTATTAAACATAGCCTAATTGAACTTTACCAATTTTTTTTGGAAGGTTATACCGAATTCAAACTCAATTCTTTATGAAATTATCTTACGACAATTATCATACAGTTTAAGAATGTTGATACATCAAGTTTACTGACGTTACTACTACCTCTTAATAGCTTTATTATGTATACTTTAATTAACTAAAAAACAAAATATATATACCCATACACTTGTATGGATTACTGGACGATTACAACATTGCATGAATAAATGAAAGGAAAAAAAAAAGTCTAGGTGCTTCGTGTTATCATTATACAAACATAAATGGCCCGCTTGAAAGAGAGTGATTACAGCAATGTCTAGTCATCTACTAGCTAGCTGCAACGACCACGAATCCATACACTAGTAATACGTTGGATAGCTATATGTTGGTTTCTGATATGAGGAACATATGTTTATGTAAGAAAGCAACTTAACAATTCAAGCAAACAAATTAAAGAAAACAAGAAATATGTCCAGTAATTATCTATTCTGGTTAATTTAAAATGGAAACCAATTAAAGTCCTGTTAAGCATTAGATACATACATGACACTATATATTAACATTGATTGTATTTATAATAGTTTGAGATGTAAATTATTTTGGCTCGGAGTCAAATAACTTTAAAAGGACATAATATTCTACTCTCAAATATAAAAAACACTATCAGTTTATTATGAATCCAAGTAATTAAGTTCTTCTATACCTAAACATATATATTATATCAATCTTATATATACCTTTTTGTATTTCATATATATCAAGAATCCAAGATAATGTTTCTACTTTTGGAGGCGCAAAACTTTCCAATATAACTCCTAAAGTATGGAAGAATATGAGTTGACGACTATCCAGCATCTGAGTCAATTCTTGCGAAACTAAATAAGCAGAATAAGCTATCATGAATCCATCTTTAATTAACTTGACGTTGCAAGATTTAATCATTGACTTAAGGTGATTAAGATTTAATCAAGTATTTTCTTTGCATCATGAAGAGGGGTAATACTCCAACACTTTGATCAGTCAATAATAGTAGAGTAAAACATTATGCAGAAGGTAAACGCTTGTTAGACTTGAGCCTTTAAGAAGAATTTGATTCTAATTCCCAAATTATTCATAAAATATTTTTTTTATTGTTTGCAAAATTTATCCATAAACAAGAAGTGAAACCATGGTGTGAGACATAAAGGTAACACTTGACTCGAGATATATAAATGAATGCTTGGCCTGGAACCCAAGTAAAATCTTATCAAGAGGTCAGTGTGTAACTTACAAAAACAAAAGGATTTGAGTCTTCTAAAATAAAGGATAGAGTTTAAATTAAGAATAAAATACTTATAATCTTTGATAAAAAATCAATAATTAAAAATTGTTATAAAATCAAATATATAAAAGAATAAGTTTAAAGTTAATTATAATATTAATAATTGATTTATAATTAATAACTATGATTAAATTTTACATTATAAAGTGTATACGTAATATCATTATTTTAATTAAAAGAGTTAAATCCAAAAACATAAAAGGTCAAATATGGCTCAACCAATTGTATCGCACTCGCACCAACAACGGTATGTAGCTGTAATATCTGGACGGTTTATGAATGAGATCGAATTATACTTCTTTTAATCTGTGTTCAGAATAAGCATTTTTCTCATATCTATCCATTTTCATGAATTGAATGGTAGAGCAGTAGATGTACGAGCACTTTCAGCGAAGAATATGATTTATGTCTATTTGGATGTATTATAGCATGAGTTGTTGCAATATAAGTGGGGTCAATGTCAATACAAATCTGACTCTTGCAGTCATCATTCAAGTGGACTTTTACTATATGAAAATTCCATCTTTGATATCGGGATAACCCAACTGTAACTATATATTAAAATCTCCAATGATATCTCTAAAATAAAAGTGTAATTTAAAGTGACATATAATAATTTCTATTTTTTTCAATTAGACATACTTGATAATATATATCGGTAAGGTGGGGAAAAAGATGGTATTTTTATGGTGGAAAAAATCTTTGAACTCCAAAAACATTTATAAAATTTATATTTACCTCATCTTTAGAAAAACCAATGAGAGCTTAAACTTATGATCTACCAGTCAGATAATATTAATCTTATAAACAAAATTTTATAGCTTTAGTACATATAGGAATTTTGCCATTATTATACGGATGCTGTCGGTCATCAATATGCATTCATGTACTAAATATCATAAAAAAAATCATCTGATGTCTTATTAAACCTTTTTTTATGGAAATATTACTAACATTAATAATTAAATAAATATAAAAACAATCATAAACAATTATCACGTTTTATTTATAATTACTTTCAATTTCTCCTAATTAATTAACTTTTCATTTTGTAATAATATTTAAAATTTATAATTATAAAGAAACTTTTTGTTATCATTTTCTTTATTTAAAGATAAAAAAATCTGATTCACAAACACGTGACAGCCATCAAAACACTAGCAACAATTGTAGTATTTGTTCTCCATGTCCCAACCTCTCCATATAAAGAAATCTATATATAATTGTGTCGAAATTCTTCAAAACTTTTCTCTAGCTACTCAATGATTGTATACGCATGCTATTATAGTTAAGAATTAATATGTATTCAGCTTTCAATTGCTTTTAATTCAAGTTTATCCCTTGGATCATAACAATTTATTACTTGGTGCATATAAAATTTGTTTTTAGAAAGTATCATTTCCTTATGATAGAGGCCCAACTATGCATAATAAATAGTCGGAGAGTAAGAGCAGGAGGGAGACTTGTAAATTAAACCTTCCCAAGTTATAACAGTAAAAAAAAACTAAATTATTATTTTTATTTTAAATTACTTCATAATTATGAATAAATTGTTCGTCTCAGTGAAACTGAGTTTAATTTTCTTAAATAAAATTTCAGATTTATATATTATAAATGAAAATAACATGGTTAGATAAGAATATTCCACTAAAAATGCTTAAACAAATATTCAGTGAACATTAAAGATTGATGTTTAGTTTCAATCAAATTTTCAAAGGGCTCAATATAAATTATTATTTTATAAAAAAAATAACTAGGCTAATATTCATCAAAAGGATGTTCGATTTAGTGTAATGAAATGAATTGAGTATTTTTAAAGTTGTAACCGTGCTAGCAATCCTTTTTCTCAGTGACAATCGAAGAAGTAGTTGTCCAAGTAATATTTTAGTCCTTTTGAAAGATTGTAACTCACGTTGGTACAATTGCATATAGAGTTGGGTATACGAGTTGTGTGATTTATGGAGGATAATTTTAACTTGTGATTCTTCCGAAGATATGTGGCCCATTAATTGTGAGTTTTTTTCAACTCAATATGTATAACCTATGAATTTAGCATGCTAAAATTGGTCTGTGGAGTTCTTTTTTCTTTTTAATATGAATCACGTTTGTTATGCTTTTTGCTAACTATTATGTGTATATTTGACATTTGTTCTTAAGAGTTAAGATATTTAGTTCACAAGACTTTTTGTACCAAGTATGTATTTGGTATTTGGTTGGAACTTTTGTTTGTTACCCATTTTGCACTTTATTAGTATATTTGTTATATTATTAAAGTTAGTCAATTATTAGCAAATAATAACTCAAAAAAAAAAAAGTGCATAAGTGAACCAGATTCACCAGTATACTTAGCTCTGAAAATTTCCTGAATTTGCTTGAATTATTAGTATTTTTCATGTTTCTCTGTTAAAGAAGTGCATAAGTGATCCGTTAGTGGCTATATAGTTCCAGTGTCTACGCTTTTCTATGAATCCCAGCTAGTCCTTTAAGTCCCTATACCCAAGGGTTTTGTCCTATAAATTTTGATGCATTTGCACTCTCAATTTCCTTGGATGCCATTTGGTATATATAGATTTTTTTGACTTCTACGTTTAGGAAAAGATTCTTTTGTAAATGGGGTAATGACACGGGCCTAAGAAGTTAAAAGGAGAGGAAAAGAAAAAAGGCGTATGATCCTTTCAATTTAGCTAAAAAAATTGACACATTTTTTGTTGAGGAAATTACATTTGACACATTGTTGCTGTGATATTTTGCAAATATATTTTTAGCTATCGAAGTGGCATAATTGAGTTCTTTTATGATTTTGAGCTTTTGTTTGATTATTGATAACGAGGAATGAAGTGCATCAAGAATTTTCCTTACATCTTTCCTCTTTCATCCTTTTTCTTCGTCATCTTCTACTAATGATACATTTTATTGTTAACTTAAAACTAACTCTAATAAAAGTATGAAGGAAAAAATTACAAAAAACTATACGAAGAAGAAATAATAAAAGTACATTATACCATACTAGGTGAAAGAGGTATTCCCTACTTCTGTACATATTTTAAATAAATTAAAAGAAAAGGAAAAAAGATTTAAAAGTTAAAAAATAAGACTAATAAAAAATAATTAACAGCATAAAAGTAGCGAGTAACTATTAAAAGAAAATAATAAAAGTTTAAAAATTAAAAAAAATGATATAATTATCTAAATTTTGTGAACACCATCAAAGAATATTTCATTTATTAATAGTATAGGTAACACAAAACATGTTTAAAACACATTACATATTGTATGGCTGGTAGAAATGCTGAGAAATATTAGTTTGTGTAATAATTGAGATTACATTTTCTGTTTTTTTTTTTTTTTTTAATTTTTCCCTTTTTTTTTTAAAAAATTTTTTTTTTTTTATTTTTATTGGTTTATAATGGTTTTTTTTTTTTCCGGAATACTTGGACGGTTTTTTTTGTTTTTTTTTTTTTTTTTTGGTGAGCTGTTGTATTTGCACTTCTTAATTATTTAATGAAGTTGCATATTTTGAACTTAAATTCAAGAACATTGATAAATTAGAATAATTTTGTGCTAATTGATTTACATGAACGATAGATATAACAAGTTATTTTGAGGACAAAATAAGTTAATTCAACCTTGTAAAGGGGGGTTTTAGGATGATGCCTTTTGTATGTGTAGCATCAATGTGTGCATTTGTTTGTTTGCCGATTGGATTGTGAGAATAATACTGGATCATATGTCTTGGCCCATTTCCGTTTTCAGCATAGGTATCCAGGATCTCCCCCGAAATTAAATTTGTTAGCTTCAGATCTTGAATAAACATGAACAAACATCCCCAGAAATGTATATTAAAAGAACCCCCAAAAAAAGATCTTGTAAAATCTGAGTTTATCGTTTATGATAAAAAGGAAAAAAATCTTAAACATCTTAAATAAGATATTCAAACTACAATAAAGTAAAACCAATGGTCAGTTTATTTATGTTTATTTTAAAAAATACTTTTTTTTAATAAAATAAGTAAATTTTCAGTTTTCTAATGTACTTGCCAAAACTATTTTTACTTATAATAAGTATTTTCTTTAAAAAATAAATCTTGGGTGGATTTGTTTAAACTTTAAAAAGATAACTTTAAAATAAACATTTTTTATATAAATATTTTTATAATAAATAAAATATTACTTATTTTAAGTAAAAATGGTTTAGATAATCAACTCAAAAAATCAAACTGCTTATTTTATTTAAAAAAACAAAAAATGAACTTAAACAAACTAATCCAATCTGTTTTTAAAATAACACTTTTATATAAAACGCTTTCAATTTTGTTATTTTTTTTTTAAATATTTTTCAAATATTTGATAAAAATATCGATGATCAAGAAGATTAACTAAGAGGGTTTTGTTAACCATTTTTCTTTAATCAGATGGTCACTCTTCACAGTACATACACAATCGGTCCACTTTGCAGTTGCATTTAACCTCCACTACTATGACTGAGCCACAACACAGAAAGATGGTGATGCTGGGTTGGTTCTAACAAGGAAAGTTTGGATATTAAGATTTATTATCTCACCCAGTCCATAATTCTTTTGCATATCATCTTTGTGTTTGATGAATTGCTTCAATTGATTGGATTAGATCACAGATTAATTACTTTAACTCGTTTCTTGGTTCTGATTTCATATGCAATTAATGCAATGTTAATATTGGTTGCAGTTACATAGTATCGCTGACAATAATACTAAATAAAAATACAACAAATGAAGAAAGAAATTGAGAAACTAAGCATAATAAACTCAGTAATAACAGCTGTAGAGACTAGAGAAATTCTTACAAGCCTCACTTCATATTTTCATTCATTCTCCTGTCATAACTATGCACAATAACATGGTTCAAGCACTGTTGCTGCTTCCATCAGTTGATCCAGGCATGAGCTCTCTCAGCATGGCCACTACCTGCAACATGTTTGGCCTTCTTGAAGGCAAGTCATCAACACACTGCAAAGTAATCTCTAAATATCTTATCATCTCCTTCACTTCTTTGGCTTCTGCTTCATCAGTTCCTTGAGTGGCCAAAAGCAAGTCATTGTCAATTACTTCCATTTGCTTCCCTTCGCAGACCTTTATCTTCGCCCACCCCACCAAGTTGGTGTCACCAAAGTCCTCCTTATCAGTCGGGCGTTTCCCACTAAGCAGTTCCAACATCACAACTCCAAATGAATAGACATCTCCCTTGGCAGTGCACCTGAAACTTTGGTAGTACTCTGGGGGAACATATCCAGGTGTTCCTGCTAGTGTGCTCACACTAAGATGTGTGTCAAGGGCACTTATTAGTCTTGCCATGCCAAAATCTGAGACCCTGGACTCCATTTCATTGTCAAGTAGCACATTGCTTGATTTCATGTCTCTATGTATGATGTGAGGGATGCAATTGTGGTGCAGGAAACAAAGTCCTTTAGCAGCACCTCTTGCAATCTTCTTCCTTTCTTCCCATGTCAAAATGCGTCGATCACGCGTCTTGATTCTCCCATGAAGCATCTCTTCTAGGCTTCCGTACTCCATGTACTCATACACAAGGAGCCTCTCTTCCCCTACTTTGCAGTACCCCAACAAAGGGACAAGATTTCTGTGCTTGATCTTCCCTAAGGTTTCCATCTCTGCCATGAATTCTCGATCGCCCTGGCAGCTCAGTCGAATGAGCTTCTTTATGGCGACACTTGAGCCATCTTTGAGTGTGGCCTTGAACACTTCACCAAAACCACCACACCCAATGAGGCTCGCTGCTGAGAATCCATTAGTTGCTTCAATCAACTGTGAGAACTTGAGCTTCCTCAGCTGCCTCTGAAATGTTGCGACATTAATGCTTAGGGGCTCTTTCTCTTTGTCAATTTTCCATGTTGTAGCAGCATGGCATGCTTGTAAGCTATTGAGCATCTTGACTTCCTCGGCCTCCTTCCTCCTTGCGCGCATTGCAATTGCCCACACAATTAAGATACACACAGAAGCAACAGAGATGAGAATTCCCATGACAATGCTGTTTGCCCATGTTGCAGTTGCTGATTTACGGTCTCCTTTGCTAACATCATCACTTGGATTTGTTGTGGGTTGGCTGTTGTCATTCTTGCAATCAGGCAATGGTACACCACAAAGTCCTGGATTGTTCGCATACTGGGAAGCTGGAAGTGTACTCAGTTGTCCCCTAGATGGAATCTGCCCTGTTAACTCATTGTTAGATAGATCAATTTGCACTAAGAATGAGAGGTTTGAGAATGAGTCTGGGATATGACCCTGCAGTCTATTGTGTGATGCATCAAACACACCCAAATTTTTGAGCTGGCCAAGTGATGAAGGGATTTCTCCAGATAGCTGATTGTGAGATAATTCAAGAACCTGTAAAGCCACCATATCTCCAAATTCATCTGGGATTTTTCCACGAAGCTCGTTATAGGAAAGATCAAGATACTCCAGAGTCTGGTACTTGGTGAACAGGCTTAGGACAGGACCAGAATAGAGTCTTGTGAAGTCACAAGTCCTCAATGTTGGGACCTGCAAGAGTCTTTCAGGTCGGATACCAGAGAATTCTAGCAAACCTCCAACTCCTTTACATGAGTTTCCAACATTTCTTACAAACACCAAAGTGTTTCCTGAAAGGATCCCAAACAAGGATTTTGCTCCTTGCTGCCTGCCAAGTCTTGGAGGGATCTCTCCAGTGAGCTTGTTGCTGTTCAAGTCCAACCACACCAAACTGCTGCAATTTGCTAGCTCTGATGATATATCCCCAGTCAAGCTGTTGTTTCCAAGCTGCAGGACTGCTAACCTTGTCAAGAGGCCAAACTTGCGGGGTATTTCACCACTGAGTTCATTGCTTGTCAGTGATATCCATTCAAGATTGCTGCAATTGAACAACTCAATTGGAATTCCACCTGTGAGGTGATTATTGTTCAGTATGAGATCCTTGAGATTCTTGCACTGGCCCAACTTTGGTGGAATGCTTCCTTCCAAGCCATTGAACCATGCTATTAGCTGCTCAAGATTTTCAAGTTCTCCAAGCTCATCAGGGATTGTACCATTGAGATAGTTCAGACTAAAATCAAGTGTCTTCAGCTGTGAGCACTTTGACAGTTCAGCTGGGATTTCTCCTGTAATGAGATTGTCTGGCATTCTCAGCTCCTCAAGTGAGGCTGCTCCTGGACATAAATCTCTGGGGATAGATCCATAAATTTTATTTGAGCTGAAATCCACAATCTTCAACTTTTTGCAGGAAGATAGTGAAGATGGAAATTGACCTGTGATAGCATTATTTCCCAGCCTCAGTTCCTGTAATGATCCAAGGTTCTGAAAGATTGCATCAGGTAACTGCCCTGACATATTGTTGTTAGATATGTCCAGAAGTTGCAGCCAACTGCAAGAAGAGAAACTAAATGGGATTGAGCCTGAGATGTTATTGAAAGAAAGTTTGAGCTCCAAAAGGGAAGCACATGCATTTCCAAATTCAGAAGGAATCCAGCCAGTGAGTTGGTTGTGGGAAAGATCCAAAGTCTGTAGTTTGTTTAGCTGACCAAAAGCTTTGGGGATATCCCCAGAAACCATATTGTTGGCTAAATTCAAATTTTTAAGGCTGGTGCAGTTTGACAAAGAGAGTGGAATTGAGTCTGATAAACGGTTTCCAGATAGATCAAGTTGCAACAAGGAAATGCACTCCATTTTCAGGCCAAAAATTGGCCCTGACAGGTTGTTGGAAGAGAGGTCAAGGACCTGCAGTTTATCAGAATTTTGAAAGAAATTTTCAGGAATAGGGCCTGTCAAGTTGTTGTAAGAAAGATTCACAAGAAGAAGATTTGGACACTTGGAGAACAGGTTCTCAGGGACAGGACCTGTGACTCCACCAAAGGATAGATCAAGCTGTGTCAAACTATATGGGAGATTAAGCAAAGAGGTAGAATTTACAGAAAATGAATTCAAAGACAATTTCAGAACAGATAACATATCTAAAGAGGACAAAGGGTCAAGAGATATAGTCCCAGCAAGGTCATTACTCCCACTAATATCAAGCTGAGTAACTCTTCCAAGGGTGCAAGAGACTCCATACCAGCTGCATGGATTCCTATTCAGTTTCCACCCTGACAAAACTCCACTTGGATCCTTCTGAACCATCCTTTTGAACATGAGAAGAGCCTGTGCATCAGTCTTGATGGAGGAAACTGCTGCACCCTCAGTCACAGGAAACAAAACAGTGATCACAAGAAGAAGTGTCACGGTGAGAAGAGGCAAAAACTGAACATGGTTGTTCTCCATTGAGAAAACAAGCCTTGTACAAAGCCAGAACAGAACACAGGTCTGGGAAGAGAGAGACCGGCAAAGATGTTGCAGAGAGATATAGATTAATGTGTGTAGAGAGGAGAGAGGAAAGATAGTGAGAGTGGTGAGTATGATGAGAATTCGTTGTGGCTAAACCTTTGGGAAAAGGGGCTGCTTTTTGTATTTTATAAATTTAAAGGAGGGAACGTGAGAGGGAATAAGGTTGTGCTGTGTGTGGTGGGTATGTAATCGTAAATTTGTAGTATAATTGCTCTAGTGCAAAAATTTTAGTTTTGTTGATGATCTTTATCAAAATAAATCTACCTAATCATCTTAGTAAAATCATCTCTTTAAGTCATATTTTTAATTTTATCCATATAACTTAAATTTGAAACATTATTTAAAAGATTCAAACTTAGTTTCTTTTATTTATTTATTATGTAGTGTGTAAAGTTTTTAGTTTTATTAATAATTATTTTTTGTCAAAATAAATCTATTTGATAATTTTAATAAAGTCTCATCTTTTATTCAATTTTCTTGTATTCACAAAATATAAATTTGAGATATTATTTAAAAATATAAACTCAATTTTTTGTTATTTATTATGCAGCAACACAAAAAATTTAATTTATTAATAACTAATTTTATTAAAAAATCTATATAACCATCTTAATAAAATCTCTCTCTTAATAATATTTTTTTCTATCAAACAAATTTCAATTTAGAACACTATTTAAAACATAGAAACTCAGTTTCACTCCTAAAACATACTATAATATTAATATCTTGGTAAAATAATCTGTGTAGAATGTGGAATAGAGAGAAGTGAGAGAATTTAGTAAAAGGATTGATTTGACTTTTGGTCAACGATTTGGGACCCACAGACAAAGGTCTGCATCTAAAGATCGGCGCTATAAAAAAAATAAACCTGAGAGCTTGGCCTGTGCCTGATCCAAGAGTCACTGTCTGTCAGAGTGCGTGAGAATGTTTCCCCCATTTACATAGTACTAGTGTCGTGAAACATAATATTGGCACCATGTGCAACATATCTGGTTGTTTTCTGATTTGAGGCATTGTTTGTTTCTCCCAGTCTCTTCGAGACATTCAAATCACGTATAGCTCTTTGCCTAGTGCTTACTGATTTGGTAAATAAAGTATTATATTTTAAAGTTTATTTAGACTTCTAGCTCTTTTAATTATATTATGTGTAAGTTTGGCTTTCAAGTTTTTTTTAACAAATTAAATATTTTATTTTAAAATTAAGTTTATATATTTATTTTTGTTGTGAATTTCATGTAAACTTATTAAATTATCATTTTTACTCGAATTTATAGAAAATTAAATTAATTAAATTATTTTAAACCATTTTTCATTTAAAACCCATCAACCAAAACATTAAATTCAACAAAAAAAGCCTCAAATTTTACATTCTTTAAACTCTAATTAATCTTACATACCAAAATTTCAACTAAATTTCTAACTTACACCTTATTCTATATTAATTCCAAATTCATTATAAACCCCCACATATTTACACAGAAAATAATATTTTGAGAGTTTTAAATAGAAAAACAATATGGAATGAAACATTTTGCTTGATTTTAAAAATAAAGAAATTTAAATGGTCAATAGAAAATTTTCGAGACCAACATTATACATAATTTAAATTAAAATGATAGAAAATACAGTTAAACTATCTTTAATCTTTGATAAGCATAGCAAGATTGATAAATATGCAAACACAAAATAAACATAAACTAACAGGTTTCACTAGTATAATTTTTATTGTTATTAATGCTGATACTGTCTGTGTTAATCTCTCCCGGTTTCCAGTTGCATTTAAATTTTAAAAATTATACTCCATGGACTGTATTTGTAATTGAAGTCTACATATGAGCTTATCATCAGCGTGATTGTTTAATTTAGAATATAGTCTTGAAAAGAATTAAAAATGTATTAGTGAGGGCCCCACGTGTTGAAATGTGAAGGGAAAAAAATGATGATAGTGTGTTATGGTTGAATGTTTCCTAGGAAAAAATAAATTGTAGGTAGAGTAAACAAATGGAGGTCCCTCCACCAATGAAGCAACATCAATTAGCTCAGTGTTAATGGCATTGGAGGTGATGATGCTCCCTTTTGCGCCTTTCTCATTCATTCTTGCTTTGCAAGCAGTTGCATATATATATATATATATATATATATATATATATATATATATAACTACATTATTCACAAATTTGAACAGTGACTCGGTTCAATTCACCCTAATCTTTATAAAGTTTTAACTTTTTAGCTGGGTTTGGGACCATCTCTTACTTTGTTACACACTCTAATTAGCACATTCTGCTTAATGAATCCCTGTTGATTGTTCTTCATACCAAATCAAGATTGAGTCTGCAAGTGGTGATTTTTTTTTTCCATAGGAGAGAATATTGAATCCCCCATTTTATTTAATGTTTCTTTTATGTGTCACTTGGAGAGGGATGCAAACTAGTATGTGAGAGAAAAGACATTTAATTATGAAGTAATTTTACGATATCTTTTTAAAAGATTTGAACCAAGTTGATATTTATTGCTCAGATGAAATGGATTCCTCAAAAATAATACATTTTCGATGTACAAGAAGGAAATAAATTCCCCTTCCATATATAATATAATCTGTAGTTTGTAGTAGAATAATGGTTAACTATTTAACTAAGTCCTGAATTGAGTTTATGAAAATAAGTCAGGTAGCCGTAGGAAAAATGAGTCAATTGGAAGATCAAATAATGAAAAAAATCGTGCACGCGCATTTCCGCAAGTTTGGTATCCTATTCAACTAAATATCTTTGTCATATGAGTAAATTCACAGTCAAAATCAACAAGAATTGGGTCTAACAGAAAATGTTACTCTCACAAACTGGCAAATAAGGTTCGAATTTTTGTTGAAAAAGATATCTATATTTAACATCTGATCATTTTAAACCGGATTATCTTTAAAGGAATGGGAAAACAAAAAAACAATTCACAGTCAAAAGCATCGAAAACAAAGGCAAATTGTAAAGCCCTTGTTTGGATCAGTATAAATTTTGGTAACCGACAATTGGGGATTCTAAGGAGGAGAAAAGAATATTTACGAACTTAACATTTAACGTTCTCGTTTCAATATGTTTCCGCTTGTTGAATTTTATCTGAATTTCATTAGTTTGAAAATAAAGATCTATTAATCAGATACTTTTTTTTTTTTTGAAAGTCAGATATTATTTATTTTGTATGTAATAGTTAACTATATCAGATATTAACCATGTTCTTTTTAATTTAGGCAACTTGCATTGAGATTTAATACATTACATTAAAATTTTAAGCATTTGTGGATCATTGTATGCTCTAGATCTATTCTTCACACACTTTCATGACAAACACTCTTCTCATTAAATAACTTATACTCTTAACCATCTGTATAGCTGTATGATCCATTTAAGTATAATCGATTTTTTAGAAATAACACGTATTATTTATCAAAAATAATCTTATTCGAGTTAAATAGAATTATTATGAGTAACGAAATTATTTCTAAATATTTAATATAACTACATATTCAAAACATAAACTTGAAATCACTAATTAAATTAAAATAATTCTACATCGATATTTATGCTTAGTTATAAGTATAATTGATTTAGTTTCAGCTAGAGAATATAAGGATTACTTAGATATAAGCTTATACATTTTGGTCCACTTAAGTGTGTGTAAAGTTTATTTTTTAACCTGTAAACCAATTAGTAATTCACATTATAAGGATTAGATATAAGCTTATACATTTTGGTCCACTTAAGTGTGTGTAAAGTTTATTTTTTAACCTGTAAACCAATTAGTAATTCACAT